>PTEX01000018.1:3122572-3229684 GCA_003342815.1 Eudromia elegans | reverse complement strand
ACTTGCTTGCAGTTTTAGCTCCTCCTCTCCTCTCTTCTCCTCTCCTCTCCTCTCCTCTCCTCTCCTCTCCTCTCCTCTCCTCTTTTTTCCTTATGTACTGCAAATCATTAGCTGCTAGGAATTTCAGTTTTAGCCTTACCTTTTAGAGCTGGCAGAATATTTGAGCAACTAAAACTGTAAATGGCATTTTAGCAGGAGATTTTGCTTTGATTGTAAGCCAGGATTTCATACAGAACTAATGTTGTCTTTTCCCACTCCCCATATCACACCTTTGATCATACTGTCTGATACTTCAGATGCATTTTTCTTTATCATAGTCTTCAAAAGCTGTCGGTAATACTACCAAGACATCATTAAGGTCTTTGAACATATATCTGCTACACAACTCTTTATCAATTTTCACTTTCCCTCTTTTCTATCCTGTGTCGTATATTGAGTTTGCAGGAGTTAGATGTTGATATAGATGTTGTTCTTGTAAATCTATGTGTTTACATGAATGACTATAGTAATAATGAATGGGACATTAAATTCATGTATAAAAAGACAGATTGATGAAATGATATGCATTATTAAAGGGCTTAGATAATTTGAATAGTCCAGTAATACTAAAATGGTAGAGACAAAACTTTGTTTCTTCAAAACAAGTTTGTAGACTGTGAGATTTACAGGAATAGCATGCTCATGAATGGTAAACATGAACTGTTGTACTGCTTAACATATAAAATGGTAATGGTAGTAAATGTAGTTGACTTACTATACAGGTTATTGCATTAGCTGTCATATTTTCTTTAATGCAGTCTAATGGAAAAGTCATCAATGGCAATTTTACACAGAATTTAGAAAACATAGAATTGAGAGCAGCCAGAAGTGGGCTGACAGAGAACTTGGAAAACTGAACTACTTTTTTTATTTCCTTGATTTGCATGTTCTATGGGAGCATACCATGATGCCACTTTGCTGGCACTCTTTATTGCTTTCAGGTGTAAGATTAAAATATGATTGTTCTGAATAGATAGATATATACTTGCCTGACACATACTGGAATGTCCTGGCAATAGTTACATTGTAATCATTCCTTGAAAAAGAGAGATAAGTAAAATTTCTACTTGCAAATTTTCTTAAAAAGAAATCATGTACTATCTTAAAGGTAACTGACGGTTAGACATCTGAGAAGTAAAATTATATCCAGAGAACTTTATATAAGACATGGTCAAAAACATATGAAACAAATAAACTTATGAAGAGCACATAAAACACATAGTATAAACTACACATGTCAGCCTAGGGAATTCCTGAAATGAAAAGACTTTTAAATCTAATTTAAACTGATCCAACTCCAACAACCTTCCAAGATCATGAGAGTTCCAAAATGAAAATAATGAAACTCATGTGTAAAACTCAATATTGAAAACCCAATAGGAACTTGCACTTATTTAAACTTTTAATTAGTATATTTTTCCATTTCTGTTCCTTTTGAGTAGTTGAGGCTCTTCTTTGACTGCTGCTCCCTGTAGTTCCCGGTCCATTAAATAACTATCTCTTGGCATTGTTYATTCACTTGGAAGATGATGACATTTTAAAGCCGCACCAAGTTGATATCATAAAAAAGAATCAGTCTTCAATACTTCTGACTCTTGCTTAGCAAAAGGCATGATCCATAGCCATACTTAAAATGCTACTTGAGCCCATCAGAGGAAGTTATGGCTGTTACGTCTTAAATTATATATATATATATATATATATATAAAAAAAAAGACATTTTAAATATCCCAACTAAAAGCACATTTTATTGAAGTCTCAGCATCACTTCTTCTGGGCATTGAGGGCTTGTCACTCATCCGCTTGATTGCAGCTCTTGATTTGTATCACTTATTTAAATTTTTAGAACACTCCATTGCTGAGAGGGCTTAGTCAACAAGGGAGCTGGAAGCACACTAATTTATTCATAAAATGTGATACTAAGTAATGAGAATTTGAGGTTACTTCTCATTTTTGAGAGGGCATGAATGAGTGTTGTTCTCTCCTCCAGACCTTCTCAGGAGAGTGATAGTTCTTGGCAAATCACACAGGGCCAGATCCTACTCCTGGAAGGCCCAGCAGGACAGGACAGCTTATGCTTTCCCCTATGGTGCACAGGTCAGACAGACAARCAGGCCTGGTACTTGGAGGAACCAAGCATCTCTGCCTGATCTCTCWGCCAGGAAGCCAGGTTCGCCAGAGGACGTAGGATGTAGCCGGAGGCATGATGCAGCAGCCCTTACGGCACTTGTCATGTCACCCTGCATGCCATGTACTAGTGTGTGTCCAGTTCATGCCAGAAAAACTGTTCCAGATAGAAATCTATGTCTTGAGGGCACAATCTAACTCCATGTAATTATTTCCTCCCAGCAACGCTGTCAGTTAGCAGGTTTTCTTACCCTGGCTGGCTATGCTGACTCAGTCCTGAATGGCTCTTGYGTGAAGTTCCCAAACAAGATAACAGGGAAAGGCAAACTGTACTTAGAAAAAGGAGTCAAAGGAGATGATTWAAATAAGACCCTCTCCCAAGAGCATCCCTCTCATCCATGAAGTAACAGAGATACAGAGAAGTTTAGCAAGTTCCCCCCAGAGGAAGCAGGAGTGCTTACCTAGCACGGTACTGTCTCACGTGGATTGCCCCAGGCAAGCAGTACATCTACACAGCACTGTGTGGCCCGGCTCAGAGACACTTGCCGTGCCTCTAGATCAGCCTTGTCAGAGCTATGCTCAGCCTGATCAGCAGGGCCGKTTCACAGTGCTGCTTTGCTGAGGCATGTGCCACAGCTGGACTGCTCTTAGTGCCAGCACCGGCTCACTTAGGTTGCAGCAGGCCTGCAGCAGGCTTCGTTTCCTCATATAGCCTCCTCCTACCCTTCACATTTAATTTCCATGAGGACTCTGTTGCCCTGAACTCTGTCCATTTACTCTAAGYACCACCAAGACCCCTTGTGGGTGATGAGAAAGCGATTAACAATCAGTGTATCTCAATGCTACAGGCTTCATTGCAGTAGAGAAATCAGCAAGCAAACTGCAAACAGTTCAGCTCAAGCATCAAAAAGAGCCCTGTCAAGCACTGCAGAACTCAGCATGGGCTCATTGAGAGGTCGAGTGCTGCACAGCCACCCGGTGCCAAGGCAGACCTGGCCCAGGCCCGTGAGCAGTGTGGGCTCCTTCTTGCGCCCCTCAGTGGCAATGTCCTGCCCAGAGAGCATCCCTCTGGGGTAAGACCCCCCAGCCTATGCTACATCCCACAGAGAGAGCAGTACAGACAATGCAGGTGCACACTCACAGTCTGCCACAGCTTCCATTTTGTTCCCATTAAGGCTCTGGGAATGAAACAGAAAATCCTGTGGCAGATTAAAGAGATCACAGATATCTGTTTCATCATAGAGYGGCCATTGAATTTATTGAATTCATGTTAAAACATTACTRAAACATTCATTGTTTTCTTGGTGTTTTTTTTYCTTTTTACTGGTTAGATTACAAGTAATTTTCAGTGATAACTTTACAGGACAGWATTAGCTTATTTAGTTGTGCCAGAACAAGAAACMTCAGTCTTTGAGAGCTCCAGCCTGTAATGGCTTCTTTTTGATCATACTATTCAATTTGATTGTCTTATCTTTTTTTGCTTTTTTCTTTTGTATGAACTTGATCTGAAAAAATATTAACTGTTTCTTAATGTAAACATCCTCACATCATCATTCACTTCTGTTAATRTCTGCCTTCAGGAATTGTAATGCCTTTGCAAAACAAGGGTTTTTTTTCACTTTTACTTGCAGAATACTMTGTATGATTTTAGGACTCATTTAGGGTAATTAAATGTTCACTGGGATGAGGAGAGGCTCAGATGGAATATGGAAAATGAAGGTCAGCTCCTCTTTCAGCAACCATGGAACGCAGSAATCTCAGGGATTCTAATATGTAAGGTGGATCGAGAATAGCTCCRACTCGGAGATGTGCAGAGCTGAACAGGGCAGCACTAAGAACAGTGCCCTAAAGAAAGTGCCCTGGTGTCTAGGTCTTTGGGGTCTTCTCAACTCTGCAAAACTCCCCAAAAGCTCAGTGCAAGTTTCCCATCTCTTCAAGGTTATTGTCATGCCAAGACTAGGTATGAGGAAAGTATGCCCCCCTTGTACAAAGGGGCACGTGACTCTCATCACAGAAATAATAGTGAATGATAGTGGTCTTACAAATCACTGTTATTTTTATAATCCTTTCAGCTATTTTTCTGCCCAATTTTATTGTTTTTCTTCAAGTAATTAAAAAATATGAAAACTTTTTTAAAAGTAATTTCCTCCTCAGCTTCCTTTAATATTTTCTGGGGAATCATCATGAGTAACATAGAAACAGGTAACTGAATTTCAATTCCATTACCATTTTGACAGCCTGAACTCTTTCTCAGRGTGACAGATTTACCTTCTCACACATGGTTTATATTGTTTTTAAATGGAATAGTAAGTGATATGGTATTGTTTCTTGCTGTGGCATATAAGCATTGTTGAGCAATATATCTCAAGTATTTCATTGGAGATGATAGCCATTCAGACTTCCAAAGCAGACCCTCAGCAGGAATATATYGA
The DNA here is from genome assembly GCA_003342815.1 of Eudromia elegans. NCBI lineage: Eukaryota > Metazoa > Chordata > Aves > Tinamiformes > Tinamidae > Eudromia > Eudromia elegans. Next base: position 3,225,086 of record PTEX01000018.1, on the reverse strand, counting down.
CAGAGCATCATTGGAGTCAGCTGTACTGTGTTGCACTACCTCACACAAGCTGAAAATTTGGTCTGTGTTGTTGCTATCATTCTTCTTTTCCTCTCGTCCTTCCTTTCCTCTCATCAAATTTTAGTCTATTATTTTTCTTGTCTATGATCTGGACCAAGATCTGTGAGTTAGTTATGAACCCAGCCCTTCAACCCAGCAAGACAAGAAAGTGGTGACGTGTTGCCAGTTCAGGCTGAAGGCAACAGACACAGAAGCTTTCCTGAGTCTTTCCAGCAAGACTCAGCAACTCAGACTATTTGGGCTGTAGGAGCAACCTTTCTCGTTTCACATAACTGTAAAGGACATATTTACAGCTGATTCCAGAGACACCAAGGTTAGAATAAATCAGAGGAGTAAAAGGGGAGTAGCTTTCAAAAATGTCTCATTTCAACACAAATCTGCTGCTTTTGGTTCAAAATCAAGTCGTTAGCTCACCTTAGAAACAACATATGTGTATAAAATGCCTTGATTTCTGATATGAACACTATTTTCTTTTTCTCTGTGCAAATGTCTTTTCTGCATATAAGTGTAAAGATTTAAGAAGTACGTAGCTTCCTATTAGCCTTATTAAGAGAGGGCTGCTTGGAGAAGCTGAGCCTCTCAAAGTATGTTGCAGAATTCACAAGAATCTCCCAACAATGGTGGTGTCCTTTGTACTTCCATGACTCTGGATTTTACTTCTATTTTCCAGGTAGAAATGTTCTGGCCTATTTTTTATGATAGCTGTGAAAATACAGGTTAACGTAGACCAGAGTGCCTGATAGCTTAGCTTGAAAGGAACAAGCTTGCAGAAAACAGGAAGATCTTAAATAAATTCATAAAACTCATGTATATAAAATCAGCCCATTTCACTTTCATTGCATCCATGGGAACCATCTTACCAAAATCTTTAGCCCAGTTCCTGAGACCAGTGTTGTGACACCACAGTACAGACTTCAACTTTTCGTTTGTGGGACAGGGAAGTTTTCTTGCACAGTATCCCAAGACTACTGAGGTGAAATTAAGGAGCTAAAATTTTCTGTGCTTGCCATTAGCTATCTCAAATAGATGACATGCTTTCATGTGCYTGCTATTACAGTGACAGTGAGCACTGTGCTTCTGTACACTCCACCCCCTCCTCTTCACTGTGGGGTTAGTGATGGAATTAAAAGTATCTCCTTAAATCAACAGTAGCAAACAGAGAGTTTTACCAACCCAAGCCAGAAAATGTTAAGAGAATCTCATACTAAATTTTGGCAGCACAAAATTAAAAGTTTTCGCTGAAACAACATGTGGATTCTGTGTGGATGATGGAATTGAGACAACACTATTCCTCTTAGTCTTAGGTGACCAGCTCTTATTAATGWTAATTTTGCTTTCTGGTGATGCTGCAGGACCACACTGTCATTGTCATTTCATATGCCCAAAGTAGCCATCCAGATAATGGATATTTTTGGTTTCTGGGCACTTCCTGCAGAAGAATCCCAGCTTTCAATTCACAGGGCCATTACAGAGGCTTCTAAGAACACAGAAATTCTTCGCTGAGGAATGCAGAAGAGCCATAGGCCAGATTACACAGCTCAGCACAGAACATGTCATTGTGCCATAAACATTAATTCTGGTGAATTTACAGTCAATGTCTCTGCTTATCCATATTTTTGACACCTCATATTGTTATATATGTCCTATTGTTCTCACCGCATGTGAGAAACTGCCTACTACTTTTCTTCAATAAATGGTAATAAAATATTTTCTTATCTTACCAGATACAGCATTTTGGAAAACAGCATGAAGACAGTGTAAATTAGGTGAGAAATATTTTAAGGGTTATGGTGATGAATGCTGGAAGGATTTAAGATAGTGATTACTATACAATGTAGAAAAAGTKACTGTAGAAGTGTTCCAACACATTTATTCACAGCTTCAGTGGACTGATGCTGAAAAGCTTCTTAATGGCACTGACACAGTTGCATAAAATCTTCTGAAAAGGAGCAGAAAAGGGTGCATGGTTAGCTTTGTTTTTGGAAGCAAACCCATCTCCAGCAGCATAGGTGGGTTCTTGCCAGCAACAGGCCTCTTTTACCTGTACAAGTAGTRCCTTGACTGTGGCAAATAGCACATGCAGCTAATCGGGATTTAGAGCTTACAGTCATTTATTCACATTGGCCTGAGGTGGTAGAGATGTCAAGCAGCAGAAGCATTCCCAAGTCAATAGAAGCATAGCAGAACTTCAACACTATCATGGCTTGACTCAGAAGGTGATTTTGAGTTCATAGGTTCTTCCAGAGAATTTTTGCAGCTGCCAAAGCATATCATATTTCCAGCCTTATAATCAGCATCTAGTAGTGGAGTTAGTGTTGAGTAGTGAAAGGGCCATTCTAAAAGAAGAAACATGGATAAAACACATAAATGATGAAACATAAATGCCACATCTTTGTGTTTCCATATTTGCTGGATTAAAAGAATACGTTCAGTCTAAATTAGAATTAATTAACCTCTCTCCTCTTCAAACTGTTCAATGCCAAATTTTGCAGAGTAAATGCAAACAGACAGATTTATTGAAAGAGTCTTTGGTCAGAAACTTGCATATTTATCAAAAATTCCTGGCTTCCTTTCTTCAGAATATTCAAACTCTGAAATCTTGTCTTTAAGAAATCACAGAGAAAAACTTGAATTGCAATGAATCAATCAGAAGTAAAAAGAGACAGACGTGAAAGAGTTTGGAGATAAGTAGATTAATTTGGTGCAAAACTTGGCAAGACATTTTATGTATTTCTTATCTACTTAAATTTCATCCGAACATGACTATTCTGTGAGGAGTTTAACTTCTTGAAATCTTATTTATCTCAGTGGGTAAAATGTTCAGTTGCTTCTGAGGTAATATGAGTAGTCCAGAAGATTAGCTACAAGCTGCTATGATTTGCTAAGTGTCAAAGACAATATGTCATTCTGTTTATTAACTGATGTTTAAATAGTATTTTTAAATGCAGTCAAAGTAAACTTCAAAAATAAAGGTCATTTGAACTAAGAAATCAAAACTAGCAACTTTAAGAACGACAGATACATTTTTTAGTACCCTTTTTTGTTACTTTTAGTGATTTAATGTTCTTCCTAAAGGAAGAATTTGGAAAAAAATAAGAAAAATCACAAAGAGTTTAGATGTCTCTGAATCAATGCTATGAATACAAACTTTAACTCTGCTTTAGAAACAGCAAGAGTTGTAAGAGTTAGTAAAGCTCAAAGAGTCTGCACAATAGTTGAGAAAAACTGTATGACCTGCATGAGTGTGGAGGCTCATCATCCTTGGTACATTAAAGTCTGCCACACACTATACTCTGAATACTTTCTACTAAATGCTTGGCCACCTCCACTGCTTAACAGGTTGGAGCATAGATAGCAATCAGTGGTTGTTCTTTTTCTCATCCCTGGCAGAGAACACAATGCACTAACGAGGAAACCATTCTATTCTTCTTAGTCCAGGGACAGAAGCTATCTTTTCATGAACACAGGATCTTTTCTTTTTTTTCTTTGWTCAGAGGGCAGTGAAGCTACAAATCATAGTCTGATCTTCTTGGAATCAGTGCAAGATAGAGAGGAAAGAATTTACAATACTGTTACACTCAGAGCTTCTTTACTTTTAAAAAAAATCAATGAGGAGACTCTAGGAAATTGCATGTTTATGTAAATGTAACATTAAGGTTGATAAATCAAGTTCTCAAATGTCATGAAATACAGAAGTCAGGATGAAAGCTCAACCTTTCCTCTGGCTCTCTGCCTCCTTCTTAAAATATGATCTGTGTTTATGCTCTTATAAATTGTTGGCCTGTAGATGAGTCTGTATGACACAAAAYGGAATTCCCTACAAAGCTTTATAAAAGCATGATAGAAAATGCTCTGCAGGCTGTCTAAGGTGAGGAATAATTTATTCACAAACACTTTTGTATGTTCTCCSTCACATCGCAGTTTGGCATGTTTGCGTCTCTGTCTTGATCATCTTTCTGCCGTTATTCCTGCAGGCAGATTTTGGACCTCACTGGTGTTGAGGAGGTGCTGTCCCTCACAGAGTTACTGATATTCATGTGCAAATGAAAGTACTCGTGTATGAATATGAGCATTTATTTTTCCTGTAAAGTGTACTGGCTACTGAAGATGAACTTTTCTGGCATCAAAGTAAAGAGGAAAACCTTGGAGGCAAGGAGGTCTTTAAGGTTGTCTTTACATTCTTATGGAGCCASAACTGAACAGCTACTCCAGCAGTATCAGGACAGACCTCTATGCAAAGCTCACCCTGTATATATTTATCTAGGATCTCCTTTACAGTCACAATAAACACCATTTGCTCAATTGCAACYATTCCCAAGTATAGACAAGGAGCACGGTACTGAATCATTTGTCTTATTGACCCTTTCTCAGGCACCAGTCACCTCACCTGATATTTTTCTTGCTCTGCCACTGAGCTGCAGACTTGCATATTAGCCTGAGGTATATTCTAAATTTGACCTCTTTATATTTACACGTGTACTTCAATTTTGTAGAAGGACGGTGGCATGTGCCACTTTGTCTTTTATCAGAATTGCAGCCCTGCATCAACATTTCTTTCCTGAAACGTAATCAGTCTCTCACAAGGGGAAGCACTGAGATGGGGAGCAGAMTGAACGGCTGTTCATATGGTGCAAAACAATCAAAAACTGATTTCCGGCATGTGAAATGTCTGCACCACACATATATCAAAAATTGTGTTGCAACATCAACAACCTTGTGCTTGAGGGTGAGTATTATCTGCATGAATGAAGGGTAAAGGGCTCAGAAGATACATGCGTCCTATTGCCAAGGGGTAATCTCCAATCTCTGGAAATGTAAAACTCCTCATTTAGTAAAGGCCATGGGTACAAGACTGGATATACTGTGTAGAAAATGGACTTTCTGAAGATTGCTTTCAGACATAGATTATCATCCTTATGTGATTAAGATGAAAAAGATGTTTCCAACAAACAGCCTAGAACCACCTCATTTATTACAATTTTGTGCAAATGTTAGCTGAGTAAAATTTTTCATTTTTCTGATGAAATGAAAACACTTCTGCCTTTGAATGATGCAGCTCAGACCTTCTGGTACCTACTGGAAGAATGCAGAGTGCACAAAAGAAAACAAATTTTAGTTTTCTCCACTTAAAAAAAAAATAGTGACTGGGAACACTTGAGATAAGATGATTCACTGAGCTAACTTTGCCTCATGAGATTGCCATGGACACAGCTTTGCAGACCAGCTTTTAAGAGGTTGAATGCATGACTCAGAGCAAAAATTGGACATGATGCCCCCCTCTTGGATCCACAGATCCAAGGTATTGTCTAGAGATAGAGTAGGCTGCAACCCCAAACCTCTCTCTCTCCCCCTAACTGACAAAGGTGCTCCAGACCATGGGTTCATTGTGGGGTTAAGGACTCCTGCCCTGCATCCAGCTCAGCCCTCTGATGCCAGCTGTGCAAAACAGTGAGAAAATGTCTGAAACACAATCATAAAGGTGTAGGAGAGTCTTAGATGCTTCTAGCAATCTCATCTGTTTTGTTTACTGCAACCTTTCCCCAGACCCATGAAGTAKCCTGGAGATAAATGACAGTTGAGCAGACTGTCCTTTGTTTCACTGTATGTGGAGGAATATATTCCAAATGATATCCTGGATATAACCCATTTAAATGTGAATGCACCATGTCAGAAATAAGCCAGCTGGTCAAGGTTATTATCCAGGATAACATCTACTGAGATTTATCAGGCTCCCGACAGCAATTTTCATCACACAAGTAAGCACAGTGTTATTATGTCTGTGACTGAGCACTCTTGAAATTTTGATAGCTTTCAGTCAGATACTTATCTTTGGACACAAAGAGACATTTTACAATTGTTCCACCATACCACAGAGTTGCTACAGTTTTAAATAAATTGTTTCAACTTTATTCAAATATATTTTGCATAGTGCTTTATAGCAAGTACCTGCTGCACATTTCAGGGACAATAGTGTTTGTGTCAAACTACTCTTTGCTGATTCATTTTATATGCTATGTACTTTCTCTGGAGATTTATTCAAGGTGAGAGTTTGTTCTAAAAGTGACATGTTTTATATTTTGCAACTCTGCTGGAGATCAGGAGGGGGACAGACACCTCCAGATGTCAGAGGGAGGCCACAGTTACGGTTCCAACACAGCAGCAGGGTTTGCTTTTGGAGCAAACAGGATAAGAGTGAGTGAAACCTTCCTCTATCTTCATCATACTCTGGCTAAAGGATGAAAGCCTGTGCCTTGACAGAAGAAAGGATGCTTCACCACAAAAAATAAGAATCACAAATTATTCCTGTTTCTACTGAGTGCAGTGAGAACAAACTCTTCTCTGGGGTTCATTTTCCTACTTCCATCATACTCTTTCTTTTGGGGCATTACCTGTGGTGTAATATAGCTCAATGTGGATAATTTCCTGGCAAGATGATTATTTGGACCCAAGCTGGTTGGTGTATAGTAATGTTATGTTTAAGTTCCCTTCCATTAAATACAATTCCTTGCAACTTAAATTATTTTAGACAGTTTTCTTTAACATTAACTAGAATTAACATTTACATTGTGATATATTGCAAATGACAGCTGCTGGAGAAAAATTTTCCCGCAAGAACCATATTTCCTACCATCCAGCTAACCTCAGAATTTTGGGGAATTATTATATAACATTATTTCCAATCAAAATAAATGTGTTCAGTTTYCCTATAAGTCTTGACGTTAAATAACAGTTACACGGCACAGTCCTGTTCCCACTAAAAYTGGTGGCCAAACTTCCACTGACTTCATGGGAGCAGGATTTAGATCATGGTTGATTTACTTTTACATTCATGGAAATTATGGGTTAACCTCTGAAAGCTGGGAAAGTCCAGCCACATAAGCCTCCAAAGACCCGGATATTTAAACTGTATTGGTTACTACTGCATTTACCTCATTCTATACTCTTTCATTCTATACTTTCATACACTTCCGCTAATCACGCAAAAATGTACATGAGTATGGTGAAAACTACCATAATAATTAATACACATTTTAGGGTCACTTCCAATCCATAGGAAGAGGCAGCCAATCTTTTGAAGGTTAGCTGCCAAAAATTCTGAGAGGGACTCATATGTGTAACTACTCTTTCGATACTTTACACATAAGTTTAAAATTCCTTCTTACTTTCCCCCAAGATGTACAGGTGTCTAAATTTTCTAGTCTCTCAAGTAACAACYTATTTTCTTGTGAAAAAAAAAATCACATACATGATATCTGGAGTGCTGTTCCTTCCATAGAGCCATGCTGTTTTCAGCTGTGCATCAAGCTTTATATACAGGCTCTGCCTTTTCCCACTGCAAGGGAAAGCACTGTGAAAGGTCACTTCACATGGAAAAGCAGAGCCCCAAGAAAGACAGGTAAGTCATGACCCACTAAGACRTGGACACAGGGCATAGGCTCCTCTTCTTCAAGACATCCCATCAAAACCTTTCTAAGAAAGTGTCTTYCCTCAAGAGGATGCCTCCAGGTTAATCCTTTATACCTATAGGAAAGTTTGTGGAGGACAGTGTTACTCAACACGAGCTGAAAATTTTAGGAGACCTATAGGACTCCTATATAAAGCACTCATTTTATCAGTAATCCTGAGAGACRGCATATCTGCACAGCACAAGTCTCCCTATTTCTTCATGCAATATGYTGCAGGCCCAAACCAACGGCAAATATCAATATCTCTTGTCTTAGTCAGCTGCTCCACTTAGCGTATTGATCTGCTCTTGTCTTTCCATTCCTGCTCGTGTGCACTAAGGGAGGACAAATAAGCAGGGTTAAAGCATTTATTTATGTCAGCTCACCCCAACACAAGTCCCAGGGGTATAACAAGAGAATTCTTATTTCTTCTTTTTTCTCCTTGCAGGCGTACAAAATAYAAGTCACAGAGTAGTCTGCCACAATCAGCTCAATGTTTATGAATAAAATATGTGAATATAAAAAACCTGAAATGTTATTGGAAAGGGCAAATGTAGGGGGTAGTCCTGTATGTCATAGAGCCTGCATCCACACTACAAGTTAAGAAAGAATCCAGGACATCTCTTTCATCACAGTTGTATCCCACTGGTAGAACAATTGAAAAATATAAAGGACTTCTATTTTTTTCTCCCACTGTAAAGATCATATATAGCAATAATGCTAGGAAATGCACACAACTGGAAAAAAAAAAAAAACAAAACAAACAAAAGAAACCACATTTTGATGTCAATAATGTTACTTTCCTGTCTTAGAATCTGAATTCTCTGCTACAACTGAACAAACAGTAATACATGTTTTTCAAATATCAGAAAGCCCATCTGTATCCAAACTGATAAAGAGTAATACTAATATTTTCCCTGTAACAGTAGAAGAAATACCTGAGGCAATAAAAAACTAGGAAGGGATACTTTCCTCACCAAATTTTATAAAACCTTTAAGAATTTGTGGATTATAGTCCTTTTCAAAGGATATTTGGAGAAGATGAGGAAAAGGCTCTTTTCTTTTCCATGTTATTTTTGGATGTAGCTTTTTCTTATAGCACTAAGAATACTTTACAGAACATCAGATAGAGTTCTTGCTCTTAAAAATGAAATAGCTTTCTAACTAAATAATGTTACCCCTCTGGTCAAAAAATCATTGCCCACAGAAATTGYAGTCAGCTGTCAAAAGCAAAATTAGACACTAAAATTATCCTCTTTAACAACATTTTGTACTGAGTCTGTCCCACAGTTATTAGAAGTTAATACAAGGAAAGGAGCATAAGACAGACATAAGAATAAAAATACCAAGTTTTGCTTTATAATAGCATACATCATGGCACATTTCAGTAGTTATGTGTGCCGGATAAAGAGTATACAGCTGACAGAATGTGAATGGAGGTGGGATGAGGGGAGGTTTTTCAGGAAAAACGTCAGTGAAAACTCAGCATTTTCAACGCTTCTCAATTTAATTTTTCTATAAAAGGCAGACTACTCTTGTTTTATAAATCCTTCTTCAGAAAGAAAAAATGATTTAAAATAAATATTTTCATTTTTCCTTAATTTTCTTATTTTTCCTTAATTTTATTATCTTTCAATTGATACACTAATATCAGTGCAAAATTCACCAAGATATTAACAGAAATTTAACAGGATCATTCAGGTATTGAAAAATCCCACTTCTTCAGGATATCAATGAGACTAGAACTGGTTGTAGGCATCACTTTGAGATTTGCTTTTGTGATCTTCCTAATTTTAAAGGCAAGAAAGAAATGTGGCAGTTTTTAAAGCAGTTAGTTAACTCTAGCTACAGGTTAAAGAATATTCATAAACTGTAAGCAGATACCAGGGGAGTCAGAATTAACTTCACATCAGGTACGCCAGGTGTTTGCAAATGCATTTTTTCCTTAACTTTAGGATGCAGAATTTCCTTTACAAGAGAGGTGAGGAGGCAAGATTTCCCACTTCTAGCAATTATCAAAGCATTGGGAATGTTAGTGGGGCTCTGCACATTTAAACTGCTGAGTCTTTAGCAGTTTTTTTTTGTTTCTTTCACTGAAAAAGCAACACTTCCAGGTTAACTGAGTGCAAACCAGTTCTGACCTCATTCTYGAGTCAAAAATTAATCTAAAGCAGAGCTCTAAAAGAACCTTCACTTAGTCTCAGTGTGAAGTCAATGCAGTACCTGTGCAGTTCAGACTTCAACATTACTGACTATCCTCCAATTGATGTTTCTACATATAACAGCCAGTTAATAGGCTTACTTATCAATTTACATTATCTTCTACACTGTTGTCAAAAACAAAAGCACCTTACAAATCCACCCTTCCATGTTTGCAATGGGAAGTGCTAAATGTTATCTCCCACCATAGGAGCCCAGTCATCTGGTCTACAGACCTTCTGTTTATTTTACTGTTTATTTTCTGTTTATACTGTTTATTTTGTTTTGTTCTGTGTTGTTTTGTTTTGTTTCTGTGCGGGTCCAAAAGGAAACATAGCAATGTTGTTCATTGCTACTTACTCATGAGCATGACTGAGGAACTAAAGCAGGCTCAACCAAAAAAAAAAAAAGTTGGATTCTTCATTCGTCTGTGTTCTCTTCTAAACCAGCGCTAAGTAAAAAACATGTGCAATTCACATTGACCCCATATAAGTGACTGCACAAGGTGCAGAACAAAACAAAGTCTGCCATAAAAACAGCAAGGATGTTCAGCTCATCCATGAACATTGTCACCCGGGAGACCAATTTTTTCACATGAGGTTAGAGGAAATAACTGCAGGAGAAGTCTCACCTTGAGTTAATGCACCAACGCAAAATAGTGCAAATTGCAAAGGAGTAGGTAAATATACACAAGCTCAAATTTGCAAAAAACTGAACAGGTAAAAATGCTTATCGATCAAGGTAGTTCTTCAAATATTGAGAAAATACAAAAGATTAACAATCTACTTCTTTCAAGACACACTGCTAAAACCAAAGTTTTTTATTTTCCATTAAAGCTCTCCCTGTATACCCTGTCACATTAGCAATATCGCTTTGAATTGATTAGAGCGTGACAGAGCTAGATGATTGGAGATGAAAGGACTGAAAGCATGCTGGAAAGAGAAAAGAARGTGTTGTTAATGAAATAATGCACCAAGTAGTTTAAAATCCAAAAGAAAAAGGTTATGGGGAGTAAAAGCAGAAAGTGCCTGGAATATGCTTACCGCTGAGAGAAGCTGTGGAGATGGTGGTCTGCAAGGAAGGGTTTCTCAAGAGGACGTAAGCCATGGTGGTAGAGTCAGTGGGGGAAACAGTAGAAAAGAAAAGAAATGGGGATTTTTGGGGATCTAGCTGTGGCAGATCTAGCTGTGGCAGATCTAGCTGTGGCAGATGTGGTCAGATGAAGAGGCATCTGGTGAGGGGCAGAGGATGTTGGCCAGGAGGCCATCCAACTACCTGGAGGAGACTTCTCCTTGCTGACCTGGGAAAAAGCATAACATGTCTAGGACAGCACAGTCACACAGCATTCTCTTCTTTCACCAGTTTGACCTGTTTTTCCTTGAGAATTTACTACTTTCTCTCTCACTCTCTCTCACTGATTATTTGATCGTCCTGGGAATATTCCCATTCTCAGAGAGAMTCTAGAAATGCTCTAAAGGAAATCTCATTTTCTTTCTTGAATGCTTTCCTTTTCTCTCTTTCCCATTCAACTTAGTTTTCTGCACTTTGCTTTTACCCTTTCTGCCTTCTTTCTGATTACTTACCCAGTATACCTTATCAGTATTTCAGCTTGTTTTCTTACTTTGGTCTCATATGCTCGATTCCCACACACACACACACAAAAATTAAATTAAAAAAACCAGTTTCCATGAATTGTAGTTGCAGACTCCTAACTCTCCTCCTATCTTTTCCTTCCATCTTTGAAGTTGCAATACCTTTTCTTAGTCTTTTCAGCTCTGTTGCTTTTCACTCAGTTTGCTTGTTTCTCTTATCTCATGCTTTCCTCAGCCTTGTTTCTTCTCTGCTCCATATGTCACTTTATTTTGCACYGGTGCTGCAGAATTAGAAGAATAAAGTCCAAGCTGTCTTCATCCTTACTCTTCACACCCTCTTTAGTGTGCTTTGCTTTTCACCCCTTTTCATCCAGTTAAACAATCTTACTAAGTTTTCTTACCAAATCTGATAATTCTTATTTCAYAAACTTTACTTTAGTTCATCCTCTTTCACCTTCTTTCTCTATACACTTTCTTCAGAAGATTTTATCTTTATATGTTAGTTCTCAAAGGTACAATTCCAGTACCATATTTGATCCTTTTTTAAACTTGCATCACCTTTTAAGATATTTTGATTAACTAATTTATTTATATTCAGTTAATATTAACTAATTAATTTCAGTAACTAGTTCAGCAAGAATAACAATATCTTGTGAATCACTTTCTCTAATTGGAGCATTAGGCCTATGGAGTTCGATATAGGATAAAATGGCCTTTTTAAATGAAAAAGGATAATTCAGATTTAGAGGATTGTGAATTGATAATTTCTTCTCCTCTCAATGAGGAGAAGAGTGKTTTTTTTTCTTTTATCTAAATTCCTAGATCCCCCTAGAATGAGCAGGCCTGAGACCAAATGAAACATCTGATTCTCCCTAAGCCCCATCAAGACTTACAAGCTCTCCACACCCTTTTCTTCTTCATTTGATTTAACACATGTCCCTGGAGCAACCTGCCAGTTTAGACCTAGCAGGAAAGTTGGTCATCTTCTCCCTACCTCCAGTCACCACAAAAACTGGGAGCCTTGGTCTAGAAGCTGCCTCTTCATCATGGTTTGGGGTAGWGCCTTGAACTCAGATCTTGTGGTGTCTTTTCCAGAAACTCCACTAAAGCCCAAGRAACAACTGAACACTTTGAGCAAAGTGAACAACTTCAAAGGGGAAACCCCACCTTAGCTTATCTTGCAGCCTAGTATGTGGAATACCACAATTAAACAGGTTGGTCTAGATTCCTGTAATTAATCAGGCAGAGGAGAACTCAGACTGGGATCTTCTGAATCAATGCATGTTGAAGCATTGCATGCTACTCACTGGGATTTTGCTAAGGCGGGGAGGCAAACAGCCAGAACTTCATCTAACCCCAGAGATCCTGCCATGTCCATCCTTCTTTGTGCCAGGCTAAATCCATTGAGACAGCATAGCCTCTGGCAGGGAATGGGCTGGGAATGCTAGTCCAGCTGGGCTCGCCCACCAAGCCCTGGAGCTGAGGGTTTGTATTTGTCTACAGAGTTGCACAGGGAGTGGAAAAGAGTGAAGCATCCAACGGTGCTTAAAGGTTGTYCATAGAAATCTAATTTGTCTGGTATGTATAGGCATGCGTATTTGAATGTTAGTTCCAAAATAAATAAAGAAATAAATAAAATAAAAAGGGGGAAAGGTTTTTCAAAATATTAAAAGATACTTGAGAAAATGTAACTTAAGCAACTTCAACTATGGGATGATATTCACAGTGAGACTCTCAAAGTAAAACATTTCTGGCATGCTCATCAACACTTTTAAATATGGTTTTGAACAATTAACATTTTCCAGTGTTCCCATAAGACAACCCATTTGATTTCCATTTAATGAGCGCCCTTTCTAATCTGCTATGCTACTGACTGTTTTTTTCCAATCAGTCGTGAACACACACCTAAACTCTGAGGACATTGCTGGCTTCATAAAGCAGTGTTTTGAAGGAAAGTAAAGTTTTTTTTTTCTCTGATCTACCTTGGTCAAAAGAAAATAAGAGCTGAAAGTGTTTTAGTGCCATAAGTAGAACTCTAGAAAATTAATATTGATAATGAAATTTCCAGTCTGTGRAAGTGCAGTTTTTCAATCATGAGGGATAAATTTTTCTTTTAAGATAATGATGTAGGCAAAGAATTCCTGTTGCTGCAGATTTGCTGCAGTAACCTTACCCACCCCAAGAATAGTGCATACACTGGGAAAGAAGAAAGATTTTTTATATATCTCTMTATATATTTAACAAGTAATTGATTTTTTTCTCAGTATTTAGAAAAGCCAAGTAGCTATGTAGTTCAATTTTGCTATTCATTGACTTTGGGATTAAGTGTTCTCTCATACGCAGTATTTTTTAGGTTTTTATGAATTTTGTATTCTTTTTATTATTTACTGTAAATTTAATCAAAATTTCTCATGTCACATGTTTTTGCCATCTGATGGCTTCAGCAATGAGAACATTCATTGCAAATCTATGTTTCTTTAGGATACAACCCTCCTTTTCATTGATAATAGTAATGTTAATGTAAAATAACAGTGATTAGTCTCTGTCACTATAAAGCACTTAACCCATTTTTGCCAATCCAGCCTCAGTTTCCATGGAAACAGAAGACAGTAAGATAGAAGAAAACTTTCTTTTTTCTTTTGCTGGATTTCAGCTGTCTTTTGATTTCATTCACATAACCCCCTTTCCCTCACTCTCTTTCCTAAACCTACAGATTTTAGAATTCAAAAGAATGAAAMGCTGACGGAGTTTTTATTGTTTCTGTGACTGTTTCTATACATAATGTCTGGCCAGGGAAAGCTGACAGGATAACACACTTGAACACTGAAGGCCTGGGTTATTCACAGAGTGGTCCGAGGTCTGTTTCTTGGCAAGAGACTGAAATCTTAGTGGAGTACATTGGTGCAAGGAGTAGAGATATACATTGTTGTCTAGATTATCATTTTAAAATGTCAAGCTATAAGTGTAGACATGATCAGAAGCATATACAGTGAAATTAGATTTGTGTTATCATGTCCTTAGAATGAGGATTTTAGCATTTCTGAGAAAATGGAGAATCTTATTTAGAGCCACAACAAATATATGAAAAATATCTCATCCAGGTGCACTAACAGTTGAAGAAAGGATATCTGTTCAATTAGAATGATAATCAGGTTGACTTTATCTAAGGCCTAGAAAGTGTCTATTAAAATTTTAGAAATGAAATATACCAAATGAGACAAGCTGTCTATCTGTGCAGGCAAGTATCTTTAAAGGTCACAAAGATGATGCAGTCATAAAGCATCATTGGACTTACAGTAATGCTAGAGACAAATCTAAGATTCAAAAAATTTTAAAAAAATTGCACTTGCTTTCTATGTAAAACTTGCCCATTAATAAAAATGTGATTTTTCACTATATTTTTTCTAACCCATAATTTTTTGATGAATGTTTTGCAGAAATAAATTGCTTTCAATGGACTGTGCAATCCATGTTACCCAAAGCAGCTGAATTCTAAAGCTAGGTGACGGATTGTATAAATCACTAGCACAATAGGCTGACCTATTGCCTGGACAGTCAATCAGGCACTTTAAATCAAAGGATACCAATTCTTTTCTAGACAATTTGGCAATATGTGTGGGGAATAACAGGACATCATCAGGGCAGGGTAGGAAACTTCAAAAAATGTGTTTAGAAATATTTTCTTGCCCATATTTTTAAAAGCATTGTGATCTGTTAAAGCCAACAGAGTTTGTTCCTTTTAATCTGCATTTTGTATTATATTGCAATGTTCACAGAGGATCAGAGTCTTTCTGTGACAGGTATGGTATAAATACATGGATGACCCTGTCTCAAAAAGATGATAATTTCGATTTCGGGGTACATCAGCTCTGTGTTCAGGTATTTTCTTTTCGTTTGCTTTTACTAGGTTATATTTCCTTGCTTTCATTCTTGACAGGGGAAAATAAAATATCATATTCTCTACACATATGCATGTTTTTTACATCCCCCAATAATAATTTCATTTCCTATCTGTGCGTCTTTCTTTGTAAACAGTACATTGTGACACTTTTATTTCTAAGAAATAAATCATATTAACAAGTCTGTTCAATTTACTGAGGAACAGCTATATGCTCGCTAAAAGCAGCTGCTCTGGGTCCCAGGAGCACAAGCAATGCAGCACTGCAGCAATGCAACCAAAGACACTGTGCAATTTGCTGGGCAACTTCAAGCAACAGGCATACCTGCAAGAGCAATGCAATTTCTCTCTAGAAGCGGTACAGTTTTGAAATACTTCCATAACTTCTTTTCTAATCATACGACACTCTTCACGAGTGCCTCAGTTTCCATACTGACTGTCCCGGAGATGTGAACATCTGCTGGCATACATACATTTACGTCCTTAGTRGTATCATTTCATTAGCACAGTTGTTCTCATGGGTAACATGAGCTTCTTCTAACASGCTTGTCTTTTCGACTACCCTGCAGCCACACATCACATGACAAATAATTGTGTATTCTGAAGTGCAAAATAAAAATCAACCCTCAAATTTATGTATGCTTCTACCAACTATCTGATAAGATAAACAATGTAAGATCTTTTTTTTTTTTTTTTACAATGATTCTCCATCAACACTATTTGTTTTTTATTAGGATCCCAAATTAATTTCACAGAGAGAAATAATTAACAAAGATACGACTTTTTCTTGTTGCTGTCACAGTGGGACCAATTTTGCTAACAAGGTAGTTATGAAACCTTCCAGAACTCCTGCACAATACTTTCAGCTGTCTAGACTCACAAACTTTATTTTAAACAGATAAAGAACTCATCAAATATATTTATTTTCTTGTACAATAGCTAAGTATAACAGTTGGCTCAGCTGAAATGAGCCCAGATTCATATGGGCACGTTCATAAAGTGAATCATCTTCAGTTCATTTCTTTCTTTTCACAGTTCTCATTTTACAAGAAGAAGGATGCCTCCAGAAAGTAATTCTGTTGGATCTTTACAATAGCTGTTGTATAATGGTATCACAGAGTATAATTTGGGGAATGGATTCTTACAGTCATTTTCCCAAGTAAATCACAAAATGAAATGTCTAAAGAGGATCCTGAGAAATGATTTCATCCACCTTTACACGTCTTTCTGTAGAAGGAATAGGTATGGCAGAATGATGCCCTTCAGAATAAAAAATACTGGAGAAACAAAAATGCATTGCGATGTGACATTTCATAAGAGTGTCAGTGAAAGTTTTTGTCTTAATTCTAGCAAAAGCTTGGTATATTACAACYTGTGTAGTTTGGGGTAAGTTATGTATATTTCTTTTTTTTTTTTTTAAATAAGCCTTAAGGCTAATGATATTAAAGCAAAAGAGCATAGCAACAGTTAAATGAGATGCAAAATGTAAATTAGAAAGGAAAATTCAGTGACTGATGGAAAATGTAGTATTCAATATAATTTTTTTGTTTTACTTGTAGTGAGATGCAAGAGTTGTATTTATTTATACTTTTGTGCTGCTATTTAGATTTGAAATTGAGCTAAAGAGAACAACATAAAATTAAAATGAATGCTAAAGTTTGAATTTTAAAGCTTATGCCACCAGATTTACTAGATTATAATAAATCTGTGATTTAACTACATCTTACCTTATTTTTCTGTAGATCCTTGTGTTTCCAAACTCGGAAATTTTACCTGGTGAGAATTTGAATACTCTGATTCCATTTTCTTCAGTATTCTTGTTTAAAGTACTTACAACAAGAAGGAGGATAAATCTCTGATGGCTCAAACTGGTTTTGCAGTTATCCTACATGTGTTTTAGCAGAGGGATTTCAGTTCCGAGTGTTATGAGAACAGTCTGCTGAAAGCTCATGCCAAGTTATAAACAATCCTTCCCAGAGGATATCAATTTTCCATCACGATTCCCCTGTGATTTTGAAAAGTCAGTGCGTGCTCTGAAATCTGGCTCTGTGAATGGCTGCGTGTCTCTATTCTGCCTTGCTGGCTCCATTTTTCTCACTCCCCTAACCTTTCTGAGTAAACTGTGTGAAAGATAATTTAGGCTGGCAGCTTTCTATTACCCCACCCAATATATTTCTCCAGCATTTGTGCCCTGTCCTCSCTCATACTCTACATGAAATTTTTAAAAATTAGGTTTGCCTCCATGGTTTGAATTCAGAAAGGAGCTGATGAGTTTTAATAAAATAGGACACTTACCTGCACAGGAAGGCATGCAACACCCGTGCTCTCTAAGGATGCTTGATAGCTACAAGTAACCCTGATTAGCGAGAGGAAACAAACATATAGACATCAGGATGGACATCTGGTGCAAACAGTCTCCTGATCCTTACCTCTTCAAAACATAACTTAAAGGCAAAATCTGTAAAATGAACAGCAATCCTCCTGCGTCCTAATGGATCATACAGCATGAAGAAYACAACCTTTTGATGATTCCCTCCATGTATAAACAAACTTTATCTTCTGTTCTTGTTTGTGCTCAGAATGAAAAGGTACTTAGCGGTTCAGAAGCCAGAGAACTTGTCCGTTAGTCCCCTTACTACAGTAATGCTGCGTTATGTACTTTGAAATTTTTTCTATAGGAGKCAAATTACAACTACAGAAAAAAAATAAAGATAGCTATAGCAACAACAAGTAATCATCTGAGAATGAAGAGGATGGCTTGAAGAGAATGAAGACGTTTCTGCACTCTCAGAGTGTGGCATCTGCCAACTTGGCGAAGTGTTCGACATGTCACATGGCACCATATTGTGATTTAATATCTATTTGAACTAGAACAGTTCTGGCCTGAGTTGTTCTGGTTTCAAACTCTTTCTATTGAAAGTTGTTACATTTTTATTTCCTAGCTTGCATTTCATGTTTCTGCATATCTGTCTGTACCTCTTATTTAGAGACTTGTGACCAAACCATCCTTGTGACATCYTTCATGCTCTCAGCGCCTTGAGTTGGCTCCATTTTCATGGTTCTCCCCTACAATCCTTTACCCCTTCTCCTTGATRCAAGGGTGCCAGAGCTGCACAGTTTTGAAATAGGAACAGCCCAGAGGCAATGCAACATCTGTGCAGCTAGCAGTTTTTCTTTCTGACATCTAGTTTCATAGCAAGCTGCTCCAAAAACGCAAGTTCTTTGCCACATGTTACTGATAAGCTGGAATTATTTACCTGCTGTACCCATATCTGGTATCTATTGTGGTATCTGCAGATTTTCACTGTAGTTATTTTTTTGCCATTAACAGTTTGAATAGTGTTGAGGCCACCAGTTGGGGAGCATCAGATTGTGCCAAGCACATATTCCTAGAAAACAAATTGTAGTTTGCTGGAATTGAAACCTTTTACAACTTCATATTTGTTTCTCCAAGTTGTCTTGGACAACTTTCTAAAAGTTGAAGTAAAAAAAAAAATTTTTTTTTGAAAAATCTTTTTTTTTCAATCCTAAACTCTTATCAATTTTATTTTTCAAAAAAAGCTTTTAAAATTCCATCCAAACACAGGTAATTCAGTGTGGTCAAAAAGAGTTAATTATCCTCTTGTTCATATTTCAGAATGTCATGTTTTTAACCGACTCCAACTTGCCTTACTTCAGCCTTTTCAGACCCTGTCGCCGCTGCTTTGGACGTTTCTGGCACTAGTCTCAAGGTTGTGGGACTAGAAGGGCTTCCTTCTCTGTTGCTCCGTTGTGCCAGCTCAGCTGCTTTGGCCCCAGGAAGGTGAGCAGGGAGCCTGGGCTACAACGCAGGGCTACAACCACTGGTATCCCCACCTGGACGCAGCAGTCGATGCCCCACAGCATCTGCCCTGTCTTGTGGAAAGGCAGGCGAAGAATATAGAGGAGCTCATAAATGACAATTACTGTGTCATCCTCCAGATTGATACTCTTTGGCTTGTCATTTTTACGCATCCCAAGAAAAAGCTTGGGATAAAATGTAAAGTGAAGTGTTCCTCTTGGAAAAAAAAACTCTTAAACATTACGATTTGAAAAAATGCAGTGGAAATTCTTCACAGCTTCTCAGAACCTGCATTTTTCAATGTCTCCATAGCACTCTGGGCTTTCTCCAGACATTTTTATTTTCCTTCTGTAGGCCTTTCAGTCTCAAATATTTTTTTCTTGAGGAAAAAATACAATCAAAATTGAAGTGAATTTGCACCTCCCACTCATGCTGTGAGTATCCTCTAATTTCATGTTGCATTACATGTATACTACTGTTTATTATAGCTTCCATTAGCAGGCAATAAATAGATCAATTATAGATCAATTACCCATCCACACACCCGCATATATTTTTCCCTGATTAATGTAATTATTATGCTTTATTAAAACTGAGCAAGTAACTAAAATGTACATCAAAGGTGAATCTTCGTGTCCATCACACTCTATATACTCTTTTTTAAAAGCAAAAGTCATGGCTACATTTTCTATTACTGGTTTGGAAGGTCTTGTTCTCACTTTTTCTCTCCACCATATTTTCTATTCTCTTTTTTCCTCTCCTGGCATTTTCATATGTCATAGATCTGTATCTAATTTCATCATGCCAACAATAATTTGGGGATTGACTTTGTTTACCTCTGCTACTAAGGAACAGTTTTACTATTGTCAGTGTTGTCATTTACACTGCAAATATATTGACATAGCTCCTTTAATGAAAGAAAAGAAGGCAGAAAGAAGAAAACCTTGTAAAAATTCTACCTTCAGCAAAGATTTTTTTTTCCCTTTCTTGGTGACTGATTTTTAAAAACAAATTTCAGTATGCACCTTTTTTCTGCTTCTTGAACAGAAATAAAATTAATATCTTTTAATTGGCTTTGAATCTATAATCTTATTGCAAGGACCCTTATAACACCAGACATGCATTTGAAACTCACTGAATGGAAAGTCCCTTAATGGCATTTAAAAATATATTAATTGGTTTCCATAACTAGGCCATCCCTCAAAAGAAGATGAAAAGCTCTGTGATAAGAGGTATTCAGCTGTGAACTGGGAAATACTGTTTAATGTTTTAAGTCCTTATTTCCAAGGACAAGAATTATTTCCTCCAGGTCTCTTCTGCTGCCTCTCAGAAGCAGCATATGCTGCAGAAGCAGGCGCTATTAGATACATAATGCAATATATGCTTATTTAGCATTTTTTATACAGTAGTATCCAGATTAGGTAGTTAATTGCCAGAGAAATCAGGGATATTCTTGTCCAATAAACATATTGACCATGAGTTTATCCTTCCAGTATAGTGGTGAAAGAAAATAATTATTTTAGTGCTTCTGGATTATGTTTAAAAATTAAAAGGAATTCTATTGTAACTCAACTCTATTGTAACCATCAGTGTTTGTTTCTGACCGTATGACTGCTTTTATCTAACACAACCCAGGGTCTCATTAGTCCAAATCTGGAGATATATGTGAGGTTAAGAATTTACTCTTCTTCTGGACAAGACCTGTCTCGGTGGGAAAATAGGGCCTTACCTTGGAATATCCCTCGGCATTTTTTTACAGAGAGAGAGAAAGAAAGAGAACGGCTCGAGAGCCTATCTGTCTATTGCGGGATACTCTTGTTAAAGGGATCAGCACTATCATGAACATCAACATGCTCTTGTGCTAGAGGAAGCTATAATGTTTGGAGGTCAATGAGAAAAGCCTTACTTCTCAGAATTCTCCTCAGATTTTCAGTCATCTCTGCAGTACAGGCTGTTCCCAGATTTTCTACTTCATTCTTTGCCTTGGACTGAAAGAGTCAAGTTCTTTATGCGGATCGAATTTATGTCTTTCTCCACAGTTTACACCTTGTAAAAATCATTGAGGATATAACCATCAACTCAAGGGAAATAAAGTATGGAGTATAGGAACTAATAAGACAAGAATCAGAATATTTCAAACATCTACTTACGAAAACATAGTCATGAAATTGCCGATTCAAAACCCTATATATCTATGGCACTTTTTTTCAGGGGATTTTAGCCCTGATGCCATTTGCCAGGATTTCTTATAATTGGCCAGGATCAATAGAAGAGAACAAAGCAACATGCAAGATTATATTTCCTTAAGGAGAAGAAGCAAAAAAAAAGAACCATCAAAAGTATTTGAATCTAGGATTTTATGTGCTGCAAGCATTAGCTCCAGAGCTTCAGTAATAGCTGGTAGCAATTCTTAAGAGCTGCCATAGAGAGCTGCCGGGTGCACCACACACCGCTCCTACAAAACTCAGGTGAATCATGCACTGTATTTCTGAGTATTATGCATTAGTGCTTTAGCTGTTTGATATGCAGATCATCCACACAATAGTGTCTCTTTCACAAGCCGAACTATCCAGAAAAGCTCAGACTCCAAATCTGACTCAATCAAGGCTACTTTACAGTGGAGGGAAGGTCCAAGCAAAGTACTACCTAGTATCATAATTTTTCAACCAAACACTATATGCACTATATATTCTTGTTTGGATTTTTTTTTTCTTAGAAAGTTTCAAGTTTGGAAGATGGAAGCTAGTACTGAGGCAAAGTAAAAATGTGTCTTTTTGTTTATAGGAGAAAAAAGTATCCCTCTGGAAATAGTACTTTAGAACTGAATCAGCATGATGTAGAATGAAACTCCATTTTGCAAAGCACCTCCAACAGACCAGGGAGTTGCTGGAAAACAGGATGGGCACTTGGCAAGCACCATGTATGTTGTCATGATCACATAACTGAAGGGGTAAAAAGTATCCACCATACGCAAATGGAAAGTGAAATTATAGATGAAAAAAACTAAGAATTTTGAGAATTTCATGATTATCATTGTCCAAGCTTTTACTATCTATCGTTCTTGGCAACAAATAAAATCTTCAACTCTAATCAAATAATTGGCAGTTTCCACAATTTTTCAGCACTCACCTGAGATACCATACTGATTTCCAAATGGCGAAGTCAGGAATTTCTGGAGGTAGAGGAAGAGGCCTTTTATTAGATATCCAGAAACTGAGACACACCGTATCACCAGTCATATCTGAAGAATTTGACCTACTAGTTTGTGGCAACACTTCTGTGGTGATGCAATACACATAGGTACATTTTCTGTAAATGGTAGGTTAACATTAACAGTGCACATTCAGTTAACAAGATGCACTGGAGTAACAAGAAATTTCATTAACTTAAAACATTGTGTCTTACTTTGCTTATCTATCCTTATCTCTTCTTCACATTATGATTGTTGTGAGTAAATAATTTTTCTCCCTTTCTGACAGGCTTGAAACAAATTAAAAATGAAAAACAGAATCTTGGCAACTTTCACACACACATAAAAGTTCAAAATTTTTCCAAAAACTTTGTTACAATTATACCTATTTCTTTTAAAATCAACTTGATCATATTTCAAACACTGGCTTACATAGTTTGGGAATTTAAAAAAAAATATTTGGAGTTTAGAGTAAGATTATGGTTGCACAATGTTGCTCTGAATAAGGTAGAATTCTGTTCACAGAAGGAGTCTTGAAGCTTGGAGCAGCAAGGGATGGAAAGTACTGCAGTTTCTTGTAAATGATGGAGGCACTTAGTGATGCTGAAAGCATATTTAATTAGAAAAGTTTGAAAGTTCTGGGTAAAATGAGACAAATATAAATTAAAACAATAGCTCTAAAGCATGGTAACTCTGCAGGTAAAGCCTGAAGCTGCTACTTTAGAATGAAGCTGTTGCTGCTCAGTCAACCTTCCCTCTTACGCTTATTCTTCTGCAGTTGGTGTTCAGGGCTTACATCCTTTCTTTTCCTTGTTCTTCTGGTAATAAAAACCTAATGGCATTAATGAGCTTGTAGGGCACTTTCTGTGCCATAAAATAGTGAAACCACCCCTGAACACTTGGAACTCTTTTTTATTTGCAGATATTTTCTTAAAATCTTAGGAATGGCCTCAGTAGTTTTAATGTCTCAGTTATTTGACATTGGTTTGGGGTGGGGGTCATTTGTTTGTTTGTTTCAGAAGATCTAGGGGAATAATTCATGCAGGATGATGAAGGGTCCAGAAGCCATG
The DNA here is from genome assembly GCA_003342815.1 of Eudromia elegans. Lineage (NCBI taxonomy): Eukaryota > Metazoa > Chordata > Aves > Tinamiformes > Tinamidae > Eudromia > Eudromia elegans. The sequence continues at coordinate 3,201,812 of PTEX01000018.1, read as the reverse complement.
ACAGAATTAAGTTTTGAAATAAAATAGCATCCATAATAAAAAACAGTCCTCTACCTACTCTAGTCACTCCCTATACTTCCTGAATTGGGTGCAACTGCAGAGGATAAATTACAGCGCTGGATGTCAATTTTCTTGCCTTCCTCTCCTTTGGAATGTTCCATAAATATCAATTCCTACAAAAATTGATTTATCCCCCTTCTCATCTTATTCAGCAAATCACTTCAGCACATATTTAAGTATCCTTAATCACATATTTAATTGCTTTGTTGAATTTAGGTAAGATATTCCAATGTATTCTGACAGTAGTGAAGAGCTTAAGTGCTCTGTTGAATGAGGTGATGAAGAAGGAAATGTAAGTTAGAAGTGTATGTGTGTGTGTATAAATATTTCTTAAAGTCTTCAAAATTATTACAAAATTATTACATTTTTATTCTTAAAGAAGTAAGAATCAGTGGTATCTTATTTGGCATCTCTGCTGCTTAAATTACACATAAATCCATATATAAATATAAAATATTTATACACACCAAAAACCTTTAACAATAATTTGAAATTTTTCAAAACTCTTTCTTTAGGGGGGGAAAGTTTTACTCATGTTCAGAATACACGATGCCATCAAATAATCTGAGAATTACACTGTCATTCATGTTGCTTTGTGTCATTCAACTATTGCTTCCTCTCTCTAAGCTTCTGGGACATTTTAACTATTCTGCCTCTCCCTATGTACTTCCCTTTTGAACTCAAAAGAGAAATCAGTTTAGAGGATAGCATGAATTTACTTAATTTGCTTTTATTACACATTTTTAAACACTGAAAACAAAGTTCCCCATACAGTTTAATTTCCTTTAAATCCGTAAATTTTAAGAGAAACACCCATATGGGTCTGTTTTATACCTAATACTAAAATGCTTCTCCACACCTTTGCAGATGCTGTTGCTCAGGGGAAGGAAAACAGTTTTGCAGACACTAGGCTTTTGGTTGTGGGTTTTTGTTTGCCGATTCCTGAAATGACATTTGCTATTGAGTCTCCTAAGCTCCAGTGGCATTCGCCAGTAATATCCTAGAAGCTGACGTACACAGGCAGCCTGTCATTCATCCTGCCTATTGCCACCATAACTTAAACAGACGCCTTACAGAAGGGCTCATTTCAGAGTGAAAATCACTGCCTCCAGGAAAAGAGAAGCACATTTGCAAGCCTGGTTCTAGGAACATTAAGTCATCCAGCATCAGTGTCCTGAGTGTAATAAATAACATCTCTAAAATCCACTGCGATCTAACCACGCTTTCTGGGCATTATGACAGGACTATCAAGGAGGTGCTCAACACTTTAATACTGTGAGCCCTGAGCCTTGCTGCACTAACAGACCACAACCAATAAGAAGAGGCAGGTTATGTGCCTAGAATATTTGTCCAGGTTTCCTAAGCTTTACAATTCACCAGATTATTTCACATTGTTTTTGCTTTTGCATCAAATTAGAGAACAATGACAATTTCCCTAGTGATTGCTACTAGATACATTGTATCTAGTAGACTAGGAACTAAAAAAAATAAGGGGGCAAATTCCATAAAATTAAAACACATTTCATGAAATCTATAGTTTTAGTGCAGACAAATAATCTCATATCATTTAGATTTACAAACACAGATCTTCCTTGTGTAATTAAGACAAAATCTTCTAAGATCTGGCACATTCTTTTTTTTTTTCCAAAAAATATTATCAATATAGGAATGATTGTATTGCACACTGACAGACAGAATTTGGTTACTGGAGTCAGCAACTTTACCTACAACTTGTCACTGAAACTTCTTTTAAGGAACTGAAATACCATTTTCCAGGTACTATCATTTTATGATACAATAAACACTAGAATTGTAAATATGAGATTCTGGAAAAAAATAGTTTTAATGTTGCTTAAATCATTTACTTTTTTTCAGCTTTAATGCTTTTTTATTATACGGATAAAACAAAGAAAAGTTAATTCAGAAAGCCTATCAGAAATGTGGAGAGTTGCAGTTTACTCTGGCATACTCCCGCAAAAAGCACTCAAAAGTAATAATCAGATATATAAAGATATAATTCCAAGGTGAGATTAATAAGACCTGCTGCATATTTATTTCCAATGTTATTAAGACCTACAAATCTTTTAAGCTTAGAGAAGCTATTCACAGAAATAATCAAAAATAGATTCTATCACTGCATCTAATTTGAGTTCTTAGTCAAATTGTGCCTTGATAGCAGCTAATATTCTGCTGACAGTATCAAGGATCACTCAGTAAATTATCCTTGCATAAATGCTTGCAGCATATTATTTCCTGGGCACCTTAGCATTTGGATGTGCTCAGTTATAACTTATTTCTGACTCTGGTAATGCTCCAAATTAGGATACATTCATTGGTATTTGTCCTTTTGAGCATAATGGAGCTTTAATTATAATTAAGGCTCTGGACGGCACTGCAATAAAAATATTAAAAACAGAAGACATTATCATTAAAACCTGAGCAATGCTGAGAATCTGACCAAGTCTTCCTCACCACTTCAGTTCCTTACATTGAGCTAATTTTCCTTCCATGCTCCCATTGGCCTTCCTCTAAAGCTACTGAGTTAAACAGCTTTTACATAGAGAGAAGGTATATTGAAAACCAATGTCAATGCTTTATTTTTAAACTTACAAYCAGCCACATAAATCTAGGATTGTGAGCAGTCATCAAGATACAGGAATTTTGAAAGTTTTGCCATCCAGGATAACGTTCCACATACAGGTTCTGCGCAACTTAAGCCTTGCCAGAAGTTAAAGCACGACCCAGCTCGGCTGGGCCCAGCACATACACCTGGATGGCTGCTGCTGGTTGCTGTCTCAGTGCTGGGTATAACATCATCAAATGACTCAGCTCCTGTATAACACAAGCCAAATTGGGGGCAGCAGCCATGCAGAGGAGCACAGTTACCCTGAAGTTCTGCAGTGTGACTGGCTCTCAGTTCCTTGACAAGTTGTCCTTCCCTTCACCATGTGAACTTTAGCTACTGTCCTCCTCTTTCCCCAAGCACCTTATGCTGTAGTTGTTTCTGGAACGTGATGGCAGCTGTAGCGCTGATACACTTTTGAAATTTAAAATGTGGCAGACTGATTCATTAGGTGTCAAGGACTTCCTGGACAGCAATTAAAATACATGCTCCGCGCAGCAGTCACATGGCAAATTCAACATCTTCCATAAATCTCTGCTCAGGCATGGCAGAAAGTATCTGAACACATGCTGCAAGAATGCCACAATACTTCTTTCCTTAAAGATGAGGGGGGAAAAAAAAGAAAAAGGCAGAAGATGACAGCTGATACCTTGAAAAGCTGGAGCACAATAAGCGAGTATGGTGTTGCTGGCTGGTCCCAGCCAGACAGAAGCAAGACTGTGATAAAATTAAAAGAAGCTTCAGGTGGCAGGCAGGTAAGAGGAGAATGTGACGGAGCTGTTTCAAAGTCTGAGCCACTCAGAAAAAAAGTCTAGACAAAGTCTAGACAAAGCTAACTATTTGTGGAATGCTAAATGCAAAAATTATGGGCATTCAAAAAGAGCATACTTTTTTTCTTACGCTAACGAGCAAGATTAATTACTCTGACTGTTGTCAGGTATGTCCATAAGCTCAGCCTGCTCCTTTCTTATTTTTCTGCTACTGCTAAGCTGTGATTGAAAGTCAAGTTTTGTCTTTGCAGTGTCAGAGAATTTCAAGGCCATTCTGTGACTTGAAGCTCTTTTAAAACTATACACCTCTAGCCTGTAAATTCAGAGGACATTAAAACTACTGAAATAGAGTAGATGCATTTGTCAGTTCTGCAGAGAAGGGATGATCAAATCATAATGATGTACTTCACATATAACAAATTCCAGTGCTCTGTAGAAAGCTCAACAGAAGAGAGTGAAAGATTATAAAGAAGAGGTAAAGGCCAATTTCCAGGTCTTACAAATGTGTTACAGCTACTCTGCATTTTAATTTGAATTAACATTTTCTGATCTGTGGGACTCCGTTGGCTGTGACCTATCAATGTGAAGAACATGAACTGCATCAAGCCYTGTTTACCAAACAAAAAAGGCTTTATTTGTATTTTTCTATAGATATGTTTGGACTTGCACTTATTTGTGCAAGTCGGAAATTTAACTACAGATCCCAAAATCTTCATTCTGTAAAGATCCACAAATTCCAGAGGCAAATCTTTTTTGACTACTGACTCTGAATTCATCCTTCAAATCCAGATTAGGTCAAAGAGAGTGATGTTGGTGGTCATGGTGKTTTTTTTTCTTGTTGTTTTTTTAATATGGCTTAGGCATTCAGCCAATTATAGATACGATTAAGGTTGCAAACTAATTCTCAAAACACTGAGCCTCTCTTCACCTTACAGATATAATGCTGTCCCCTTCCAAAGTCTGTCACATTTGACACAAACCAACGCCATTATCCTACGCCATGTCATGGTAAAGGGAACATCCTGTGCTCCAGTAGAAAGTGCAGACCTGAAAACTAGAAGCTTCTCCAGGAGTTGATGGGGAAAGGGTGGATGCTGTGACCCAGCAACCCTCTGGACTGCCAGGGGGACAGGCTGAGGAAACCGGTGGAAAGCCACAGTCCCTGATCAGGATCATGGACAGTGCCAGGTGAGAACGATCAGTGCAGTCAGACTTTCCCCTCAGGTAAATCTGTGCCATCACTTGGGGGGCTTCGCTACAGCCCAAGAGTTCCTCTGGGAGGGCAAGATGGTGGTTTWCAAATCCTCATTCATCTTGCTTGGACCTGGGTCTTGGCCTCTTGCCTCCAAAATAATGTACAAGCCATTTAGTGAACATTTCTGCAAGATGCTGTTCATCTGATTGCTCCAGAGAAATTTTCCTATGGACAGATACAACATGATTTTCCTACCTGCTGTATGAAATTCCCTGCAATTTGTCAGGAGACTCAAATCCTACTTCCCCTTTCCTGTTCCTTTCTGCAAAATGAATTATCTTCAAGAAAAACATAGTTGCCCTCTTTCCCAGGTTTCGGTGGTAGTTGAGAGGGTTTTGAGGTCCTCTGTAGTGCCTAAATATAGTGCTGAGAATGATAATTATATGCTGTTTTGTGGATTTTGTTCCTCAGGCCCCATTTCAATAAACRCGTTTGTGTGCGATTTGGGTTTACCCTAATCCAGCACAGTGCCCTCAAGGCCAACTGGACTCAGTCATGTTTGGGTGTACATCTTAGCTCTGTGGCAGTGCAGGATGAAGAAAAATATCCATCAATGACAACAGAAAAATGTCCAGAAGCAAGTACAAAACTGTTATCAACACAACAAYGAAATGCCTGCCTACCAAAAAATGAGCCTTAGGGCAACCGTATATTTGCACTTTCCAAAAAAAATTCCCACATAGGATAGTTTTAAAACCTAGATAAATTGTCAAAGTACACTGGACTGAATGGATATTAAAGAAAAATGACTGGACAATAGTTTTAGTCAATAAATATAGAAAGTTAATTACTTTTATTCTGTAGTCTTAGATTACTGTCCATTTGCTATATTGCATTAAACTTATCACTTCGGAGTTTAATCACCAAAGCGTTAGCTTATTGAAATCCATGGTAGAAACCACATTTAACTGTAGTTCTACCTTTGCACACATAGTCATATATGTGAGCACACTATATTCATTTTTATTGTTTCTCCTAAAAACATGATTTTTGAGATATCTCCGTCACGAAAAAAACAAAACAAAACAAAAACCACCACCACCACCACCAAAAAAGGTCAGTAAACTGGGAAATAGGCAAATGCATTTTTAGAAGACTTTGGGTGGGGAAAAGCAGGTCAGGTTCAGAGCTGACTAATCACTATTCACAGTCTTGAAACCATCCATCAGCGTTTTAAGCCTGCATCAAGTAGTGGGTATTTGATACTTGAATACTCTGGGAAAAAAAAATCTATTCCTCCATTTTAGCTCTAAAACAGTTTTAAAGTATTCCCTCTGTTTGCTCATCCAGCCAGTGTTCATTATTGCCTCTGCAGTAGGAAACTAGTTTATCTGTGGATGCAGTCATTTGTAAATTTTGCAGACTAGAAAATAGTTGCTTACCAATGTGCTTTCTTTTGTTTATCTTCTTTCAGATAATTCCTTCTGGGTGCATAGAAGTGATCATGAGTTACTCTTAGGACTACATTACAAAAATCCAATATCACATCTCCTACATAATCACATTTCCTCCCCAGTGATTGATAGATATTTTGCTGAGCAGAGGGGTGAGGAGAGGTGGAAGAACTAAATCTTTCCAAACCTACCTCTTACTTGCTCACAAAGCCTGGCCTTATTACTCTAGCAGATAGCCCACTGATGCATGCCCGTGTTTCAAATGTACAACTTATCTTTTCTTATCTGGTTAACAGCTTTTTCTGCCAGAAGAGGGACAACTGTGGAAATACAATTAAGACTCTCTCTAATCAGTTTGTTCATCCAAACTATCTACTAACATCATATACAGATAAGATAAACAGGCAATTACCATGGAGAACATTTGCTAAACAAAGCTATAATTAATAATAAATGAAGCAGAGTTCCCAACTACTTAAATGTAGTAGTTATTAATTATCATGTGGCCCCAAGCTATTTGTGTAGAGTGTATAATTTACAATTCTGCGTGATCTCAGCTGTATTCCCTGAAGCCTTCAGAGCTATCTTTTGCATAACTTTAAACTCCAATATGTTGGTTGTGCAAGTTACTTCTGGCTTCTGCCCCAACTCTCACCATTAGAATGCCAAGAAATGCAATCTTGTATTTATGTGGAAGAAATTACAACTTTTAAACATCAGCATAGAGCAAATGCCAGAATTACAGCGTACAACTGCATTAGCTCTGGCTGGCAGGCCTATTTTTGTTACATGTCATATACAATCAGCATCCAGCTGTACMATAAGCAACATGGAAGAAGCCTGGAGTGTCCTACTTACTGTTCACTTAAAAATATATTAATAGGGCTATTTTCATCACCAGGAACCTTTATGCGCCAGTTTCCAATGTACTGGCTAATTTAAGCTCTTATTACACAAAATATCACTCCTTCGGAAAATTAGATATAATTCTATATAACATAAAACCAAATATCTTTCCTACCAAAGGTCACAATGTTGTCATGGATCTGCAGGGAAGTCAATGCCTTTCACGTTTATGTGCTCCCCATTAGAGTGGTACCATGTAAAACTAGACTGCTAGCAATTCTAGACACACTATATTTTTACAGCAGTAGACCCTACAGATCTGTTACCTCAAGACAGCTTCTACACCTTTAATTCTCACCATATTTATTTCAAACTGATCCAAGAAATCATGAGCCTGTTTCTGGAAACTTACTGAATTTCGAGGCCAGACTGCCAACAGGACATCATTTTAAATGACAAAGGCCAGATGTATTCTAAATGGGCCTGTTCCTATTTGCCTGATGACATAAAGTACCTTAAGGACTTCATCAGAGAAGGGGAAAATCACAGCTTTCACATAGGCCGGCTATGGTGGCATTATGYGTCTTTTTGGACCAGCATACCCAAAAGCTCCATCTGTCACTTCCCTGGGCAAACAAATCTCCTATGACAGCACCCAGAATTTTAAGTCTTTACATAAACTGCAGTTACTCTAATCTTACTGAGTGATCTGATTACTTTGTCAGGCATTCCCTGAGAGGAAACATGCACCACATGATCTTCTAGGCAAACTCCATTTCTCTTACCTGACTAATTCATTCATATCAACCAGACTCACCTACATGATCCACACCCTTATCTCACTTTTCTGTCCTAGTGAAGACATTGAATTTCAGTGCTATCTGGGTTTGGTTTTTTTTTAATAGTCACTGAAAATATTGACTTATTAAAAATGTGAGAATATAGGAAAAAGTCCTGCAACCTCCTCAGTTGTCTTACAACAGATTAGAAATATATTGTCTCCATGAAATGTAGTTTCAGTGTCCCATTTGGTACCTCATAACGCTGACCACCATCATATTATTTTAACATGATTAATTTCTAATGATCAGTCAAATTGGTAACAAGTATGGTTATTGCCATAAACCATATAATGATTTCTTTATGTGGTTGAGTCTCACTGTTGACCTTTCCACTTTTACATGAGAATTAAAGGCAAACTTCAGCCCAAAGTAAATATATGTAGGTTCAAATTTGAACCATTGGAAATGCATATATTTAACTAAAAGTTATAATAAGATCATTGGCCTCTGTGGGATACCATAAATAGCAGACTAGAAGTGGCCAGGCCAGGTGGTGATGATTTCCTTTGCAAGCATGCTCTGAACCTGTATCTGGATGTTTCACACTATTAGACGGCACAACATGACTTAGTCTGTGTTTCTGTGGTTTTAAGGTGAGCTCTGTTAGGGACTTTCCTGAGTAATAACAAAATTTTAAAAATAATTAAATCTTTATTGCGTGTTTTTAATAGCTTTGACTTTAAATAAAAAAGTCTAAATGACATGCCAAGTAGATAGGTAGAGGGATTGCGAATCTCAGAACTGTCAAAAAATGAATGATAAATTTCACTCCTCCTACTCCCTACTATAAAGATAGAAATGGCAAAGCATTTCTAGTTCAGGAGATTGGGACTCACCTGCAAACCACAGAAAAGTGTGCTGAAAAAGTCTGCAGATGGTCTCTGCTCCTCGCATCTCCCTTAGATGTTTCATCCCTTACCACTGCCTTCTTCCATGGAGAGTGTGTGTACAGGGAGTAAAGGACTTAAAACTCTGCTTAAGTCACCAGCCCATATTTCTGGGAAGACACCTCAGCACCAGGGAATATCATTAGGAAATGTGCCTAGCAGGGCTCAAAACAGCAAGGATGTCACAGGAGCTCTTATGGAGGTGAGGCAGCACTTGTTTTTCCCGAATGAATCTCCTCATGGTAAGGAGAGAATAATCTGGCAGGTAGTACACAGAAGAGTTTATAATAGCTCAAAAGACTAAGTACAATCCAAACTCAGAAGGGAGTGGGGAATTCGGAAAATTTGAAATTGTGTGTCTGGAAAATGCATTTTGTTGTAGTCAGTCACTATAAGCATGTTTCACTGTCGGTCATGGACAAAAAAACGATAATACAGCAGGTTCATGACAATGGTGACAAATAACTGGAGGGAGGAAAATAATAGTTTTATTAATGGCTCCAAAAAGAGGAGAAAAAAAAGGAAGAAAAAATAATTGGCAATTTCTACTTTGGCCTGTGATTGCCTGCTTGCAGGTCCCTAATGAAAAATGCTGGCAGAATTTCTGCCATTAGATTGGAAGGCAGCTGAAGAGGGTGTTGCTGAAAGTCAGCTGTTGATAATATTCAAGTTAGTCAAAGACAGCACCTCTAAAACAGAACCAGAGATATCTTTTCCTTAGTAATGGAGGAATAAAATGACCAGGACACAGCAAATGTGCAGAATGCAATCAAAACACAAAGATGTTGCCTGTTATCCATGTTCAGGGGTTACACTGAATGGTCAGAATATCACAACTTCACCATCACCCCCTTTTTCTCCAGAGCACAAAGGTTGCCCAACAAAGCTATTTCTGTCTTTGTGTGTGCAAGAGAGAATAACTACAAAGGCACAGACTTTGTATAAATGCTCTAATCTCTAATGTTTCTTCTGATTATTCTTTGGGTCAGAAACTTAGATCTTGTGGTTCAAGAGAAGGTACAATTAACCCCAGATTTCACCGTTGTATTTATCATCAGCATATTCTCTAAGTGTATGCGCATAAAAAGGAGACTTTATTGGTCTTTTCAAACTGATTGAGAAACATAGATGACCCTCCTTAACCTCTTGAGTTGTCTTTCAACTCTAATAAAATCTTTGCAAATATTCGTTATAAGTTAGAAATATCTGTTGTGTAAATATGAAAGTCTTTCCAGTCATATGACTGGTTTATATATTGTTCAAGGGGCTGGCAGTTTTTAAACAACCATTCCAATATTCTCAGGGGCCCAGATGTTCAGCAGTTAGTTATATCAGCTGGGTCATATTTATCACCTACATGTTTTTGGAAATACCTCTGTGGTAGAACTTTTTACAATTTTAGTTACCAAAACTCTGTTTATTAGTTCTGCATATCCTTTTAGGTATTCTTCCACTTAACTGGAAATGTTAACGGAATGGCAAGAATAAAATTTTATTTCTGTATAGGCCAGTTCAAAATAATTCCTGTGCCTTTGTAAATTTAACTTACACAATGAAACTCAGAAAAAGTCCACGTGTTACAACTATTTTCCCATTAAAAAAAAGCAAAAAAAAAAAGCTTCAGTTTTGGTATTTTTTCTTTAGGAAAAAATATTAACATTTCTAGAGTTTTTTCAAACTCAGCCTTCACTGTATTTCAAAGGTTTGTGAAAGAGAAATTGGCTCAGGAGTGTGGTAAGTGACTGCACTGATGGTAGCATTTCATTAAGAGAATTTAGCAACGTCCCGATCCCAATATCTGGCATGAAGTACTGATATACAATGTCCTTAATATTATATCAAAAAGTCAGTTATTTTCTGTAGATATTGGCACTTTTTAATATACAAAGTTCTGTTAACATATGCTCATGCAGTTGAAAAAAAAATTGAAAAAAATCAATGACACACATTTTCTCCTTTAGAAGAAGTAAAAGAATTAACCATACAAGGTAATTCACATATTATTCTGGACCTCAAAGTAATGCTGACCATGTCATTATTTTAAAATGGGAATATACTTAGTTTAAATCTATTTTGTTAAGTTCTGAGCATGAAACTAGCAGATTCTCATAATGTTCCACTGAATTATACGTTCTCTCAAGATGTCTTTCAGTGGTGAATGGGCCGCTCAGTTCCTTTAGGTCACTTTTCATCTCAGTAACACAACATGTCTGTGCCCATGTCACTTTTTTCTCATTCAAGAATAAGTTGTCATAGTAGGAAGCTACCTTCAGGATATAATCTCAAAATACCTTGTTTATTTGATTTTTTTAAAAAACATTATATCCTCCAAATCTGTAATGTGCACAGATATTTATCTGTCCCCATCAATTGTAGCAGTTTTAGAAGTTCTGAATAGCACAGACCGTGAAAGGGCAGGCAGTTCACTGCTGAATATACTCATTTTTTCTTTGCCAGAAAATCAAAGGTTTTTTCTTATAAATTCAAATAAGTCACAACTTTCTCTAGGCCAAAAGTCAGTCCTCTTGTGAGTGCAGAGATCTTGTTCCACACAAAAATCCAAAAAGAGAAGTTAAAAAAAAGTTTTCTAATTGCACAGTAGCTCTTTTGAAGAACAGGATGCTGGTATCCATAATTCATCATGTATTGACTATAGTCTCTGTCAATAGATTTGGCTATATAGCTGGGCTCAAAAATAGCAAAAATTAGTAAAACATCAGTGTTGCTCAACTGTATAAATATGTTCTTTTGTTGCTCATCTTTATTGAATGAGACCATTGTGAAAGTCATATAAAAATTTGATGACAATCAGAGATTTTTATATTAGTATAACTTTCTGTATTATTTATAATCTATTATTTTAAACAGGACCTTAAAAGCCAGCAGTATGCCAAAACAACATGGGGAGTACTGTAATTGCATCCTTTTAGGACGTAATAATGATTACAACTGTTACTGCTCTTTATCTATACACTGTCAAAAGTGCATTACATTCTTTACAAATGATCATGAACTTAGGGTTCTTACTATGGAAAACTTAAACTCTAAAATATACATTGTACATTTGTAGTTGTTTTTATAAATCAAATTAATAAATTAAACAGCACTAAATTCCACAGAGGAAATGAAGACCCCTGATCTAGACTTAGCAAAGATAAAAACTCAGATGAGTATGTTATCTCTGTGCAGTTTTAAGGTATAAGGATTTTTTTCTCCATTGTTAAGTTGTTGCAGTCTTATGGAGAACAGAAACAAAGCAAACTAAAAAATTACTGAGATATAATTTCTCAAGATACAGATATCTTGTTTAATTTCTAATCATCAGTAAATCTCCCCCTTTTTTTTTCCATTGGAAAATATCATTTCTAAGTGCTGAAAGAAGTATTTTTAATAAAAGGTTTAGAATGTTGACATCAAAATAGTCTTAATTTAGAATGAATTTTATCAGCAATGCCCGTGACGCACAAGAAAAGGATCGTGCCACAATGTCCTTCAGTCTCCAGGGTGTGCATACTGACTTCTGATGCCACTGAGGGTGATGTGCACCAGTGGGTTCACCTAAGGACCGACTCTTACAGTTCCAGACTGCAGGGAAATGCTTTATGTGCTCAAACATACTCCGTCACAGAGGAGACATGTGAGAATGTTGTCCTGATACCAGTCTATGGAACTACACCCCACACACATGATCAAAAGACCTGGTCCCACCTCTGACACCTGTTAGGTCTCTGACAGCCTGAATAAGAAAGACAGTCTCTCTCTGAGCTCAGCCTGTTATAAAGTAAGGAAGTAAGCTCTTTCAGAGAACAATGAACAGCCTAAGTTACATCCCAAACATAACCAAGAACCTTTCAGGAATATCTCCCATTGAACATAGCATAAACATCAAGGAACTGATGCTTGATTGGGGCACAAATTATGAGTACTAAATGTTCCTCCTTCTCACATAAGTAGGAAATTGATGTTATTCACTGAAGGAGATTAGCAGATATTTGTAATAAAACACATCTTCCTACCTAAGTTTTAAACAGCTTTTTTTGTGCAGAGATGCAACAGAACTGAAGCAGCTATAGCAAACCAGGAGCTTTAGAGCTGTCTGAATCCTGTCTCTAGCAAACCCTGCATTGGAGTTACCTCTGAGCACAACCCAGTAAATTCAGCTCTGTCTATACAAGGCCTAAATTGGGTAAGGGGGTAATAATATGAGAAGATTGAGATATGATGTTCAAGGACATCGCTATCAAGCAGGCTTCTGTTTTATATAACAGAGCAAGACTATTGGTTTGTGACCTTCTTCATTCTAAATACTTTCTGTGTTTTGCCTCTGCAGCAATTGTTATTAGTCATCTGAGTTCACACAGAAGTAGTAGGATATATTCCTTCCATAATTTTCAAATAACATTATTAAGTTATTCAGTAACATAACTGAACTCTTGCTGAACAAAGCAATAAACAGTAATTTAGGAAATATGATACACAGAGGGCATAAGTGTGAAACATACTACCATAGTTTAAAGACAGAATTAAAAATAATTGTGTATTTTGGTGTTGACATATCATTTGCAGAAGTCTAAAATCAGAGTCAATGCCATAATTTTAGTACAGATCAATAACATCAATGCTGTAGAACAGTATCACTAAGTCTATCCCAGCTCCTTTGTTATCTCATATATCTTTCAAAAACAGCAAATATTTCAACTTAACTATTGCATCAAGGTCTAAATGCATAACACTCATAGCTTCATTCGTACCTTCCCAAAATACATACCACCCTCTCTCACAGGATGTGTTTCAAGAAAGACCTTTATTCAGATCACACAGGCATGTCTGGCTCTGTCCATAAAGGAGAAAGAGGTACCTGAATGCTCCTTTAAGAAGTGCCTCAGCTCAGTCTGCTGCTGCCCACGTGGGCTGAGGCAACCAACGCTGCTGTAAGGTTGTGCCACCCTGGGGTTGAGCCCAAGCCGCTGCACAGCTCACACTGTCCATACATTGGCTCACACTTTGAATCAAACAAGAACAGGRCTTCAGGTAAATGTCTAGTAGGGTAGCTGTCTGGAAATCATCTCTCCTCTATTCACAGGCAAACTGGTTGCATCTCATTGTGCAAAACCATGTATAGACCATTGCTCCAAAAAACTGTCAGAGGCAGAAGCCGAGTTCCCATTTGTAAAGGCTAGCAGGCCATTCTGCGACGTGTGCCTTAATTTTGTTATGGGTCCTACATAGGATAGTAGTTTTCCTTCCCTTATGTGCAGGGAGTCACTGCTCAGAGTACTTAGCCAGAATATAGGATGCATGTATCCACATTCAGCTCATCTGCCTTGATCGCGCACCTCCACCCGATGGGAGGCTGTCTGCCACACTATCTGCTCTCAGAGCTTGGCATTCTTCCTACTGACCCTGCTCTGTGCTGCATGGAGGAGCTTACCAGCCATGAGAGCAGGCAATGGGAGCTGGAACTGCCTTTGCAGGCAGCATGTGTTAATCACTGAGCCAGGGAACAGCTCGTCTTCCCCAGCCTCCAGAATTAGTCCAAGCAATTGGGAAGAGCTTCAAGAAAAGGGATCAAGGGAGACCTGCACAAAATGCCTCACGCAGCAAGGAGACGTGGTATGGAGAGACACAAGTTCCAGTTCTCTCAGGTAGGAGAGTGCCCTACAGCAGCATCTCCAGAATCACAGAATCTAGTATTTGTGTGAGGATAAATTATATCACAGGAAGGGAGGAGGGGAACTAGGCATCTTGTGAGGCAGTCATATAAACAGATCCTGCTCTAGGAACTATTAGTTGCATTTAAATGTTCTGTTAGTTTTGAAAGATTAAGACTGCGCTTTATATATATATTTATGTTATATATATTTATATATACATAAAACTACTCTCTCCTAAACTGGCAGAAGAAAATATAAAGCAAGGTAAGTGAAAGTGCAAGAGAAAAGTAAAATAATCAAAGCAGTAGAACTAGGCTGCCTCTCTGGGTATGAAATCTGATTGGTTTTCCTTGTCACTGGATGGATGGATGGATGGATGGATGGATGGATGGATGGATGGATGGATGGATGGATACATAGATAGATAGATAGATAGATAGATAGATAGATAGATAGATAGATAGATAGATAAACTACATATTAATTCATCCGGATTTTGGCAAGGCTAGCTAATTTGTAGTATTGTGAAAGTTATCTGGGGAAGCATAGATGGATGGACTACTGTCGACATTTTAATATGTGGAAGGCATGGAAAGCAGTTGGGGATTCAAGCTAGCTGGATTTTCCTGGTAAAATAATCAGTGGTGATATAATTAACAATGATGACATTTAAATGTTCATCTTTATGTCTCAAACTTAACAGCCCAGTGAAATGAATGGGGCTGATCATGACTTTCAGAGTTACTGTTTCAGGTTGTCTGTAGAGTCATTAAGACAATATTGCACTGAGTATGTTTACTTCATACTTCCAAGGTTATCTGCTGCCACAAGTAATGAAGATCATGTGCATGAAGCCTCACTGTTTCCTAGCTCCCTCTTCCAAACAGCTGCCTTAGCTAAACTAACCTGCCATTGTATTTGCTGCTCCTGGTTAAATTGCTGTTTCACAAGTGTTTATATACAATGCACATCCCTTACAGATATGSTTTCTTTTATTTTGCCTTAGGCTAAAATACACACAGGGAAAAAACTCCATGCTACAGTTAAGACTGTGCAATTGCACATTTTTTTTATGTTACTAACACAAATTTTCAATAATGCAAAAATAATACAGTCCTCCAGTATATGAGAAGACAATACTCTCTTGGGTTTTCATGTATATACTTATAATGAAAACGTGTGGTTGTGTTGGAAAAAGAAGATGGRGGAGACACATTATACAGTGCGGGAACACAGAATCACATAATTGCTGTTATTGCTGTTGCTTTCTAGCACAAWGAAGGAATTGGTACTAATGCTTATTTCTTGTCCTTTCAGCCAAAATGTCACTAGCCACAATTATTCCTGAGTAATTTAAACATATTTGGCCATATGTTTTCTAATGATAAACAGATTGATAGCAGCTGCTGTAGATCAAAGGTATAAAAAATAAACAAAGAATGCATAGCTATTAAAATGCTGAAAGGTTCCTGTAATTATAGATCTCTATCAGGGTGAAAAGCGTGGAATTTACTGACAACATACAATTTCAATATACAGGAAAAAAAAGAATTGGTATGTCATTTTTAAGAAGGCATGCATACACCAATAATTCTGCATTAGCTTACTTATATGATGGGAAAWCAATTAACATACTATAAACTCCACATTCCAAGTATACTAAGAGAAAATGTCTGTATATACAGACAAAGAAAAATGCCTGGAGAAACTGGAATAGCACTCAGCTTGACATTTGTAACTTATGGGCTCGATTCTGAATATCCTGACAATAAGTTCAAATTGTTTTAATATATTTGACTTCAGAGGAGTTTCTCATGAATCATGTAAATTACAAATCACATGTTACTTAAGTTATCAAGTTGCCATGAATCACTTATGAATTTAATTACTCATAATTGCATTTTAAGTCTTTTTTCATTAAATACTTTTTCTCTAGCTTCTTTCCATTTTGAAACTGTTAGAGTTTTGATGCTTTTTTAAAAATAAGGATCATCTTATGTTTTGAAATTTATTCAGTCAAAAATGAATTAAAAGTAGCTGGGGATATTTTAGGGTTAGAGGAGGCAAAAAAATAACATTTTTCTATTTGGCAGAAAAAATGAATAAATCAAACTGCCACACCACAGGTAAGATGTGAAAAGGTACTGCAAGAAGAACCTTCTACTATGATAAATTATATTCTATACATTCTCCAAAACATGCTATATAAATTAATAAGGCTTGTTTAACAATGGGTGTTTAATTATGATAATAAAAAATAGCATTTACTATGTTGGAAAACTATAAATACAAATTTAAAGAGATTGTATGCCTAGGATGTAAAAACTATACAAAGAGTAAAGAAAAGCTCAACCAAGGTTATAACATCTTGAAAAAGTAAGAATCGGTTTTCTTCTGCTTACTCTTTCTTCATGCTCTCTTTCATCTCAGACTGGACACAACTCACCTTCCTGTTGTTTTTACAAAATGATAGTAGAGATCTTGTCAGGAATATTAAGTAAGGATAAGAATTTTTAAAAAGAATTCAAAATACTTCATGTGCATCACTCCTTTTATACCAAACCAATTTTGAGTTCATGCTACTTTGTCATTCAAAGAAAGAATTTAACAGTTTTTATCGCAATGAGCATTTTTCCTCTTTAGAAGAATGAAACAGAAATGCAGGGCCAAACTTTCAGTGTGCCCACAGTAAGAAATGCATTTTCATGTCTGAAATTTTTCAATCATAGCTGAAGTTACTTAAACATCTAAGTATTTGATTTACAGATGCAATCAGGTATCTGCATATGCAAGTGATTGTAACTGCAGGTGTTAGATTTAGGACTAGCATTTGAAATTCTGTCTCAAAGGGTACCAAATAATTATTGCATAAAATATTTAGGGAGTTTACGTGGGTTTATTAAGCAAGTAAGCTTTGACATTTTTTATTCTCTCAGCATTTGAAACTATTTAAATCTGTAGATAGGCTTCCTGTAGATCTGTGCACTACTTTCTTTTAGAGGAGAGTAAATATATCATTTGCTCYGTCACAAATGCACCGTTGAACCACTGTAGTTTGTGCATGTTGTTCAGTTGCAAGCTTTTATGAATGAAGAGTAGGTTTGTTTGTTCATTTGTTCTGGGGACAAAATTAGGCCCACACATAAAAATTGTGTCAGCGATGCCCTCACTTTTTCCTCTCTCATCCTGACTTTAGTGACATCAGTGAATCCATCTCTACTGACACTGATGGTTTCAAGTAAGACCTTAGGAGTTGAGCATGATGGTTTCATTAGAGTGTGTTCTAATTCCAGCCTAAAAAAACCCCATGTTTACTGGACTTAAAATCAAACAACTTACCTAAAGAAAAAGGACTTAAAATCACAGATGCTGTTTTCCCCTTCTTCTGCCCTCTTACCTGCCATTTGACTGTGCCTATAAGAAGATAATCAACTCATGTGAAAGAAAAAGAAAATGGGAGACCTTGTGCTTCAAAATGTTTTGCATGGGACAGATTACATCATTACCACGCAATTCTGCACTTCTGTGCCTACAGATACCTATTATAAGAGCTTATGTAATCTCATCTGTATATCCAAATTGAAAAAGAATATATAAATTACTAAGGGACAACATGCAGACACTGTGTAGTCACGTATGTTCACTGCATTCCTTCCCTACAAGAATGCTAAAAATCTTTGCCTGTTTTCCTCCTCTGATTATAAACTAGAAAAGGTGAAGAACCACAATCAGAAGACCTGAAAGAAAAATTACCTGTCACTTGTACTTCTCCAAAGTAAAGAAGAACCAGGAGATTCTTTTCCTTTGTACACAACAATGTCCTGTAATGACTTTCTGAGTAACACCACAACTGCCTGCAGTGGCAGAGGACAGGAACTAGTATTTCCTTTTCAGAACCTATCAGCAGATGCATGGTAAGTGTACAGATAATGCTTACATGTCTTGATCAGGGAAATTTTGTGCTGTCCCTGGACTCTGAACTACCTTCTAACATTTCTGTGTTGTCTAGATCACAATGCTGGGCAGACAGGTGAGGTAAAAGCTACATTGAAGGCAATTATATGTGCTCTTTCTCCACAATCCCAAGATTTTAACTATGTCTGTGGAAAACTGGCCTCTAGGGAAAAAAAAAAAGAAAATTTCCTTTTTTTTTTTCTTTATGGACCCAATTGAAAGTTCAGTAGAGACAATACACTCCCATAACATAGGACATCCTGAAAACCAAAGTATAAAACAGATTTTAGTATTTCCTTTAAATTTCTCTGGCAATAATTTTGTTCTTTCTATCTTACTTGAATGTTATCTCAATTAAGATAATAGATATCATAACCTTTTACAAGAAAGCCATCTAGTTCATTCAACTTAGCCTGGCAATTTTCCAGATTGTTAAAGATATTTTTCTGTCTTAAATATTGGCTATGACACAGTCTTTACTGCATCTAGTTGAAAGCTAGCGGTATATGTCATATGTTTTCCTTTCATTACTTTCCTACAGGATGTGTGTTGGTAAAATTCATTAATAGGGTTACAAATGTTGTACTTAATTGCCTGGATTCCTGTGAGTGTAAAGAAAAGGGTTCACCGGGCAACATTGGAAACAAGGACAGAAAATAAATAAATAAATAAACATTAGATTAAATCAAGCAAAAGTGCAAACGAATTAATCAGGTGAGCTGGACGGTAACAAGAATTTTAATTAGCTCTTCAAGAAGAGGAATRTTTCTGGGAGACAACAATGCCGGAGCAGCTTTAGTCGGATGGGTGGGTGGAGCAGCGAGACGTTAAAGACTGGATATGCTCAGGATTTATGTCTTCCCCCCAGGTTTAGGCCATGAGCAACCCTCTCTTGAGAAAGGACTGTCTTCTCCTCAGGGAGAAATGGCAGCCATACACAGGACAAAKCTCGGGGCATGTGGAGGCGCATGAGGTAACATTTAATAGCTACTGGGCTCTAGCAATTTCTACCACTAACTCCTGAATCACACCACAGGTCATCAACGGGATAATTAGAAAGATTTCTACCTACATCAGCAGGCCTTGGGCCAGGCTGCAAGCAAAGTGTGAATGTATGACTGGCAACAGCAAGCAAACAAGGACTTTGCTTCCAGCTTCAGCCATTATCATCTGRGAGGTAAAGGTTCTACATTTACCAGTCGTCTATGATTCCAGCTGGAAATCTGCAAACATAGGTGTACTTCTTAATTTCATAAGATAAGGGCAATTAAAACGGAAATTAAAATAGAATGACAAATGTGGCCAGAGGGGTGGTAGCCAATTAACATATAGAGTTTGGGTAGGTTATTGCTATGTCAGAATATGATGCCAATTGAGACGTATTAAAAGGGTACAAGTGCCAAAACTATAAAGATATAGATTTTTTTTTTTAAAAAAAGGATAAACTTTAGGACAAAAATATAATATTTTGGTAGATTGGGAGTTGAGAAACCACTTCTATTCTTTTTCTTTTTCTTTTTTTTAAGCAATTAAAATTACATTGGAGAAAATGTGATATATGATCACAATGCTATATGATTATGTAAAATTCTGGAATTACAACAAAAGAAAAAGACCAGATCCTGCTAGAAACAAATCATCACCTTTTATCCTTCTCCAGAACAGAGGATTCTGTGCTGGAAGGAACAATAATAGCAACATCACCAACCAGTCACTTTTTGACTGCAATGTGATTTTATGTGGATCCCTTCTTTAAATTATGTTCAGCCCTTGGTATTTTCCTCTGTGATGACCAGAGGTGTATAATTCTTGAAAAGRCAACATGGTTGACTTTCAGAATTTAGTAGGGAGAGCAGATCCTTTCAGAACATCTCATTTTTCGTCACTCAGATGTCCCTCACCCAATTTAAAGAATAAGGTAAAGCACATCAGAGACAGATCAGTACTAAAGAAACTGTCTTCTTTTAGATTACCACACAGAGTTTTTGAACATTCCTAAAAACCTTCAGCCTTCAAACCATAAGTACCAAAACATGCCATCCATTCTCCTGCCATGGGGTTCCCCTCCMTTTCCATTGGGAAGTAACAAAACTGCTACCAGATCTGCAGATGCAGACAACACAGTTCTCTCTGTATCTCTTGTGCCATGATAGAAATTAGTTCCTGATTATTTGGGGCTTTTGGAAAAATGACAGGTACATAGCTGCCTATAAAATAGTGTCAAGATGAAGCAAAACCAAGGGCAAAACTGTAACAGTTCTTGTGTATTAACAGGTTGTGACACAACTTTGGCATATGCTGGGGAGGCAAAGGAAGCTGCTTGGGAAGCATGGAATGTTTACCTTGCAGTCACAGAAACATTTTTTCTTGGTCTGTCATCACCACTGTTGAATACTTGCCTGAAGGAAATGGAATGGTGTGCCGTATTTCTGTACAAATATAATGTACAAAGACAATGTGCCTGTTAGCATCACCAGGGCAAGACAGTCCCACTCTCCAGCGTGAGTTGAAAATGTTCTACTCACTCAATAAGCTTTGGAGCAAAATACCCAGAGAGTAGTGCTGTGTATCCTGAGGGTAAAGAAAAAAAAATATTAGGATTTGGGAGAGAAGGAAAGTGTGGAATGGGAAACATTTGTGAAAAATTCTTCCCGAAAGAATGTCACTTAACAAAGAAATACTCTGCTTTGTGGATGTCAGAAAGCACAGAGAGGATGCTGCAAATGCAGCAGAGGATGCTGCAAATGAATAGCAATATCAAGTACATCAAGTGATGCTGCCYTTCCTGATCCTAATCAGGAAGGTGCTTGCAAAATTGTAACTATATTCCACAGCGTTTGGTATTATTAGTGGAACTTGTGAGTCTGTTTAGTGATTGCTACAGTATGATGTTGCCAGAGTTGACCACATTTTCCACTTCTGAGGAAAAGGTGTTGTGGCTAAGCATAGGGTTCTTGTGAAATTTAGCACTGCACTCGCTGTACTATTAAAARTATTCATGGAATGTGTCCTTTTTCCAGCCTTTCCTTGGAAAAATGTTTTTTTCAGTCATATGACAGATACAATAATGTCTTTTTCCACAAGGACTTCAAATTAGATTTGAAGAGACATTGAAATAAAATGAAGACTAAAGACCAGGTTCTTCATAAASAGTATGGTAGTTAGAACCTTTTGTCTTTTGTTCAGAATGGAAGAGAGCCTGAGAGGCATTTTACAGARCATCAAGATGAAAAAGGGAAGAACAAATTATCTGCAAAGCCTTCATCTCTGATGGAAGAAGGTATGTGTCTCAGCTTGGAACAGCTGCAGGGAGAATTCCTGTTGGCTTTTAAATGAASGACTAATTTGTCTGTGACACAGTTTCACATGCTGGTTTGATGTAAGAGGCAAATATTTGTGACATGATRTAAAAGCATTGTTGGGTTCTTTTTTCTTTTTTTCCTGGTTTCAACCAGGAGTAAATCCTTTCTCAACAGGAAAAGCCTCTTGCCCTATATTTTGCTATGTTACTAAGAATACATGATACATGCATTAAGATGCATGATACMGTGGTACAAAATGTCTAGACAAAAAGTGAAGTTGTTCTTCAGGATTATGAGAAAAATGTAGTTCTTTTATTTCAAAACAGATTAAGTAAAACTTCCTTTTTTTACATCAGCTACATATTTCAATGAGAAATCTACATACGGGTGTAGAGAAGTTTTTTTTTCTTTTTTTTCCCCATGGATTTTATATCCATTTCTGAGGGATTTGATACTACTTTGTCAAAGAAAAAGGAAACTGAGACAATACACAATACACAATAGGAAAAATGCTAAAAGTAGTTATGTATTTGGTASAGGTACAGGGAGGAGATAATTGACCATTAGCTACCAAAATAAAAAAAGTTCACAAAGGTTAAAAGACACTGGAAGCAAAGCTGATGGCAATATAATCTCTGAAAATGGTTATGATTTTTATGATCCTGAAGAAGAATTACATGGAAATATTACTGCAGCTGGTGAATCTCAGAAAGCAGCTGAGGAATAAAAGCAAGAGACTCTGCCAAATGACTTCCCCGAGAGCCATCRTGCAGTTTGTTACAGTGGCAATGCACTTTCCAAGAGACCAAGGTTGCTTAGCTTGCCCTTACAGCTTTACAGACACTTTTCAGTCTGGAAAWTGTGTTGGGCACAAAAGCATTCATTTCGATTGTTTTTCTACCCTGGAATGAAAAAGGAGAAAAATGTCCTTTCTCCCTCATCTCCTCAGCATCCCTGAAATGGCCCCAGTTCTTGGCTGCTGCCTGATTGTATAGCAGCCAGATGTTGTTTGCCAGGAAATGGAAGCTGAGCACTTCACAGGCAACCCACAGCTGCTGGGGTGGTCTGGTGGACAGTGGCTGAGATGTTACCAGATGCAGCTCTGCTTCCAGGTTTACTACTGATTTGCTAGGCACAAGACATTTCTCAGTACCTACCGCCCTTACTGCCATTGGGCTGCTCATGAAGACTGAAAGCTGATCAAGGAGGGATCATCATCCTCTCTACCTGGTTTTACACTGCAAAAGTCAGACCCAGTGGAGCTGATAWCAGTCTAATGTGTCTTTACAACATCCAGTTTCTCAAGATAAGCTATTGAAAGCGTCCTTTCCATCAGAAGAGGGTGCATCACAAAAGCATGGATTTCAATTGATTTTCAGTCTGATTTACATCACTGCCGTGGGAGCTTGGGTAGAGGGGAATACAGACACAGGGTCAGCAATGAATAATTTTTTGTTTACATTCACTATTTTACATCAATTAATTATTAAATATTTCATCTTATGTTTCATCTTTCTGCATCCATCATGGTGCTTGATAGGACTTGCAGCAAAACCATTGTTCCTTTTCCCCCAGTAAGCCTAGTTTCCTGTCGGAATGCATCTCCCAGGTCCATCAGTTTCCTCTTGATGTTGTTTTGCCTTGTTGTATTCCCAAATTGCCATATGAAGTCAGAAATGGGAATGAAAGAAAAGTGAAACATAGAACTATACCACATGTGCTAGATACACCAAAATTGCCAGTTTCTTTTAATACCTAAGACCATATGATTTTGAAAAAATCTCTTATTTTTTTCACTAGTTGTATTGAATCCATTTTTTTATTCAGGTATAATCGTATTTTACCTAGGAATATTTACCTGCCTAGACTAGAGAAGCATAAGTGAAAGACTCAGATGGGGAATGGAAAATAAGATCTGTACATGGTATAGCATGGTATAAGCTGCTGTCATGTATTGGGCACTGAGAAAATATTGGCTGGGGGACAAAGTTTTTTTTTTCTGTGCTGTGATATAATGTCTCACCATTAGCAGATAGGAATTGTTGCTAATTTATGTTTGCTACTGACAGATATGTCTTGAATATTTTATTTATTTAAATTCAGTATTCTTATTATATTTTTTTCCTCAGTCATAATTACAGAATACAGAACATTTATGTAATAAAGTGGAGAACCAGGTCTTRCAAAATGAAGACAATCAAAAGCTTCTTTATGACAGAGGCATTTTGAGAGCTGACAAAATAATAATGTAAGTTATTTCTTTAGTGACAGGCTAGATTTACCAGTACATTGTGGACACGTTGATCCTCTCCAGTCACACAAAATAGCTGTAAACCCAGTTTAACCAGGCTGTTAAATCAAGTTTACAGCTGCTTTGCATCACAAGAGTGGCTCAGAGCATGCATCCCATACCAGTGAACGTGGGCCTAATTGTACACTAATGAACTATGAAGTAGTTTAGCATGCAGTATTCACTTTGGCAGAAAGGAAAAGAATTCTTTGTATAGAAAGATGTGTTAGAATTTACACTGGCTTTGCTCGAGGGGAAAAATTCATTCTCTTTTATTCTGAATGGTTTGTAATTAAGAAAAGCGTCAGAGAAATTATTCAAGGTTGGCAATTTAAAAGGACTTTAAGAACACATTTTCTCTATCCAATATATTAGTAACTGCTCAGGCTGGAGTTACAACAAGTGGAACTCATAGTTTAATTATAAAATAACGGTCCAAAAATCTGCTTATGTAAGCATGTGTTTCCATTAGGGAAGAAAAATCAGCACAGAAATGAGATAAAACGTTAATGTTGCAAATCACATTCTCTCTGTACAGTTTCATCAGTGCTGGATAACTACCCTGTACTTAGCAAGGTGCTCGCTGTAAAAATCTGTTAAAACAGTTGAAATCAAGTCTGCTTCGTGTGTGGTTATTGTAAAAGGACCAAAGCTCACAGTGTTTCTTAGTGCTTTTAGGACATTAATTTTCCTCTATAAATAATGCTCATGCTCTTAAGTTAATCACTTTGCTGGGAATAAAAAATTCCCAGGCATAATGTGATAATCACAGAAAGGAAGAGAAAACTTTTTGATTGTCTGTTTTTTTAAGAAATCAAGCTAACCAAAGTCCACAGTGTTTTTAATTAATTCATTGGAAATTTAAAAAAATTACTTTGTTGACGACTGAATTGATTTATTTATCATTCCTCATTTATTAAATGAATCATGCTTGCTTTGCAAGGAAAAGATAAGATAGGACAGGTCGCACTTTCCTCCTCATGCCCCCCAGCACTGAGTTTTCCACGGTGAATACACACGCATTGCCTCTCCCTCCAGGTGCCTCCCAAAGCCAAGAGAGATGTGGCCTGTCAACTTGTCTCACTTTTGGAGGTGAACTTTCCAAAATCAATCACAAAACCACAGATCTCAACTGCACAGGACTGTGCCTATTCCTCCTAGGCCAGCTGCAGGCTGACACAAGGTACATTTATATAATCGTTGGTTTGCAGAGGTCAGCGAGGCTTTGAGCGCTCTGACTCAGTCCATAACCACGTAACCACCTAACAGGAGTGCCGTGCACTTGCTCATATCCCCRCTCTCCACAGGCTTATTTTTACCTCCAGACGAGCGCCGTGCTGACCACAGATGCACTGCTTCCTGTTCACAGRCAACGAGCATCCAGCTGGCCTCATGTGTGAGCACTGAAAGCTGGTGTTTGCCTGCAAAGTACCATGCAAAATATTACACTGGCTTTGAAAATGAACAATGCCAGCTACAAGAGAGAGATAGCAAAGTCTAGTGTTCAGGATGTAAGATACTTTTTTTCTTTCTTGAGTGTTAAGCATCCCACATGCTTTCAGTAATAATAATAACAGTAGTAGTTGTAATAATAATAAAAAGCAGTGTCTGAAACAAATGKCAGAAACTCAAAATACATTTGAAGTATTAAGTTTTATACTGAAAATTATGCTCTAAAAGGTACAATTTAGGAAATCATGGTTAAGCAGCAGGAATAAAAAATAAAAGTTGAATTCTTCACAAAAAAAGTAGGGTAAGACCGTTTAGAAAGCTTCTTTTCTCACTTAAACTACAAAACTGAATGATGAATCAGTTTATGGCACGTCACTGGAGTAAAATGTCTCTTCTATATAAAAACGGCTTTAAACCAACTTGAAAATAGAATCATCATGTTACTTTTCATGTGGATCTTTGTTCTTAGGAAAAAGAAAATACAGAAATTATATTTTCCAGGAAAATATATATCCCTTTAATAAAAATAACTACTTCAGACAAGCAGGAGGCTTGTGGACACTTCCATCAAACATAGTATTTATATACTATTAAAGCAAAGTGTAACAAGAAAATTATATCAAAATGCCAAAGTCTGGTTTAGAAGATGCACGCTGGTACTGCCTTGCTTTTTTACACAAAATGCTAAATGCTTTATTRTATTGTAACTGACTTCTGTGAGTTTGGGATAGAAAAATGTTGTTAACAAATATGAGCAATTCTCTGCCTATAGTGCTGCCTCTTGCAAGGAAAAATGGTCTTTCATCAATCACCAGGTTTGTAAAGCTGTATCCAGACTGCTACAAAGACTTACAGACCACACTCTCAGTTGGCCTGTCACAGCCTTGATTTCACAGGAACAAGCCAGGTTACACCCACAGAGGACCTGGACCCTTATTTATTATGACTATCTGTCTCTTTTAGTACTTCTATTACTGTCTGCATGGAGGAGCAGATTAACTGAGCATCTCTGTCTGAGAGGATAAATACACTTGTAGCTGAAATCTGTGAGGAAGGACAGATGTTTTCCTGGTAGTTTGTTTCCTGAGACTAGATTAGTTTGTGAAGGAGTCAGTCCACATTCATCTAGGGGGCAGTTAATTAATGGTTTGGCCTTCAGGTGCTTAGGGAGTAGCTTGATTCCTGGGAGCAGGACTTTGAGATCAGAGAGGAAAAAAACAAAGAAATAGATTACAAAGTGATATTTTAGGATATCCCAGATTTTTCCCCAGCATAAATACATGTCCCCAAACAGAGGTGCCTGCAGTAGTTTGTCTCATGCTTGGCTGAAGGGCCTTGCCCCATCAGCAGACAACTGAGACTCAGGTCTTGCATTGGCACTTTGCCTCCGTTAATCTCAACAGTGTTCCCCCTGCATTTGCTCCTCTTCTAGAGGAATGTGGAAGAATTGTTTGAAAAGGGGAAACTTAGAGGAAAAACTGAGGCTTAATTGTAGTTATAGCATTACAGAAGTTTGTCTGGGGTGAGACGCAGTTGCTGCTTCCAGGATGCTCTGGTATGCACAGACTCTGTTCCTCCATGGTTCCCCAGTTCCCTAGGCAGCACAATCTGCCTTCCTAGAAGCTGCAAAGAGGAGTAAGAGAGAGCGGAGAAGAATGAAGATATCGCAGCCAAACTGTTGTACTCCCTGTGCGGGGCCACTGATAAGCTGCACAGTAGCTGCCCAAAGGGCATGCTACGTGATAAGATATTCAGTTCTGAGCCAGCAAGGGTGACAAATCACCTATTTCAGAAGAACTTTGCTTGAACTCTCCTCATTATAATCTCATTATAATGTCAACGCACACCTCCAACCCAAAAGTTACCCACCTCCAAGTTATGACCACTCCTCAGTAAACATGCTCTCTAGATTTGTAAATTGTAAAGACTTTGTAAAAATTTGTAAAGACTTTGTAAATGTTGCATTTGAATAAATCATGCTAATCATGAACTTTCCTTGTTGTTTTGAAGGCAATCAGAACATCAGATCAACAGACTGTGAATCTGATACTGCCAGAGTCGGGCCTACAGTTGATCATACTGTTTGTGAACTCCACTACTCGTTTTGAAGGACATACAGTCACCAGACTTTTCGTGAATCTGGTACTGCCAGTCAGGCCTACAGCTGCCACAGTATTTGACATCCTCACTAAGAGATGAGTCCAGTTGTCCCCAGTCCCTCTAACCTCTGAGAATGAGTGGATCACAAGCGGATTATTCATCTCCTACCAAACTAGTCTTCCTCCCTCCTCTCTCCCCCTGCATCGCCCCTCCCCTCCCTAGCTTCAAACAGCAACAAGGAAACCTCGGTGCACATAAGTTTCTAATTTGGAGATGAGTTGTCTCTGCTTTTCTCTGCTTCACACTGCTTAACCCCACATGGATCTGCAGCCTCCACACTTAGCTGGCCACAAGGCTGAGGAGCAGTGAGCCCAGCGCTTCCCCTTCCTCAGCACTAAGCTGTTACAGAAGATGCAACTGCCTCTTCACAAATGTCCCACAGCTACAAGAAGCCCTGTACCATAAATAAGTGTGGGCCACACTTCGAGAGCATGTCCTGATCTTAGTCGAGAAGGGGTACCTGAGGGAGGCTGGTATAACCTTAGYGGGATAGCTAGTCACTGTAGCTACTACTCCCATAAAAATATGTGGATAGTTTCTGTTTGTTTGTTTTGTTTTGCTTTGTTTTGTTTTAATGAGGTGTTAGGAATGGATCCTTCTCTCCTGGAAGATTCAATACACCCAGCAAAGCCGGCTCATCACGAGGAGCTCTGGCACTAGAAGACCATTGCAAATGCTGCGTCCATACCCTGGGGTGAATTGAGAAGACATTTCAGGAGATCAGGTATTTCGCCACTGAGCCACTGGCATCTTAGCACTGCTTCTGTTCAAGTGCAACTGTAAAAACCAAAGTCTTTCCAATTTGTTCAGCAGCAATTTCAAACCACAAAATGCTATTTAAATGGAGTGTTACTTAAAAGCGCTCTTATCTCATCCTAAACCTCTTTCCTTTGCCTCATATACTTAAAGAAAATTTAGCATGGAGAGAAGCACTGAAATATTTTAGGTTCTRGCTCTCTATTGGATTTAAGATGGTTCAAGATTAGTGACTAACCTTACACTRCTTTAAAACATGTAGTAGAGCATTAACTCTGAGTGTGCGAGGCATCAGTAAGCTATTCTCTCCACAAGTATAGGGAGAAATTTCCCCATTAAACAAGTTTTATTTTGTGTGCCAATAACCTACGGACAAAAATTCTTATGCTGTTCTCTGGAAAAGGCCATTGTTGGAAACAGGACACTGGATAACTAAACCAATCTGATACAGTATTTCCTGGAGACAAGAAAAATAGGATGATGACCTGCCTTTCTGTATATCTATGCAAAAGCCAGAAGGATCCAAACAAGAAATCAGGTGAGAGTCCGTGAAGTTTCCAGCCACTTCATGGAGCTAATTATGCATAACTGGTTAATCCACAGGTGGCCCCAGGAATATACCAGAACAAGTAGAAAAAGAAAATCTTATCAGAACCCTAAGAACACATAATTTTTTTTTTTTTTCCCCAAAATCCCATCAGTAGTAGAACAAATTTTTTTTGGCAGAATTGATGTAAAATTTACCATGAGTAGAGAGAAATATAAAGAGAGAGCCAAAGGTTGGACAAGGCAGATTACTGATCTTTCTCCTTCTAAATTGACTTGGTTTCTACATTTCCTTAAGCATGAAGCTGCAAACTGTACAAGGATTAAGATAGATACAACGATTTTGCTATGACACAAGTTTGCAATAGATCTCTTAGCCACAGATAAATGTTTTTTTTTCCCCTCCAAAGATATGTCTGAATTTCTGCTAAATATTACTTCTTCAAATGGCCTACTTTAATGAGGAAAAAAACTAAAGAAACAGGCTTTTNTTTTTTTTTTTTTTTTTTACTTAATGGAAGAGCAACATTCCTTACATTTTTTCCTAGAATTGCTGATACCTGAAGGTCATCTTTTCTCAGAATACTACATGTTAAGAAATTGTGAATATTTCCTTAATCAAGGACAAATGACATCCTTTACTAAAACAAAAATCTTTCTAATAAATTTTATATTTATGGAAAAATCCAAGTATAATTCTAAAGTGATTTTTGATAAAAGCGAGCAATTAAGCTAACTACACTGAAGAGATTTCTGCTCATAAGTTAGGCAGTGTAGTTGTTCCATTTATGGAAATCCTTTAAAATCCCTGCATTTGCACCACACATTTGATTCATATATTTCCCTAGGTTAGGTATATTTAGGAAGGTAAGTCTTGCTGAACTGCCAAGCTGTGAAATGAGATCTGGAATATTAGTTTCTGTTATAGAGTTAATATTAGCTTTCTTAAATCACATAAACAAAGAAAAGCTCACTTCTTTTGTTTATTAGTATTCAAATCATTATTTGTAAAAATACAGAATAGTGGAGTATATCACTTTGTAGGTGTTGTCAGTGTGAATCTGAGACATTGTATTTATCCTAAGCAGCAAAAATGCAAGAGCGTTGCATTTATATCCAAGTGAATTTAGATAAAGCAATGCAATCATGTTTTATTCATATCCTGTATAAATGTGTAGCTGCGTTTGGATAAGAATGTGTGTTTTTGTTTACAGGCATTTATAAATTTAAAAAAAAAAAAAAAAGGAAACCAGAAGTAATATATTTGCCCAGAGAGGTTGTAGAGTCTCCATCCCTGGAGATATTCAAAAGCTGTCTGGGCAAACTTCTTTAACAGAGGGGATTGGCTAGATGATCTCCCTTCCAATTTCAAATATTTTTTTGATTCTGTGAAATATACAAATAAATAAATAAAAATGTGAGGTAAGTTTCTAAAAAACAAGTAATCAGTAGATGTGATATTACTTGCTGGGATAACCCAGATCCTGGATTTCTGCTGTGAGTTGCTTCTGGGGAATGTCTGTCTGTGCCTTCTGCCCCGAGTAGCTCACAGAGATCAGCCTCCCACTGCTCAGTGCTTAACGCTTGGCAAATTGGAGCAGGGCAATGGTCATGCCCTCTGTGGTTATCATGTCTTGGGAGCACAGCAGTGGAAAAACAGAGAAATATTGCCAGAAGAATATATAATGTACCTCCTAAAATCCTCCTAAAATTTTTTTTAACAAATACATATTCACAAACTTAAATTTGTGTATCAGTCTCATGACCATAAAATTCCCTATCCCAGATTATATCAGGGCTGTAAATGAATTCTGGATCCCTTTAGGATCTTCCCATTTTTATCACACAAAACATCCAGTTTAATTTCTCTAGATCCATGTGCTGTTAGACTTTTACACATAGGGAACCTGCCAGCTTTCCAGGACCCTTTCTTGATCATCAGGAACAAGGGTAAATACAATTTTAGGATATTTGCTCAAGAAAGCAAACAGTTGAGTGGTAACATAGTCTGTAATGAAAAGAATAGGGAAAAAAGGCATCAGTTAGAAACTGCTTAAAAGTATGTGTGTTCAAAGCAGTTTCTGGAGAAGAAAGCAGTAGGCAGATAAACTAGTCGGAAGTGTATGATACGTATATATTTAAGCACAAGAATCTCACCCATTTCTAAGTGACAGATGAAATCATGTAGCACATACACTAGAMATGTCAAGCGAACCATTCAAAAAACAGTGGAAATTGTCCACCTTTTTGTCTTTTTATGTTACAGCAAGAGACAGCAGACAAATGAGTCAATCAATCATTGCTTATACACCCAGACTCCTAGAGCTTCCAGGATGCTGTATAATTTGTGATTTGACCTCTTGGTGCCTTCCTCTTGCTGAAGTTTTCACAGAAAAAAATGATGTGCCAATGAAGAGTGACACAACTTCATCTTATTTGACTGGCTAGGTCACAATGACTGCTTGGGTTTGTCTATAGCAGTCTCTGCAGTGTCTGAGAGACAGTCTGTGGAGACTGTCTATCTAAAAATTTCACCAGGAAAGACACAAAACACGCTTAGGTCAATTTGATGGGGCATTGGGTGGTCCRTAATATACTTTTGTGATCTTCTGCAGCAATGAGCCTAACAGTAGAAATCTCTTTGGTTAACAAACACAACTGCCCTGCAAAGCATCTTGCAGCTGTCTGTGCTGCACTGTGTTCACTTGTTCCTTGTGTTGGCGGAGAATTGCCCCTGTGCAGGCAAAGCCCTTGGTGCTGCAGGACTGGTGCCACTATTTCTGCACTGTCCCCATTTGGATGACAATGAATGTGGCCAAAACCAGTGAGGAGCTGCCTTTGTATCTGGCTGATCTTGAAACCCAGAGCCGAAGCGCCAAGCTGCTTGGCAGCTGATGTTGCCTGCCGAGCACTGTAATGTCCTCTTTGGAGCTGGCCCAAGACCCSCAGGGGTGACCCGGACTGAGGCACATGGAAGCACGTTCTCAAGCACCTGCTCCCCTAACAGCCTCTGAAATTGCATTGCATTATTGCTGAGGCAGGGACTCATTGCTGCTGCCTGGTGACACAGAACTGACCCTCGTACTCTGTCTACAGCTGCCTCTAGTGTGTGGCAGTGGCCGGAGCACTCTGGAGCTGTGATGACTCATTATTAATGGCAAGCTTTGTGGTGGTGACCACTGGTGGGGAATTACCACCAATATTTGTTTAGGAAAGCAGCAGTGAGTTAACCACTCTTCTGTCCTGACGCCCTTGTTCTCCCTGTCAGATCTTAATTTAATATACCAAACGAAACTGGATGTTACAGGGAGTCCTCCAGYATCCACTCTGTGCTCACACATCTGCTCACCTCATTCGCTGCTCTGCTATTTCCCTGTGATTTATGGCCCACTGGYAATCCACATGGAGCAGGACTGGAAACATTGCACCAAGTGAATCAATTACAGCATACTAGATTGATAGGACACCTACAGTATTTAAAAATAATTGAACTGTGAAATGGTTAAGTAAACTGAAAAATTCTATAAGCAAGAGTGCTAGGTAATTAGAAATGGCAACTATAAAACATCAATGGCAACTATAAAAGAACAAGAGTATATTAAGCAGCAGTGACAAGAATAAATGTTAAATTTCTGGCACTTTGAAGGTCTATTTTCAGCTTCAGACAGTAAAAGCTAGCATCAAATCTAAATCTAAACATACTAGGAACCATAGAATCCTAGAATCCTTAGGGTTGGAAGGGACCTTTAGAGATCATCTAGTCCAACTCCTCAGCTCCACCAGGGASCCCTAGAGCACAGGGCACAGGGTGGCATCCAGGCAGGTTTGGAAGATCTCCAGAGAAGGAGACTCCACAACCTCTCCAGGCAGCCTGTGCCAGAGCTCAGTCACCCTCACAGTGAAGAAATTTTCCCTTAAGTTCCTGTGGAACCTTTGATGCTTCAGTTTGTGGCTATTTCTTCTTGTCTCTATCCTCCTCACTCTCTCCCTTAAGGTACTTATATAGATTGAAAGGAAATATATATGGAAAATATGCGGTACAAGAGAATTTCCAAGAAGCTGGGATGAAAATGGCATTAAATGTATCAGGAAAAATATATACTAATTTCTGAGAAAGTAATACTGTCAACTGAGATATGGTATTTACTGCTGAAATAAGCAAGACATATTGAGACAAAYAAATATAATCTGGAGATACTGAAGAAAGAAAAAATTGTTGGCTTAGCAATTACAAACTTCTTGTAGCAAGTATGGAGAACTGTACCGAATATGACAATATTAGGGAAATATATTTAGTACTACAGGATAGCGCAAAGAATAATTCATACAATGCCTTTCATTGAAAGCAATGATTCCAATCACACTAACAAGAAAAATCATGATAGCATTTTAAGCAGAAAAGAATAATTAGCTAAGCTAAAGAGACCTTTAGCTAAAAAAAAAGAAAAAAAAAAAAAGAGAGAGAAGGAGATTGAGTGTTGAAGTCACAAATATAGGTTGCTAAAAAAGTGAGTACATAATCAATACTACCACAGACCTAAATGTTTTGTTCTCCTTAGTATTCTACTAGGTAAAATGGGTGCTATTTCTGATGCTCAAACACACTATCTCACAAGGGCTACTGAAGATGTCTCCTAAATGTCCAGCATGAWTTATGTACTTGCAATTCTTTGACAAGACAAAACTCTGCTCATCAGGAARATACACTCCAGCCTCTCAGGAACCTGGAAAAGGGAGAATACAGAAAAAAACGTGTTCAGGTCATCCGTTAGCCAAAGCACCTCAGTGATGTCAATGGCAGGCCTCTCCTCAGGGGGCTCAGGAGGAAGAGGAAACTCTCAAAATTGACCTTAACTGGGAATACTACCTGGTTCCCTCCCTGGTCACAGGTAGAGAGCTCAAGTTTTCCATTGGACCCTGCATTGGCTGTGGGAAGATCCTGGGGAGAAGGCAGAGGACGCAGAGAGTCATGGTGGCTCCCCCTGTTCTTCCACCTTCCGCATCCCAACACTGCTTTGCTGGAACTCCTTGATACTGCTGGTCATACACAGTTCTCCTCACAGAACATTCACATTCTCTTCCAGCCTGAACATTTTAATAGCAGCTCTGAGCAGAAAGACAACTGCTTGATGATGATCACAAAGTCTCAGCAAACAGCTTGTGAGATCTCAGAGCTTTGTATTTACTGGCAGTATAATATGTTAGAGGACAAAAGTCAGAAGTAACACTCATGTTGTCTAGTTTTCCTTTTTTAATGACCTGAAGTTTTGTTTTGAAGTTTCAGAAATTCATTCAGTTTCTTTATTCATATTTGAATTGATTTTATTGAGTTTCACAGCTCAAAAGTGGGAATACGTGATATGTCATACAATACCCTATTATATTTACTTCACTTTTWAAATTATCAATAAGTCATTAATAATGATTTACTATCTTCGTTTCAGGTTCATAATGTCTTCTACTTGTCTTATATTGAAAGATTATTGCATAACCAACATTTTTTCCCAAGGAAAACCTTTGTAAGGCTTCATAACTGCCTGTAAAATTTCATTTATSCTAGCAAGCAAATATTCACAGGAGTAGTATCGTGAAGTCAATGGGACTGTTGGCATGCTCAAGGGGAGTGAAGATGATAACAGAACGACACATACCTAAAGATTTAAATGTGTATTGCAACAGATATGTGGAGCTCCTTCACTCCTGAGTTCAACAGGAGCTGAAGGGACTCAGCACTATTAGAGRCATTTAGCATTTCCCAGGATCAGCCCTCTCAGCCTCAGTGAATTCTCTTCACTCATCAAAAAGMCATTTTTAACTGTTCCTCAGAATAAAATACTACAGTTATAATGGAGARTAAAAAAAAATCCATTATTATCATTGGGATCATATAAAATAACTAGTTATCAAAAAAAAACCTAGAAAAATAATTGCAACTCTAACTTCAGAAACACACTGTGCAGCTTATAAATTTTAATTTAAGATATAGGCTATATGTTTTATTGGTATACTGTTCTATCAGAAAATAGGAGTCATGCTTCCAGTAGCCCGTCACGCGATTTTTATAGTACCATTGCAATATACCTCTGGAGGAGAAATCACACTATAAAAGTAAATAGCAATATTCTCTGAGATTTTAGATTTTTTTTATTCTCATCTTGCCAGGCTGTTTTAGTATATATAACGTATGTTTGCTTTCCCCACCAATGCATAATAATAAGAAAGTCTGATCTGTCCTACACAATCAACAACCCATGAGAAATTTTATAGAATCATTTTCTTTTTTTTTTTTGCAGAGAGGGAACAAAGATTATAGTTATATATTTATCACATATATTTATATATAATAAAAAAAATTGTCTTCCTTTCATCTCTTAAAAAGATTCAAATAACCATTCTGTCTAGCATGATAATTTGCTTAATTTAATGTACATTTAGTCATGATAACAAGGGAGAAATGTTTAACCTCAGGTACTGTACTTTGCACTCAGAATAAATTGCCTCTTTAAAATGTGCTAGCGTAACCTGTGCATTTAAACACTCAGTCCTGGTGAACAGCTCCTCTGACACTGTGTTAGAGGAAAATGTCCATTAACTTTCAGGACATTTCTAGGAAACTAATCCCCAGGGAGAATGAAATTCAGGAGAGTCTAACAAGTCTGCACCTTTGATCCAAACTTCACACAGCAAAACTGGACAGGGTTATGCCACAGACTTTAACAAAAATACCTGGGGAATTCTCAGTCCACATGTATCTACAATCTTTACAACCCAGGATACTTTTCATTAGGTAATATCTCAGGCTTTTACCTCTTTCATATGCAAGTCAGTTTGCAGGAATGGCAGGAGGAGAAGTCATTGAAAACCTCTATTTAGCCCTCTTGCTCTACCATGTAGCAGGCACTGTCTTGATATGCAGGGGTTTGTTTAAGGGGGTTGTTTAAGGAAAAGCTTCACTTTTCTGCTTCCTTATCTTTGTCTCACCCTTTAAAAATAATTGGATTACTGCAAATTTAAAAACCTACATCAGGCTTTTAGATGTGGTTAAATCATTTTTCAAGACAAGGGAATTTAGATATCCATGAATGCCTTGAAATATCTGTTAGAATTAGGTTATTTAAAAAAAAAAATGGTTCCCTGTGCTATATACTACAAAGCCTAGTATGCTGCTGTTGATGGGCATTTCAATATTGGAACAATAGTAACAAAACCATTCCTACTTGATGGCAGTTAGTGTGGAAGAGCTACTCACCTCTGTTAGCATTTTAAAACACATTGCTAATCACCATAACTATGCTTTGACAAGTAGCAATACAGAAATCGTTTGTAGAAACCTGACTCCCTAGCTTGCTGACAGAGCACGATATCATTTCACTGGATTTGAACAGGTTTCATGTGACAGTTTTGGCATGAGAAGATGGTGACGATGCTACAGAACTTCACCTGTTGATAAATGCAGCAGCAAAAGTAAAAAATACTTAATAGCCAATGAACCCCAGCACCTGTCATTATTGTTCTTCCAAGTCTTCCTTATTTTTTTTTCATATTTGAAGAGATTTTAGTCAGCATTTCAAAAAATTGCATTTAAAATGCAGCACATCAGAAATCTACAGATACTGCTTAGGTGGTACTTGTTAATTTAATGGAAATTGTCAGTGAATGTCAAAGGAAATACTTTTGAAAATCTCACTCTCACTATATAAATAAARTAGTCAAGCTTACTTAGTGGTTCAGCTTTGTTTCATAATTAGTTTTCTTTGTCCAGCTTCTAAGTATCTACGAACTGGATTTTCTAGAGGGATCAAAGAAGATATTCATAAATAGTCATTCCCCAAGAGGGATATTTCAGGTGCTCTGAAAAGCTCTCTTTAGCTCTCAGCAACTGTGTCATTCAAGCAGGCCTAGCTGTGGGAGCTGATCTGAGACATCTATTCTGTATTTTAGTCGTAGACTCTTGCTGTCAGTTCAGTCTCACTCTGGGAAAGTCTAAAGTCATTTTGGCTCCTGTGCAAGTCGATGGATACCTAAATGTCTGTGAAATGGTACCCTGGCAGCAAGGTAATCCTCCTATATTTTCTTTAATGACAGTCTTTTTCACTGCCACCTTACCTCATTAATCCTGTCTCTGAAAGCTGAAAAAAGAGGTTCCATGTATCCATATAATGGGTTGTATGTTTTTCAAGTTCTCTTCTGTGCTCACTTTCCCGACTTCATGAACTATTATTAAAGTTTCTGAATCACTTTGCATCCTATAGGACCTTCAACTGGAAAGCGTACGTCATTTGATAGTTCAATAAATTCTTGATGATGTTCTCCCCTCACCTTTCCTGTGCCAACTCCAAGGCTCCCTGCTCCTGTGCAATGCCTGCTGAGTAGCTGGGTATGCAGGTAGCTTAGTCTGCTGTAGGCTATAACAAGGAACAACTTCAGGACTCCTAGGTTTCCCTGGGTACCTGTAGGAAGAAAGGAGAATTTATTTTAGTAATAAACTGACAAGGCAAAACCTCTGAATATAATAAAGAGTTAACCCATGGGACTCCATCCATATCCCTGTGTCGTGCTACCGGCATAGGCTTTTTTGAGCCTCAGAGAAAAGCACTGTAAAGCAGCCTACCACCAGAATGGAGGTATCCACCAGCATGTGTGGTTAGCAGCATGCCACTGTTCCATTTTCCTGGTGAGAAAAGGGGAAAAAAGACCAAGTGATTTGATCAAGGAAATGAAATCAAATTTCTTGAGTTGTGTGCAACTGCTGAAAGTTTTGGATCAACTTTCCTCATCACTATTGCTTTGAATTTTGCCCTAAGAAATCCAGCGCTTCACTGCAGGTGGTCTGCACTCTTGAGTCCCCCTTTTTTCTACAGGGCAAGGAGCTGTTTTCTCCCAATCATTAAATAAACTATTGGAAAAGGCACTGTTTTAAATAAAAGATTTTATCGTTTACCGCTGAGTGAATACACATCAATAATTGCTTTCAACTTCCCTGCGGGAGCTGAGGCGCTGGGGTGAGCAGCAGGCTTTCGGGTGTGCTTCATAAAGCGCAGAGATTAGAGGAATCCCTGGAGCTTCTTGGAAGAAAATCACTCTGTTTTCAGTGCATAGCTCTGAGGATGCAGCTTCAGGGCATGTGCATGTCAGGATTAAGCCCGGATCTTGACCCAGAGAGGCGAATGACTTGGTTCTGCTGTGCACAAGCCTGTGTGGGGTCTGTTTACTCCATATATATCCACAAAGCAATCTGATGAGGTGGTGGAAAAATGGCTTGAAACAGAGGACCTCAGAGAAAGCATCCAGCATGATGTAGAATTTGATGGGAAGCTTTCCCTTGGGTGAAACCTCAGCAGCCTTTCCCTCTTTGCAGGCTAGCTCTGCTCTCACTCTTTCTGAAGTAATGAATATTTTTGACTTCTTTCCACTCCTGTAATTTTATATGATTGAATTGGTGGGGTTTTTTTGTTTGTTTGTGGCAAATCTTTGACTCTTTTTTCTATGAGTATAAGGTTCTTGTATATCTGTGAGGGCAGCCTATAGGCTTGTTTACAGGAGCAAATAACAAATCAGATAAAGTCTATGTGACTGGTCTAAAGAGAATAAATCTCTTTAAGAGCATAAATCAGTCTCCTGGTGCTTGTCCTTGTAGAACTTAAGGGCAACATGATTACCAAAGAGGGCAAGGATTAAGGACTGGAGCAGTTAAATTATGTTGCAACGAGTTTTTAAGCTTTTGGCAATTAATTAGTGATAGTGGGACCCAACCTGCAAATGCACTGAAAACCCACTCTTCCTTACACTTTTGTCCATACTGCAAAAAATACCAAATTGCTTCACTTCTGTGAATATCTTGAAACATCACAACATGTTAGTTGGAATATTTCAAATAAAAGTTTGGACATAGATAGAATTTTATGAGTGGTGAAGAGAGGATGAGAAAGTTGGAGCTTTCGGTTTGGTTTTATTTGTGTTTGGTGCGGGTTTTTTTCCTGTTTCTTATATTGAAAAAAAAAAAAAACTTATTCTTATATAAAATATTACCCACCCTTCCATGAATGTCACTTTTTGGCAATTTGCAGGAGGAATTTGCAGGAAGGAAGTAAATAATCCTGGATAACAACGTGCTTTTACACGCTCAAGCAAGCCAATGCATCTCTGAGCTGGATATGAAACATTGATCTTGATCCTGGCCAACTGCACAGTCACATTAAATTGCTCCATCAAACCAATGCAGACTTGAAACTTCATTGATCCAGCCTCGAAGAAGCGCTGCAGGCATTTCAGGGTTCCCATTTTAAGCCTTCTCCTCGTCATCGCCCAGCTAATGGTAGCACATGGGCAGGAGATCCTCGCGGCCAGCACTTCCTCACTTTGCAGCATACACCAGTTGCCACACAGGATGTGCCAGATTCCTTTGCTCAAGTCCCAAGCAGACTTGCAATCAGAAGAGCACTAGATATGTTCTTTTCAGTCTCTGCTGAGGATCAGTCTGGCACTTCTTGTGCTGAGGGTAGGCCGGAAGGGATTGCTCTGCTCAGAGCTGTTTCTGAAGCCACAGGCAGTCCTGCATGAGCTTTGGATTTCTGTATGTTTTTTTCCTATACGTACTAAAATCCAGTGTTTCCTTTGCTTACTGTGGTAGTGTGCTTAATACAACATATATCCAAATATGTTACATTCTAGAAAAAGAGTAAAAATGGAGGTATTCTTTCTTCGTAGGAAGATTATGCTATTATAGGATCCTGGTGGGAAGTTTTCATGTTAGCTAAGGACAGCCTGTTGCTTAATGGACAAAATAAGGGCTAACTAAATATAGTTAAAGGGCGAGTTTATGGTAAGCCGATTAACGATGGGCATTAATAACATCTAATTAATTACCAAGAAGGAGTTATGGCTGGAGAACTCTGGGAGCCTTTGAGTTTCTCAGCTTGCAGCTAAGTATTGATTTAAAAAAGTAATAAGCTGAGAATGACCAAGCAGCCTACTAGCTGAAATCCAAGTGAGCGGTTTATAAAGCAGCCAACTGGGAGGAGACAGATTTGACACCATGAAGACAAATTATCTACTAAGCAAAATTACACTGAAATGTTATGACCAAGAAAGAAGATCCAGCCTTACAGGCAGCAAACTATCATCCGCTTTAGATAAAAGAGAGATTGTTCTCAAAATCCAAGTTAAATGAAGGCATTATCTAAAATAAGATGAGGAAAGAAAGCTTAAAATGTGACTGACAAATCTGGACAATTTCGTAACTAAGAGAGAAGTTTTGGGATTTCATTTGGAAATGAAGATGGAAAATGTGCGTCTGTGCAGCTTTATTTCCAATGAAAGAAAACATTAACCTCCTAATGGAAGCAAAAAAAAAAATTTTTTCATTTGTTCATCCTCTTAGAAATTAATCTCTAGACTACCCTGAAAGTGGCCATGATATGACAGCTGATTTGTAGAAGAGAAATTTGAGATGGGAAATGCTGGTTTCAGGAAGCTTTGGGGTTTGATAATACTCTTTTAACATAAAGGACTTTAAAAGGCTGGAGGGGAACTACATAAGGTTTGATATACACTGATCTTTCGAGTGTAATTTTGAAAAGAAAGTCTAGTTCAGTGCTGGACTTTGTCATTACAAAGTTCACTTGCAAACAAGGAAAACTAGTCTTGGCACTGCTGACATTTCTGCAATAAAAACTAAAGCATAAATGTATTGTAAATAATTTTTTTTTCAACCATCACAAGTTTGTGAAAAGGCAAGGTCTTTCCCTTAAAGATTATATGAAGAGCCTAATGAATGAGACAGGACAGGACCCGGCCCTTTCTAGCACCTGCGGCAGCATAGAGAGGGTCCTAATTCCTAAAGTCTCACTGAAATGCTCTTCACCTCCCTGGTCTTCATATGGTGCTCACTGCATGATCTCCGAGCACTCCCTCGTTTACTTTTCCCTGAGCCTCAGAGTAACCCAGCACTTGCTTTGAGCCTCCCAGTTATTAAGTCACATTTTACTTCCTGTGTCCCTGTGTGCCTTCAAGATGCAGCACATCTGCAATGTACTCACATAGAAAACCATGGCCTCACCTGCTCTCTGTGTCATGCAGAAACAGACACAATGTCTTAGAAAAAAAATATCGACAGTGCCCTCTGCCCTGCACTCCCCTGCCTTCCCGAGTCCCCAGGGGAATCACCCTGCTCATTTCCCACCACCCTAAGAAATATTTTCACAGTGATGACACTCTGCTACTGTCTAAAAGACACGTAATCCCTTGATATTCTAAATATTAACTGAAGCCTCACTAACTCCTTTTTCTGTGCTGTAGATAAATTACTCTTAGAGACCTATCTACCTAACACCTCATCTAGCAACCAGGCACTCCTCTTTTGAAATATTGTTAAATTTATTATTTCCTTTCCTGTCACCTGTGAAACTGGCCTTTCTCCTCTCTCCTCTCCTCTCCTCTCCTCTCCTCTCCTCTCCTCTCCTCTCCTCTCCTCTCCTCTCCTCTCCTTATTCAGCCTAAGAGGGCAGTAATCAGAGCTTTATTCTCTGAATTATGTTCCTTTTTTTTTCCCTCTCCCATTTTTTGTCTCTTCTCCTCTNCTCTCCTCTCCTCTCCTCTCCTCTCCTCTCCTCTCCTCTCCTTTCTTTTTACCCCAGTATTCTGAAAGCCTGCAACTCTGAAAGTTAGCTGAATCCAGACAATGGTCTGGTTTGTATTTTCAAATTTTATCTTTATCTTTTCTCCAGGATAATGCTTAAACATTGAGCTTTAATGCTTAAATGTCATCAATTAAGCAGTGACTAGATAAAAATCCAAATGTCTCCTGATGCCTTTTTTTTTTCAGTAGCAATCTGTGAATAGATGAAATAGTGAGTTTTATTTTCACCAAAAAAACACCATAATGAAGGTGGGAAAGAAAATGAAAAGCAAAGCATACTGTTTTATTGAAAGCCTTCAATAAAAGTTTTTTTCTGTGTAAAACATGGAGGAAAAATGGTCATGTGCAGCAGGAATCTAAGCAAACAGATTATAAAATATGATTTTTATAACCTGCTAATATGAAAATAAATAGCTTTTCCAATTCAAAAGAGACAGCAGAATCACATTAGAAATAACTGAAGGAATCATTACTGCTGACTATTTATTTTTTAAAAGCACAATTTGAAAGACATACATTAATGTGACCTGATGGACATGTTCATCTTTCTCATGTAGTGATCTGCACAGTAATGGGAGATAGTTATGAAAACTCCTCATCACAAACAAAGTTTTAAAAACCTCTGAGGACTCAGAAATATCAGAAATTGGTAGGACCTATATTACTTGGAATAAAATATTAACATTCTTTCAATCACTGTATTATACTGTTCATATTAATTTTCCACAAACTGCATACCAAAGTTTGGCTCAGGGAAGATGATTTAATGGCTGAGCCATAATATTCATGGCTGAACAATGGAAATCACTCCACCAGTTTACACATCAAAGAACAGTTTGGAAAGCCTAGTGCAAAAAACTTCCTCTTGCTCTCTCTGTAATTTCATACCTGATACGGGCAAGCACATGCAATGGCTCCAGTGCAGCTAAAATACCAGGATAAATTATGTTGGAGAATAAAATGAAAGGGTAAAATCTTATTTGGGTACTTGTGAATTTTGCACCCCCTCAAAAAAAGAAATGACTCAGATAACGAAGATCCATGTCCATGCACCCCAGAAAGCTGCAAAAAGCTCTCTGTCACCTACCAAGTGGGTAATGTTCAAGCACGACTTTGCCATTACCTTAGTGTATTCCCTAAAAACGCATCTGAGCCTTTAAGGAGTAGGAACCCCGCAGAGGAAATACTAAGCAATCACCGTATGAGGAGCTGCTGTGTAGCACA
This sequence comes from Eudromia elegans, assembly GCA_003342815.1. Classification (NCBI taxonomy): domain Eukaryota; kingdom Metazoa; phylum Chordata; class Aves; order Tinamiformes; family Tinamidae; genus Eudromia; species Eudromia elegans. The sequence goes on along the minus strand of PTEX01000018.1, from coordinate 3,159,160 downwards.
GGCGCATGAGGAAGCCAGAGGAGAGCGTTTGGGTCGCTGATCCTGCAATCCCTCCTCGCAACACACATGTTCACAAAACATTTTTGGCTTGTAGATGCGTGTTACCTGACAAAGTAAGTTTACCTTCCCCAGTATAGATATATGCGGAGGCTGTCAAATAATCTGTATCAAATGAGTACACAGAATAAGAAGTTCCCTTGACCCTAATAGAAAAAGGAATCTTTTCTAAAATACACTTGTGAAGGAGAAAAAAAAATTGTTTTAAACTCTTTCCTATTGAGAAATTTTAGCTTTCCTACAGAAAACATAAAAATGTGGTGGCAGCATGGCTTTCTTCACAACATTTTCACAGGCTTTTCTCTTTTTCTCTTTTTTTTTTTTAGTCTATAACAATGTATTTGTAGTGTCAGAGTTAATACAATGGATCAGTTTAATGAACTTTCCCCAATAGTAACCTAAAATGCAATGCCAAAATATTTTGTAATTCTTACCATTAAGCACATATCAATATATCCATATATGCATAATACAACTGTGCATACAATACAATATGGAACTGTGTTGTTAGATGTATTCAAATGTATGATCTGGTCATGCTCATGCTACATGTGATCCTATTATTTGTTGTACACTAATACTAATTTACCAGATAATTTCATTCCAATTATTGAACCACATCTTAAAAAAAAAAAAGCAGTTTGCATGGGGGCTATATTCAGATATTATTATTTTCTTGCCATTCCGCATATTCAGTGGAAGAAAAAATGATGATTATTAATATGGACAGGTACTGGTGTTCTTAGGAAACTATGTTATGTCAACTGAAATAAAGAAAAAAGAAAAACCTGAGGCTATACTTTGACATTGAAAATAGTCTGGCAGTCAGGCGTCTAAAATTAGATAAAATTTCATCACTGGTTCATCAGATCTATAGCTTCAGCTGCTGAGTCCTAAAACCCCATCTCTGAAAATATTGCCTTGGACCATGATTTGGGAAAGCTGGYGTTTCACACAACAGAGGTGAGGTTTGCCTGAGAGTGTTTCCAAACAAGCAGGTTAGTGACATCATCTCTAAACACATCAAAACTTTAATATGGAACACCCACAGGTTATTATTTTTACTTTGTAAGTGGCTCCTTTAATATGAAGAAGTTTTAAGGAATCTTGAGGAGGAGAGGATCGGACCAGGGTAGCAAACAAAGAAAAAAATGATAGTTCTGTAATCCAGCCCATAATTACAAAACAAAACAGAACAAAGCAAAAACAACAGAAAAAAAAAAAAAAAAAAAAAAAAAAARAAAAAAAAAAAAAAAAAAAAAAAAAACCAGAATTTGCAGCCTGGTGCAGTCTCAACTTGGTTCCAGCTTTAAACCCAGTGAGGATCTTTACACTGACTTTGATGCCTGTTGCAACAGTATTTCAGACTCTGATCTCAATCATTTAAATATATATAATACACATATATAAGTGGCATAAATATATATACATACACACACACAAATATGAAAGACCTACTAAGAACCATAAAGGAAAAGAAGGATAGATATATACAAATRCACTTGAAGAAATGAAAATACATTCCAATCTCCAGAAAGACAACAAGCTTGCCTTTTGCTACTTGAACACTTATCAGAAAAGCAATCTATTTGCGCTTCATTCTTTCTTTTTTTTTCCCCTTCATATGTTCAGTGCTTACAGTATACTGTTCTCATTATAAACCGACAGTGTGCTGGGAATTAAACCTGTGTTGCACACAGACAGATGTTATTTTATAGAGTGTCATTCAATGTAATGGTGYTGGATTTTAGCATTTATCCTGCATCCCAATTACCCATTAGCAGTTTGTGTAGCTGGAGGATGGGAAAATATCTATTYTGCACTGTAACAGTTATTTCAGGATAGCTGCTTCCCAACTTCATGAGACAGGAGGTTTTCCGCAAGCAATAATAGCTATTTCAAAGTTTTTGACCAAGCAAAGAGGAAATGGAAAYTGGAAAAGTATTTAAGAGTTTCAGCTAGGCAAAATTACTTCTCTTACCCTTTTTTCATCTGTCATTAGGCAGAAGTCTTGCATAACCTCCCCTGTAACTGATCTATAAAGATTAAGATGAGTTTTTAAAGCACTCTGATAGCACTATTTGTATGTTTATTGGCTGCTTGCGTTCTTGTGATTTTTTTAAGCAAATGCCAACTGCCCTCAGTGTTGTGTCATAACATCATTAGACATTTGGAAAGACTTCCCTTTCAAAAATCTGGTAACAACGATGCAAAACCAAGGGCCATTAACTCTGTGCCTTTTCTATAGCATGCAAAGGGTCATGAAGTATCAGAGAATAAAATGCAATTATTGTTCTCCTGATGTTTTTTATTCTGTTTTGTGATGCTACATAAGTATACGGACAACAGTTCCTGAGGTATGTTAATAGAGCTCTAAGCAAATTTAAATGAGAAAGCTAAAGTGCAGGGCTGTAATGGCTTGTCTGATAGGATGGAGGAAGATCTAGTGATTGCTAAGCTTAAGGGAGCAAATTCTGTGGCAGATAAAGCAGGACTTCCCAAACAATTCTTCAACAAAAGTTCGMTATATTAGGGTCATTTTCAGAGTATGAAAATAGGAAATAAATATTAAAATATTGAAGAATAGCTAAGAGAAGTTTGTTTCTAGTGGGTATGATCTTGGATTTCTCTGCCTACAGATATATGGGCAGGACACATCCAGAGACATACCCTGATTTAGCCTCATTCTCAGGGTCAACTTCACTCTGACAGMAATTTGCAAAGAGGTACTTGGTCAGTCCCAGCAAACAGCATGGACCTTTTGGCTCTTATTGATGACTTTTGACCATAAGTTTTGACCACAAGCGACAAAGATGATCAAGGAACTGGMGCATCTACCATATGAGGAGAGATTAAACGAGCTGGGCTTGTTTAGCCTAGAGAMGAGCAGGATGAGAGAGGATCTAATCAAATACCTGAGGTATGATTGTAGGGAGGAGAGGGCTAAATTKTTCKCCATAGTGGCTGGTGAYAAGACAAGGAGCAGTGGTTTTAAGCTGAGGTGTAGGAGGTTTCATCTCCRGATGAGGAGGAACTCCTTTCCTGTGAGGGTGACAGAGCCCTGGMACAGGCTGCCCAGAGAGGTTGTGGAGTCTCCTTCTCTGGAGATCWTCSAAACCCACCTGGATGCCACMCTCTGCCATGTGCTCTGGGKGTCCCTGCTGGAGMAGGGGMGTTGGACTAGATAATCTCTAGAGGTCCCTTCCAACCCCGAAAGATTCTGTGGTAAGTTCATTAGAAACTAGTTGCTTCTACAGGTGAAACGCTTGTCTGTGTGTGGACGTGTGTGTTTGTGTATATTCATGCATGCATGTGCACGTGCTTGTAATCAAATTTCATCTCTYCTGAAGCAATGCATTTACAAGGGAAGATGTTTGTTTTCCCTGTTTAGGATCTCCTGCATTTTCTTAATTCTGGAAACGGGTCAAGGAGCTCATCCTTCTACAGGAGTTTTTTCCTCTAACTTGATCACATTTTTCCCTTTTTGGATTTCAGTGCATTTGCATTCAGTGCAATTTGGATTTCTCAGTGCACTTTTTTGGCACTGATAAAACAGAATTATTCAAGCATTTGTGCTAGCACAGCCTCTCAGGGATTGTGCTCACTACCTATTAGTTTYGACTATAGCAAAAGTGTGTGAAGAGTATAAATAACATTAAACACATTCATCCTCAGTATCTACCTATGTTCAATTGCATTTTTCATACACAAGAATTTCCTCTGGGGAATTAAGCCCCCAGACTAAAGACTAAAGGAAATGCTTTATTACCTGGGTGAATAACTTGAGCTACACCATCATGGAAAACATGAGGCATAGACACAATGGYCAGTGCAGCTCCTGCCATGGACAGGGGCCAATACTGGATATAGACTCATTATGGAATCATTATGATCTGCTTTACAGGAAAATTACTTTTTTTTTTATCTGGTTAGCTTCAGTTAATGAAACCAAAACATTTCTAAGCCTCTAGGAGCCTGACAATGACTAACTATTGATCTCATCTCAGGCTCACACATACATACAGACTTTTCAGCTTCAAAACTCTTTTCAGGCAACAGAATTCCACACTTCTGGTCTCAAAATAGTGCCATGATCCTCTATGATGCACCTCTCAATAGCTATATTCCTCCACATTGCTGGATATGTAGCTGTGGCTTTTTCTCCTTAGGACAAGACAAAAATAAAATACCCTTGCAGGTCTCAAAATGAGCTTTGTATTTGCAATTCTCCTCCAAAGAAGCACTGAAAATAAATGAAGATTAAAAAAAAATATAAAACTTTGTTACATCTGCAGGCTCTGGTGCTGTCCACATTTGAGAGCCAAGAAATTCTTCCAGCATCCTTAGCCKGTACGGAAATCTCTCGGGAGCTCCCTAAATATAAGGAAGTAATTCTTCCTGAAATCAGTCTCTGTTGCATCTCTGGTGCAGAAAATAAAACTTTCCAAAGAGTTTTGTGTCTCCCCCATCACTTTCTGAGGAGGAAAAAAAAAAAAAGAAGAGGGAGATGAGACAATCAGCTCCCACTGAATGTAGCCGCCATGGACTGAGAATATGTTACTGCTCTGCCCCCACTCAAAACACTCTCACTACTACAGAGCAGTGCCCATGGATCCAMAGGTGGCTACAGTCACAAACAGTATTCACAGACATCATGAATTTGACATCACTGCAGCCTCAAGCCTTTCAACATCCAAAAGATAGAGCATTTCTAGAGCTTTAAAGCTGGGAAGTTTACACCTTTCTTGTGAAATCTCTGTTCTTTTAACACTGACATTCCCCTGCTGACACAGCATCCTGCATTGTTCCCCACATTCAGATCTTATGGCATTCGCACTGCTTGTTTCATCTTCCTGAATTTAACTGAACCRGTCAATTAAACAGAGAAACAAATGTACCTCTCCTGATGTCCCTTACTTTGGACACAAGACATTTCCTATTGATGGGAGATCCTTTAGAAACAGAAGTGCAGAATAAAACAAGTGATTCRATCAAGAGAAGAACAATTTATTCAATCAACCAGACAATGTATCTTAAAACATTTTACCTCAGTTGCTTTTTCTGAGATAATATTCAGAGAAAATTGCTCTGCTGCAATGATGTGCAGATCCATGATGTAAACTGTCAAATTTCAACATTCTCAAATAATAAATCTTTAATGTTTACCACTTAATTGTGGTCAAAAAATCTCCTGAGTCAACCTGTGAGACTTGTTGACACTTTTAGTGGTAACTTGGCACTAGAATATTGAGTACTTGGTACTGTAATAAACATCATATGGGGTTTTTAAAAAAAATCAGGCAATTCAGTCCACTGCCAGTCTATCACCTTTGGTAATAACTTTTGTCTATTTTATGTCTCCGTGGACAGTTTGTGGAGAAATGTACTGAATAATTTAACTTTTCATGAACATGCTGCARTTTTGCTCATAGGACTGGACATTTTTTAACCCAACTACTTCTTTCAGCCTCTGATTTAGCACCATCAAATACCATTATTTCTCTTGGGTATAACAATCCTTGTTTTTGGAACAGACGTTCTTCTTGTTTACTTCAAGCCCTTTTGAACAATGGCTTCTAAATCACAGCTCTCTGCAGTCAATCTCCAAATCAACACAGCACGTGAGATTTTGGGCCAGGCAGCCTGGTGGTAATTTGGGTACTAGCTGTGATGGAGCAACTCCTGATTTGTACCAGTGAAAGGAAGAGTAGTCTCTGTACTACTACGAACATGAACAAAAGWAAATTACTGCTGCATCAATGGGGAAAAAGCTATTTTCCTTTGAAAGAATGGATGTTTCACCCTATCAAAAGGTTTGTGTTATCAGAGAAAACGAAAAAGCGAAGCATWTTAAAACTTAGTAAAAGTCACAAACAGAAACATAAGGCAGATAGTTGAGCCTGCAGTTCAGTCTGCTTAGCCTGAAAAAAATAATTCACATATTAGGCTCATCCTTTTTCGACATCATTTCTATTTTCACCATCCTCTTTCCAATAACTTTTCTGGCAATGAGCACTGTTGATTGTCAGTTAAGATTTGCCTRTTCAACATTTCTGTCCCTTAAAGGRTCTATCAAATTGTAGCACTCAAAACTTCCTTTTCCAGGTTTTGGGATATTCTATTACAAATTGATAGACATTAGCAGTCGACATTCATCAAGCTGAGATACTGGTCAGTGACTGTTTGGCAATGCTGTGTTGCATTGCTAAAAGTGCTCATTCACTTTTGTACTTTTTTATTTGTAGAAAATACACATTCCTTCAAACATTCTTCAGCTTATCTACTGTAAAACTCCCTTTAATGACACTGGATTTCCATCTTCCCTGGGAAATGGTGGATGGAGTTTAATAATGAAGGTCACAGTGGCAATCATGGAGTTCCCCAAGCCACATACTCCAGAGAACTCAGCCTCAGGTAAGCAACAGCCCATTGAGTACTCCATGCATTGACCTCTGCAGTAAGACTCGTATCACACCTTTGATTCCAGCTCCATCCTGAGGACTGAGGATTCAGTGTCAGGTTTTGTTTATAATCTGGTCTGTGAAGCAATGTGGCCAGGGAAGAGGCACATGCCTCGTTCAGTTGTTCTAGCAACAAAGGAACAGCACACCAAGAGCCAGCAGAACAGGCAGTAGCTGAGAGCAGCCTCCATTAGCCATGGTTAGAACAGCCTGCATTGCTTAGTCAATGTCCTGACATACAAAATGTGGAACTTAATTAAGATAGACGTACTTTCMTCATGAGCACATAACAATTAGCAATCCCAACTGTTTACGGGTTCTAAAAGCATTAGCTGAAATACCAGTTTCTCCTAAGGGAATAACACAGAATACTACACGTAATTTATATGAAAAAACGAATTATATGGAAGKTTGGGACCTTGTGGCAAAGTGCTGTATAACTTTACAGAAGGTGATTTTTTTCATATCTGCTGAAGTTTTCAGATCAGGATTGATGAATAAAACACGGAGCTGTCCATATTTGCTAGGGTGGGGAAGTTAATCATCCTGTAGAATTCCATACAGAAGGTATAATTGTTCAATTTATTCTATAACCTGCAGAGAAACTATAATTTTAGAAATGATTTAATAGGCAATTATGATGGGAGAGGTATTAACAAAGGAAAAAAATTAAGACAATATCACAAAAAAACCTTCCAGATGGTGAGAAGTATTCCCAAGGGATGAGATAGAAGTTGCATTGTCTGGGACAWTTAAAAATAGATTCTGCAAAATACAAGCAAACGAAAAATAGATAATGATGTTGAAATGATAGTCAAAATTACAACTGCAGTCTTTTCCTTGTGTAACACATATACTTATTTACAGTTTAGAGTATATAATTTTAATTACTTTGTTTAGGATCTGTCTTGGTCATTTTTATTTAATCAGGTGAAAAATTCAAATACAGTGGTCTGGCTTCATCATCAAATTAGGCACCAGAATGATACATTTGTGCCTGCTGCACTTGCAGAGATAGGGATCTAGAATATTCACTCCCCGGCAGGTTAGAGAAGGGATATGGAAAAAAAAGAAAAAAAAAAAAGAAAAAAACACAAGAGCCTTTACAACATTAATGCCTCAAAGTTTTYTAGACAAGTGAATTTCCATCAAAGAAGACAACAGCTAATGAGGGAGAAGTAAGGAAGCAATTGGTAGCAAGAACAGAGATGTAGCGCAGGTCCTATAATGAATAAAGTGGAGTAAATAATAAGGAACAGTATTTTGTTTATTTGTTTTGTATGAGTACAAAAACATCTCATTTCTTATTTGCTGAAAAATTTACGAGGAAYTTCATTAGCAGCCAAGAATGAATCAGATTCGTTATTAATCATTAAGGCAATCCYAGAAAACAGAATAAAAATAGGGAAGAAGGAGGGAAGGGAGAGAGAAGGTTAGCTTCTTGACTTACCACTGATCTAAAACTTGATTCCTTAGGCAATAATTTATTATATGTATTTGTTCAATTCTTTAAAATATATAAACAATATGAAAACTAACCTCACTTTTTGAATTTATGACATAGGGTAAGGAGATAGTCATRCACAAGTGTACTATTTTTGGTTACCTCGTTTTGCTTTTACGGGACCTATGAATGAATATACTTTCAAGGTATTTTAAGACTACTTAAATTATTCTTCAAAAACAATACAGAAATTTAATAGTTTGGTTTTCAAATAGTGCAGAAACTAATCCAAACAAAGAGCTCGTAGTGATACAGATGCTTTCATACACGGATGCCATCAGTTGGATCCTTTGAATGGATTTTGCTGTCAGCCTGAACAAAATTATGGAATAACTACTTTGTAATGAGCTGGCTATTCATCCATTTAGTGAATTGTAATTCTCCCTGTATGAATTGGCAATGGAGAATTGAGCTAGATATTCACCCTACTAAAATGGGAGAAAAATTGGCTATCTCACAAACTGCTTGGCTTTCAAACTAGACTGCCTAAGCAGTCCCAGAGCACCTACAGAGTGTGTCTGAATAAAATGAGGCTGTTGCTAAACACACACTGTTTAAAAAATCAAAACACAAATATTTCTCTATGAATTATTTAAAATTTAAAAATGCAAAACAGACATATGTTCACTGCTTTCTAATGCCAATCTCCAGAATTCTTATGCCCACATGACACCAGTTGAGGTAATTGAGCTTGCTTCTCTCCTGCACCYGAGAGAGAGTAAAGGTGCTGGGGAATTGGTTCTTGCTTTCTGAATTTTGGGAGTCAGCTGTACTCCCACAGAGTCTGAACCACCTCCAAACAGTTTCAACTTGTCCTGGTGATTTTTAGCCTCTAATGGACCTTGCACCAATGCAGTGTGGCATTGTGCCACATTTAAAATACAGAATTATTTATTGGACAATCTRTGAGTACCTCAAAGACTTCTTCCTTTCTTGTGTATTTCAACAGCAAGTGGGGTTCGTTGCCACTTTAGATGGAGCACTATCGCAGTTCAGATACAGGGTTAGAGGAAGCAGTGCCACAGTTCAGACATGAGGCCATTGGGTGAAAGCATGTCCTTGTCAGTCATCAAACTGCTGTTCATTCAAGGAAACCAGACTGCTCCTTACTTCAGCGGAGTCTGACTATATTGGCCTACAAAAGCATGAAGAAAGCTTATCGTCCAGCYCAGGTTATTCCTGTGGAATTGCTTGAAAGGGATTGGGGACAGAGGACAGAATTCATTCTGCTCATTCTAGAGCAAAAATATGTTCTGAGTATGGCAGTCTGTGTGGAGAAATTGTAATGCTTTATTTGTCCCCAAACTTATTGTGGTTGGGCAATTCTCTGTAAAACAGACTGTTGCCCAAGGATGCTAAGTTGCTACAATGAGAGCCTGTTTTGCAAAACTATAGTCATTTTCAACTCAACATAGGAATGGGTGGCTAAAACTGAGCATTAAATGTCATAACYTCTGTGGAAACCTCAATAAAGTTCTCAGAAAAAAAAAATATCATGCAAGGGGAGCACCCAGAGAGTTTCCTTGAGTGGCAATGAACAAAAATGAACGAAATGCTGCTGGAGTGAAAAAGGGGTTCTATCAGAAATCTCTGTACACATGAGAGACTTACACCRTGCTTCCTAGTCTTCCTGAACCCTCTTCATTGTTTCATGCTGCAATGAAGAAACAGTCATTAGCCTGGAGAAGAGAAGGCTGAGAGGGGACCTGATCAGCATCTACAAGTACCTCAAGGGAAGGAGCGAGGAGGATGRGGCTGGCTTCTTTCCAGTGGTGACCAGCAATAGCACTAGAGGAAATGGCCACAAATTGAAGCACCAAAAGTTCCATAGGAACTTGAGGAAGATTTTCTTAGCAGTGAGGGTGACAGAGCCCTGGAMCAGGCTGCCCAGAGAGGTGGTGGAGTCTCCTTCTCTGGAGATCTTCCAAACCCGCCTGGACATCACCCTGTGCCACGTGCTCTAGGAGACCCTGCGTGTGCAGGGGGGTTGGACTRGATGACCTCTAGAGGTCCCTTCCAACCTTAAGCATTCTGTGATTCCTGTGATTTGTATGAGAATTTACAGTCTCACGTTCACAAGCTGATGGACAGAGCACACAGTTTCACAGGGGTTCAAGCTGCTAAGGACTAAAATACTGACAAGAATTAGTGATGCTTTAGGGCTAAGCCTTGTTCTCAATCAAGGTAGCACATTCAACTCTCATCCTTACTCCTAGGGCCAAAAAGGCAGCTGAGATAAGCATTGTAGGAAAGTCTGGTTGGGAGCCAGGACACCTAACAAGCCTCTTCCTGGGTGTGCAAGCAAAGATCAAGCAGGGTTTGTTATATGGACTCTCTCATTCATTTTTGTTTTTCACAGTCACAAGGTAAGCAGTGTTTTTAGACCTCATTGCAGTGGAAGTGAACCTCTTTCAAGGTTCTCTCCCAGAACAATTGCTCTAGCTCACCTACTCCTAAATACTCTGAGATGTCCACTCACAATTAAACAGTTACAACTGCCACTTTCAATACTTTTCCAACTGAGGAACTAGTTTTCATTGAAGTGACCCCCAAAAGAAACTTCTCCAATAAGTGCAGTACTTATTAACCCAATACAGCAGTTACAACAATTTTAGAAGAAATGATTTTTGCACATATTTCCTTCCCTACATTTAACCTCTCTCTTCCAGTTTAAACTGGTTCACTTTATCCATCTTCTGACAAGTACCAGACTAGGTGAGGTTTATTTCATTCCTATTTCATTCCTGTGAATAATGACTCCCCAGATGGCACCTCTTTATTTTTCCCTTTAAATCACAGGTTGCCTTTTTCACCATGTCAAGGCTTCATTTCTTTTACATTTCTCCTCACAGCATCCCTGGAGGCTACGAGCCTTCATGCAAACCTCACTGGACAGGTTTATATTTTCCCCTGAAGGGAAATTAGAGGCTGTCTTCAAACAAGGTTTCTAGGATTCATCTCTGAGCTAATTTCTTCTTTGGGGAGCAATAATCACAAGCTTACGGAGCTCTAGGGATAATTAGATATGCAAAACTCATGGAAGAATGTGTGTATATAACTGGGCATAGGTGGGAGAAGTAGCTTCCTGACGTAGATGATTGCCAAAGTACTTGTAAGTGAGAAACCGGGTGCTGGGGATGGCAGCCTGTCCTGGCATAGGATAATCCCTTCAGCAGCAGTGGCTGGCCCTGCACTGCAGACACCCCTGGAAAGATCTTCCAGCTCCTTCCCCCATCCCAGAGTTCAGATATAGAAGGCCTCATATCCTACTTCTTAGGGTAGGAAACTCAGTCCTGTCCACGGAGCTAGGCTTGGATAACCATCACCTACTTAAATGGGAAGCATCAAAAGTTAGCACTGTTTGGGGCTACAGCAACAGAAAGCTTGTAAAAACCTCAGCTTAATCCCTGCAGATACCTTTTTCTTACAGGTACCTCAGGATCAAACATCTAAATTATTTTCCTCTAAAAAGAGGAAAATCAGAATATGCACTAATCTCTAGGGGTAATCCCTAGCAAACAGAGCCACTTCCTTGTTTTCTTTTAACTAATGAATGCATAATTCACTTTTGTCAGACCTTTAGCCAAATGACTAGATAAAAGCACATATTAAAAAAAACCTAGCATAGAGAATCACTGTTTATATTTGCTTGAGTTTGCATACTTGAAGTGAATTTATAAACTCGCATTACTTACAAATTTTCAAGAGAAGCCTTGTCAAGGGCATTTGAAATAGAAACACTGGTCTGCCAGTGCCCAAGAATGACTGGCATCAGGCCTAACTCATTATTTTATCAAGGATCTGGCAGTCAATCAATAGGAAATTATCTGTGCTGTATTGACATAAATCATAATTGGTTTCCCTTGAATGCCATGCCAGATCCTTAACAGAATGGGTTACTGCATGCTCTATGCCAATTTTCTTTATCAGTTCAGTTCCAACCCTTCTTTGAATCCAGTTAAACAGTAGTATCCTCAAAAGAACATTCTCTTGGGAATCCAAGAATTGCCATASCTAGCCCATCATCCTACATCTAGCAACCCATAATACCTGATGTCTCTGAAGTCAGGGAAGTGAGAAGCAAAATCCATCTATTCAATCATGTGCTGTGACAATAAGAAAAGTGAATTTAAAAGATTTTTGTATTTCTTCCCTAAGAAAAAATACTTTAGATATGGCTGTATCTATTTTCCCCTTTCTGCAGYTTGTTTATAGCATCTGCATACATGACTTTATCAATACAGCATCACACTCACATAAGTTCTGTCTACAAATGGATATACTCAATATGGCCTTTTTCTTCAAAGCCGAAGAGAGCAGCTGCTGAGTTTTGATTTGCCCTTTCTCATTTCGCAGTTTCCTCCACAGGTGCAAGAACTACTGATGGTCATGGTAGAAACCTGGCCTTTCCAATGCTGCTAGTCGCATGCTGCTCCGCTCAGATGACCAAGCATCTAAAGAGCCCAAGAGCACAGTATTAAGCCAGCTTTGCTGTTAAGGCCTCCACTATGTTCACATTTTCTCAAGCATGGTATTTTCTCAAAGCCCTGCTAATACCAGCAGGCTTTCTTTCAAGTCCTGCTGTTTGTGTGATGATCAGCACAGAATGAGGCAAACATCTACAACTTTTTTTTTCCCCCTCTCTCCTGGAGTCTTGATTTCTCCTGTTGAAAGGACTGGAAGAGCAGTGGTGAGGGATACCCTTCTAAGTCCTACTCTCCTCAAGCTCTGCTGTGGGATGGAAAGAAGGGGAAAGAGACAGTAAAAGAAGAAAAAAAAAAACATAAGAAAGGGGGAAAAAAAAAAAAGGAATTTCAAATTTACAGCATGCTCATGATCGTTAAACCCTTCTATGCCACATTACAGTCCATGACCCAAAGGCAAGTCGCAAACTGGCTCCTGCCYTTCTGCAGCTGGTCGTGACACCTAGAGCAGACCTTGCCTTGCAGAGCTGTCTTTGAAAGGGTAAGCTAGGCTGCTGACACCASATTAAAAGAAGAGTAGCTCCAGTGAGCTCACTGTCATTAAGAGCAAACAAAAACTCTGCAGTAAATCTCTCCTCCTATCTTTCTTTTTTTCCTGGCTTTTCTTTTTGAATGTATTATGCATATTTTCTTACAATATTTTAAGTACTACTCTACTTTGAAAATCTTGATGAGTTAATAACTCCTAAAGTAGACAAACTGACATTTAGAAACTACGTTTTTTTTTTTTTCTCAACAAGCTGTTCAAAGTGAAATAGCATATTCCAGGATGTACTTCCATCAGCCAAAACAAGCATACTTTGTATGTGTTCAGGCATGAGGCATACATGTTAGATGCGTTTGTATTAACACACTAACCAAACCAAACACAAGACTTAAAATGTCCTGTAATTTTCTGGCACATGAACAGCATACTTACTGCAAAATCATAGGTTGACAGCTTGTTGATTAAAAACAAGCCAAGTAAAGCACATGCAGATGTCAGTGCTTGATTTAAATGATTATTCAGATAGTCTCCTAGGTTAGACAAAAAATCTATTTCTTTCTGCTGAATAGCAATGCAATGCCTAAGCTGAGGTAACAAGATTTTTTTTTCTTTTTTAGTAAAATTGCATTTGCTATAGGCTTGTATTATGCACCTGCAGCAAATTACTATAAAGTCCTCTGTAAATAATAAAAAAAAAAAGACTAAAAATAAGTATGATTCTTTTCCTTTTGTAGGCGGAACAAAAGAGATGTATAGTATTGTTATAATAAAGCATGGTGGTCTCAAAAAAAATGGCAAATGTTCTGATACAGTGGTACTTCAGATAATACAAAGAGAGGTTTGAGAATATATTTATCATGTAAAATTCTGATAAGAGACAATTATGTTAGAATGAAAGAACAAGAACTTGAAAAAGAACAGAAAAACTAGTGACATATAGAAAAATGGGTGTCATACAACAGAATGCAGGACACTCTTCCTCATAACTTTAATTGAAACTAAATTCCTAGGGAGAAATCATTTGACTTGGTTAGGCTGGTATGAAATGATGTCAGTCTAGCAGATAGCAAAATTGTCATGGAAAAAAGCTCTGAGAACAAGGTGGGAGTTTAAAGTGCTGTGAAGATAACAAAGTGGAAAAAGAGAGTAAAATCATTAAACATTGTAGTAAAATAAGTTTATGTAAAACAGCTCTGTGAACAGTAAATGAGTGATCTGTTGTAATGATATATACTTCAAAGAACAGTTACTAATAATCATCTCTTTTACAGATATGCAATCAGAATAGATTTTCATTCTAAGATACTAAAATATTCCTAGAAAGTATCTGAAATACTAACAATGTAAGAGGAACTCTAAACAGCAATGGGAAGTGATGCAATACCAAAACAATCGTTCCAAATCAAAACCTCCATTTTATGCAGAAAGGTTAATATAATTTTCTTTAATGTTTAAAAGTTACATAGACTGACACATCTTAAGAATAATTTGATGCCTAGCTGCATTGTTAAGAGGATGTCAAGAGAGTTTATGAGAAGAAAAAAGATCCGTCTCACAAAAAGAAGAACAGCATCTTGGGATTTGCTGAATTGCTGGAAAAAGAGTACCAGCAATGCTGACTTGGATGAAGGACAAAGATAAGAGAACAGATAATGGTATTGCAGGAAGAACAAAATGGGACAGAACAGACCACATTCCTGAACATATTAGTTGTCTAGTGTACCAATGCAAAAAGCAAAAGGAATTATCTGGCAGAGCTGGAAGTCCTTAAACATGATCAAAATTATGAGTCAACTATAACAGACATCTCGTGGGAACATTCGTGTGGTTGGAATATTTAACAGGTTTTTTTCAGGCATGGAAAAGGAAGAAGAGCTGTTGCTGAATGGTAGAATGTAAAAAGATATAGACCTGCATAAAAATGGCTTGATAATAATGAGGAAAATGAGCAAAGGTGTTATCCTGGTAAATGTCAACCATCAAAGGATCAAGCAGAAAGACTTTTTTTTTTTTTTTTTTTTGGTGAGGAATTAGCAAAAAGCCTCCAAGGTGCAGGACTTCACAGTAACAGGGAACCTGAATGCTCTGAGGATCCCCTGGGAAGGGAGCAGAGCGGAGAAGGCTCTCCAGAAGCTTCTCCAGGAGGAAGCTTGACAATTCAGTGATGCATAAAGTGGTAAAAACAACCAGATGAGAGGTATATCTATCTTTCAGTCTAGTCTATAGGGAAGAGTTACTGGAAAATGTCAGGGTGGAAGGTAAAAATATGAGGGTGACGAGGAAATGAGATCATTTAAGATTCTCCAGAAGAGAAAGTGGTAGAAAGCAAAATAAAGGCAAAGGACTATAAAGGATTACTAGAAAACTGGTAAATAAGATCCCATGGGAAACAGAGAATAGGAGTTCAGAAGTGTTGACCCTCAGGGAAGTACTAAGAGAAAACATATAGGATATTCCAAAATGTAGATGGTGCCAGGGCCCATCCTGCTGGTATTCTACAGACCTGGACCCCAGAGAGGGCTGGAAATGCCCCTGGGGATGGGGCAGGTGGGTGGGTAGTGTGCCAAGAAACAACTGGGGCAAATCATGAGGACATGAGAGAGAGGAAGGATGAGAACCAGGAGGGAATACTCCACTATTGGGTCTGCCTACCCAGGATGACTAGTATCAGAAAGGTCATAGCATGAAATGAGATATGATTAGAAATAAACACAGAGTCAGAAAACATTAACAGCAAAATTAATAAATAAACAAACCCAAGAGGCTAAAAGATTCAAGCGCTTAGCACCTTTCTGTGCCAGACAGGATCAAAAGTTGCCTGAGAGCAACAAGAACACAGATTGTTTAAAGGAAAGACAAGCTAAAGGGCCCYTCAGGTTTCTTCCAAATTGCTGGGCCTAGTGGAAATCAGCTTTGGGGCAATTAAATACAGTGAAGCAGTGGCATAATCRTTGGTTATTATTATGAGAAAACTTTTAGGAAGTGTTGATCAGGAAGACTGGAAAAAGTCAAACATGCAGCCTATTCCAAAAGAGACTAAAAAAAAGGAGAGAGTGCTGAGTTAACTTCCCATAAAATAATGAGAACAAAGATCAAGCAAACTATTGGTAAGAATCATGACTAGGAAGAAGCAAGTAATGAGCATAGTGACTTTGTCACGGACAAAGCAAATCTGTGTAACGTCGTGGACTGAAGATGGATACGAACATCTTCACGTTTCTAAGACTTTTGACATGACATCATGTGATGTCATTATGAGCTGGAGAAAATTGATCCAGGTGAGACTGCTAAAATGTGGGAAGGAAAACTGACCAGGATATGCAGGGAAAGGTTCATAATGGAAGGCCGCATCAAGCACTGTTTCGCCATAAACATGACCTGAGTTCACGCTGCTCACTGTATTTATTAGTGATGTGGATGAGTGCACAGAGCATATGCTTGCTGCATTTTCACACAGCACAGCACATTAGAAAACTAGGATAGAATTCAAAACAGACCTCGACAGACTGAAGAAATGTTCTGCAGATATACTCCTAATATTTTAAAACTTAGATAAGAATAATTACTTGCCTCAATACAGAATGAAAAGCTACTGGTTAGGTAGCAATTCCTATGGGAAAGGATGTCTGCATGTGATAGATAATCAACAGCTGAACAGCAGTCACCAATTTCATATTGTTGAAAAGAAAGCAAAGGTTGTACCAGAAAGCATAAACAGGAATATGAYATATGGAATGTTTTTTCCACTCCATTACCTAAAATTCTTTGTCTTAAGATATTGTATAATTAATATTAACTCAGTGCAGTAATAATATATCTCAATTATCTTTCAAAAGAATAAGGAGGTATTAATCAAATTATTCCTATTTTGAATTCTAGTCTTAATTCTACATTCGCAAGAATATAGAGATGCTATCAAAAACCAGTGACATGAATACAGTCCATCTCTTTCATGCCCAGATTTGACATTGGTAAGGAAATGCCATAGCCAGATAACAATTGATAGCATGAAGAAGAGACCAAKATTAAAATCAGTTAACAGCAAAGTAAAAGCAAGCCGTCACTATCATCTCACGTATTTTCTCATTTTCTCACTTTTACAAAAGTAATGCTTTCACAATAACTTTGTTGCAAGTTACACTGATATTTGTAGTTGCATTTTGTCAKCCGTCACTGACAATTTTACACGACAGGAGGTCTAGATTTCTTGGCTTCCTTTCTTGAAGACGAATGCAAGAAATATTCAGTCAAAGTTTAAAGCAATTTCCCTAACATTCTAATATTAACTGGAAGCCACCTCTTTTTGGCTCCAGACAGGATAGGGTGACTTCTAAGTTACCCAGCTGCTAAGCTGTAACAATGACAAATTAGACACCCAGCTGCTTGGATCTGGTTTTCCCAGAAATGTCAGAATCTGCTTTGTAGGGTTTCAAAACCAGAAACAGACCAACAAAAAAAAACACCCCAAAACCCACACATGGACTGATTTTCTGAATGCCTCACACTTTCTATCAGTGTAAGGAACTCCATTCAAACCTCCAGCTCTGGCAGAAGCCCTCTGTCAGATCCATTCCTATCCAGCTGTACCACATGCAGGGGCAGCGGGTGGTCCTGCTGCGTGGGGACCACCAGGGGCCGGGGCAGGAGCAGGAGTCCTGAAGGAACCCTGCTGGGCTATTTCTGTGCTTTYGAAAGTTCAGTTCAGCAATATGCTGTAGATTTAGTTAGTGCTGGCTGAAGGAAAAGGATAGCAGGATGTCATTACAAACAGTATCACAAATTATATTATYATTATCGCTCCCGGAGTTAAAAGCTTGATGGAGCAACACTGGATCAGTGAAGTKCTTGCTTTAGTATAGAGACAGTGCTTACTCATGCTATCAAAGGATGAGGAAATGCTATACAGATGGGGACATGCATTTTTTTTAATCATTTTGGAAGAGTGAGATCTGGGCYCTCATAGTCTGGCATTAGCACGAGCTCGAACTGTGTTAAAACGCTAGGAAGATTCCAAAATATTCCCAGGGTTTGAATGCATCACAGGGAATCTGACCCTGTGACCCAGTCAGGTTGCAGCCCAGGTGGCTACAGAGGGATGGTTGCAGCAACATTCAGATTTTCTTACTCAGTGTCTGTGGATATTTTAAYATCACACTAGGCACTCAGCTCCTCAATGCATAGGGTACTCTGACAAGATACAGTAAGACCGGTATTCACAAAGACGTTTTCAAAGTTTTTTTCTAAAATATGATGATTCTCAAAGAATAAGGGCTATGGAAGTCCCTTTGGAAAAATACCTATACTAAGACAGGACATATTAAGCAAGATCACAGGACTGGATAGTATGGATCCTAGTCTCTCCTCACTAATCACATGCAGTTGGCCTAGGGACCTATGCAATCGGCAGCTTTCCTATRGACCTGCATAACTGCCGATACCATACACTGTGGAAATGCTGTTTTACTCATAAGGGCATGTGAATTACTACATAAGCTCTAAACATATTTGTTGATTTGTGTTAAATAAGTTGACTTGCCTTAAGGAAAATGCTTTATTTTTAAGGCTACCCATTGCACATTGTTACAAACAATACAGAGTTCCCTAAAGTTTTTAAACATTTAGAGAAAAACACACTTGGGCAGGGAATGTGCTGTAAACAATGTCTACCCATCCACTTAATGAATAATTCATAAGAAATATGTCATARGAAAGTAATTTTAAAAGACATTTCTTAAGCACCCAAATATTCAGAAACAAATAATGAACTATTTCTCTGCAATACTTGAAATAAATGTGTGGATGACTGATGACTTGAATTAAAATAATTGAAATCAGTTTCCTCAAATTCATTTTTATGTTGAAATAAAGTATCTTCTGAAGTAGATAAATCCTCGTAACCTCTGTACTTTTGCTCACTAAAGTTTTTCTCATTTTTAATGTTGTTTGTATGCTCAGTCAAACTTCTGTTTTAATATGTCATCTCTTGAGTGACAGATGGAAGCTTTCATTTTCAGTCAACACTGCAAAGGAATGAAGGCCAGAATAGTATAGTAGTTTAGACAATTCAAATAAAACAGATTATAGCCTAAACATCTCACAAATTAAAATAGGTTTTTATTTAAACTGCYTTTGTTTATCTAGATGTACCAAGCAAAATTTGTCAGGTTAGATGCACTTGATGAAATTGGAAGGGTTTAAGCTTCTTCCTAATTCCTTTTCTACTTCAGCTCTTTCTTTTTCTGGTACTGGCTCTTTTTGTACTGCTATGCCATATCACAGCTTACAGAGTTGTAAGTGTCATATATTGAGCGACATCTATCAGGGTTTGTAGATTAGACTTGTAAGGGATTAAGGACACTCAGATTCTAGCAACAATCACTGACTTATGTGACTGTGGGCAAATCTTTTGAAAAAACTGTTTCCTCCTAGGACAAAAGAAATGTGAAGTCACCTACTTCCAAATAAGAATAGGGTAGTTCGTTATTATTATCGAACAGTRCCATAGAAATGATGAAGCAAACAAATAAAGACAAATCTAATGTGCCTTTAAATCAATTAAAATTTATTATCAACTATAGACTTTACTGCATACTAATCTTAATAACAGTCCAACGGTTGTTCTGTGTTATTATTCTATGTGAACACTCTATGAATGCTCTTGCATAGTTCAGCACAGTTAGATTTATTTTTAAGCTTAATCTTATAATTTCAATGTTCCAACTTCRATAAAGCTTTTATTCATGATAATGGCAGGATAACCTTTTTATTTTTTAAATTACTGTTACATTCTTAGCACCAAATCCAGTTTAACGGATGTTTTTATTTTTATATYGCACAAGCACTGCATAATGTGTTAGGCCCTTCAAATGCAGATGAGTCACAGTGAATTCCTTGGAAGATTTTCATGTAGTCACTGTAGAGTCCAAGGAAGGAAAGTCATGGGTTAGGGTCTACTGCTAAAGTAAAGAAATAACTCAGTAAAATGTAGATGGTTATTTATATGGAGGAAGTACCATAGCTGTTAACTATTTGTAAGCAATGTTCTTGATAGGAGAGGGGTATCTTGGATAACTGGCACATGATAGACATAGGGATAGCTAAAAGTTCCATTCCATGCTGAGAAGTAGCTCTGTGCAGAGTGCCAAATACCTGTGTTTCTCCTGCAAGCAGCAACAGGTRAGAGCATTACTGATGTTGTGACCTGTGCACCATGAAGATGCTTGCAAAATAATGTGTTTTACAYAGGTGAGAGGTGGGGATATCTGAAGCCGAGGAGTTGAGGGACACAGAGCTACCGGCAATGAGGCAATTTCAGCTGGCCTCTCACAGGAAGGAGAAGAAGATCCTGCCAACAACACTGAACCTGACCTGGCTTTATCTAGGGAAGGGCAGAGTGGAGGAAGGCAGAAGAGACAAGAGAGATTACATTTTCACTTGAGGGAGAAAAAAGCAAATAAGAATTTGGGGTTGAAGATCAGGAGTTCAGTTTCTACCACATGCCGCATGTTGTGAAGTTCATTTTGATAACGTGATAAGCCARGAAAGACTCTGCTTGGCACTGTGGCTCTGGACACTTGCACTGCTTGAGTCTCTGAACCAAAAGACTAGTAACAGCACATAGTTTTCTCAGTGCTTCCAAAGCCTGGAGGTTTTTGCTTGTAGTAAAAGGCTGGGAAAATATAAATATTTTACTTAGAATTTCTCCTACAGCAGCTAACATTACAGAGCAAATCTCTGCAAACTAACAACAGCTTGAATTTTAACTAGCTCTGGAAACCTCACTCCAGGGTAGATTGGGTTTTCATTAGCAGGGAAAGTGGGCCTGCACTGAGCATGACAAGGCATTGGTGTCAATAATTCCAGTGACTGCATGRGTGGATACAAACAGCTTTATGTTGTTGCACCTAATATATACAGAGATGCAGGTTTAACAGTTCATATTGAGATTATGCTATGAATTATGAATAAATGAATGTATGTGAAGGAATAGAATAGAAAAGTATATCTATTTACAGTTCATATCATTATTGCTCACATTCAGATTTCAGGTGACAAAGAACTGAATATCACTGGGKTTTTTTTTCTTTTTCCTGCAATGGAGTTTTAAGTATTTCTAGTATTACCATTTTGTCTTTCTTCTGTCTACTCGATTGTTCAGTTGACTATTGGCCAAAAACTTCAGGATTTATAATGCTAAAGCCCAAGTGCTCTTGGGACTTTTGGACACTGTTGCTGCTGTGCAATGGGGTTTACCACCCAAAGGTTCCTTCATAGACCCTTACTTAAGCAAGCCTGAACCTGCCCTTTGGACTAAGTTAGTAACATCTACATGAAGTGGASTTAGCAGCACCACTATATGACCTGTCATATAGTATGTTTTATATAYGTTTTACTGTCTCCCTTGCTAAGAGGGAACAACAAAAGAAGGTGAAAACAAATGAAAGCATTTAACATCCCTTCTTCGCAGGTGGGCTGAATATAGAGCCCCAACTCTATTAAGTGCAATCCACATAAACTATAAGCAAACACATACACAAAAAAAAGTTGTTTTACATAAAAGTCAAAACCTGTAAACATTCTAGGCTACCCAGCTCATTTCCCCGCTCTCATTTTCCTATGGGCAGGGAACTCTAACTTATCTTAGACTTCCCAAAGCTGATCATAGTGTGTCTTATCTAGACATTTTTAAAAGGTCATTAAAAATCTACACTTTTCAGCTGGATTCACAGGTGGAAAAAAGTCATTCTGCAAAGCTGCTAGTCCAACCACTGACAAAATAAAATTTACCACTTTATCTTTCCTGCTCCTGCCTCGCTACTAGCAAACGCAACCTCTTTAAACACCTCATGTTTGTTTAAGCTCTGCACCTCTCACTCACAGAAGCAGCCAGGTAGGAAGCATGTCCTAGCCATCCAGAGAGGTCATGGATACCTGTTCAGCATCCCTGAATTTGGTTCTGAGCTCCACTGCAAGCTTGAGCAATGGGATTTGGGGCCGGGTGTCAGCAACTTGTCAGAGTGGATCGTACACGGCTTCCTGAGCCGTATTCCAACAGTGTTAGCCAGCGCTGACAAAGCTCCCTGGCTTTTCTGGCCTCGTGTTCTGTTCATCCTCTCTTTCATGTGTCAAGTATCCACAAGCAGAATAGTCCATCTTCTCTTTCAATTTAGACCTCAGTTTYTCTGACAGTACCTAAGTGTCCCAGCAAGAACATCAGGACTTGGAGACAGAGATCCAAACAACAGAGTTGATTTTTTYTTTCCTTTTACTTTATATTTCCTTTCTATTGTATTCTCCTTTCTTCGCTATTATGCAATGTTTCCTTCCCTTATCTTACAGCTGCTGTGTTTGGAAGCATGTATGAGCCTGGAGTAGCGCTAGAAGTGTGAGAGCTGGCTTTAGCTCCTTGGGGTTAAACAAGCAGCTGAAAATAGTTGGCAGTACATGTCCAGGCCAGATTCAATTCTGTTTGGTTTCTTGGAACATTAGATCCTACTGAAGTTCTTCTGGAAATGAGCAGTTTCCAGATTGGGGTTAAAAAAAAGTAGAAACTCACTGCTGATTAGCTCAATCAACCTCTGATACAGGGCACTCATCCTGAGACTTTTGCAATTAAATAAATTAATTGTATGTATAGTAACTGCATAATATGTCTAAAGGAAAATCACTTAAGGCAACAGATCRGGTCTGGCACAAGAAGAAATCAAGATTCCAGAAAATCCAAAAGAAAATCCAAATTTCATTGTGATTGTCTTCATTTCTGAATTTCGGCATGGTAATATTCTCTATCAAGAAACCTTTCCATAGAACCTAAAATGAAATGCTGGCTCTATATAACATAACGTAACGTAACGTAACGTAACGTAACGTAACGTAACGTAACGTAACGTAACGTAACGTAACACAACACAACACAATATAACATAACATAACATAACATAACATAACATAACATAACATAACATAACATAACATAACATAACATAACATAACATTAGATGTACATCTTTCCCATTTTTTTCTCTATTTAAGCAAACGGTAGTCTTCTGTCTCAGAAATGTGTGCTATCTGTACTGAAAAAGAAATAGCAAGACAAGTTAAGGTATGTTTCTACATTGTATTTTTCTATCTTTCTGTTTGTTTTGGGCTCTATCAGGCTAACAAACAAAATTAATGCTGAGATTAGTACTGGAAATAATGTTTAAATATTGGTGAAGTGATAACATTTTCCACTTGGTGGCAGATAATGCTTTTAAAAATAAGCATAAAGCTCAAAAGACCTGTTTAATACAGATTTTTACCCCGAAAGAGCTCAGCCGTGCCCGATTGTCGCAGACACGCAGTGCTGAGCTGCAGAGCCTTGCAGAAAGGGGTGTGCACGAGGCGTTGTGAGTGCGGAGGGCAGCTCTGCACTGGCACATTCCCTCTGCAGGAGATGGGTACCCCTTGCGTCTTCCTGGGCACACTCAGCCCCATGACCGCCCTCTGAGTAGAAAAGACTGATCTGGGGCTTTACCATTGAGGGAGTCCCCACCGTTCTCTAAAACCCTTGGAAAAGATCAGAGCATGCAGATTTTGAGCATGGGGGTTTCAGTGAAGGTATCACTTCCTGCAGGCTGTGCAACTGAGGGAAGAGCTTCCCTTTTGCTGCTGCCTTCCCCCGTTTACCTAATCTGAAAACCCTTTGGTGCCAAAAGGAGCTTTAGTTTTCCCCCGTTCCTTTGTATGATGCTATGATATGGCAGAGGACTCAGTGAGAGCCATTAAATACAACAGCTATCAGGGCATTTAAGATGCAGATTTTTGGAAGCTGGAGAGTATTCTGGTCGTATACTCTTGCCTGGGCATCCACTATTGGCCTCTCCCAGAAAAACAGGTTGGTGGGTTAGATGAACTTTTAGCCTTACAAAATATAACTGACCTTTTATTCTTTTTTATTCTATAATGTTTTGTAATATTGAAGATAGAGTAGATGATCTCATCTTCTTCTAATATCCCACCCTGGAAGGAAGAGAGGCGATGAGCCATATTGTAACAGTTAATGAACATCTCAGAATCCCATGTGCAATTTCCAGCAGGCAGAGCCATTACACCTCCAGTCAGAGCACGGACTACAAACAAGTTCATGATATCAACAGGCAGGCAGCTAATCAATTAATTTTATGAATGCTCAGTGAGTTTTGCTATGAAAAGAGTTCTTAATAAAAAAAGCAAGACAATAAGACTAAGACCCCTTTTCTTCAATTTTCAGCATGTTCATAAAAATTCTATTTTTTTTCTGGTGCAAGTTAATGTTCTCAAAATCAGCTGTGGCCATGGTCATTTCATTTATAGGTCTGTGAATATTTTGTGAATATAGTGTCAACTCAAAAAAAGAATAAAAAGAAAAGAAAAAGAACAGTTTGATGATACCTTTCTTTTACCKCCTTCTTTTATCTTCTCTCCTCTCATCTAGACAGATTGGCAGTGTGAAAAAATGTCTTGTCATGTACATTCTCTTGGTGGAGGGAATGTCCTTTATATGGCAGGACCCCTTCAGTTCCTAGGTAACTCTTTCATCTGTAAAGTAGCAGAGTATATATGCTTAACAAAGGAAAGAGCTCCTGAAGCTATGACATGTACTTTACAGTTGTGGTTTATTTTAAACTCTGCTAAACTAGCACATACCTAAAGGCATCCTCTCTGAGCACAAAGTCATATTCTCAAAGCTCCTTTTTTCTACTCCTGAATGGGAAGCCAAATGTTTCCATCTAATTATCCTGACCTTTCCTCTATCAGGAATAGACTCAGACTATTCAAAGAACAAAGAAAGAGTCTCTGTTTCTGCTTCAGTAATGTGTTACTTGTCCCTCTGACGTTGTACTGGCTCTACTCTACATTCACTTCTTCTTGGACCCCCATTTTGATACAAAACAAAACAGAACAAAAAATCAGGATAAATAAACCTTTCCCACCAATCTAGGCATCTCTGCTGCATAAGTGTGGCCCTTTGCTGTTATCAAATTTAATGCAAATGAATTACGTCCCAGAAAGGGTATTGGCCATTGCTTATCATAGAATCATAGAATACTTAAGGTTGGAAGGGACCTCTAGAGGTCATCTAGTCCGACCCCCTGCCCATGCAGGGTCTCCTAGAGCATGTGGCACAGGGTGGCTGATGCAAATTAAACCTCCCTCCCTTCCTGTTATCTCTGTTTCAGAACAGAGAGGGGAAGAAGTTTCTCTCAGCTACAGAGCAACACATGATATAGATAACTGACAGGTCCTATGCATGCTCTGCTGCTAGGACCAGAAGACAGCAATTTCCTAATGGTGCCCTTAAAGGAAAATTGTGTTTATTTCCATTTTCCATGTAGTCAGCATGATGTTGCCCTCATGATAGGTAAGCTGCATGATGTCCTAACACAGTGAATATGCATTACTGTTTTAGGAGAACTTGCAGTTATAGTGTCACATTTTCTCTTTTTTGTCTCTTGCTTAATCTGACCTTCTCACAAGGCTCATTTTTGTGTTCCCATTTCTATGTGCCCCTCTCTGTTGCTAATGTCAGGGACTAGGTGCAACTGTGGCTGTCTAAATTTGCTTTTCTTCTATCTCTAATTGCTTTCTCACTCCCAGAGGAAAAAATTCAAAGGTAGCTGCAGTATAAATTGGACGTGAAATTTTACTCAGAATTTTCACCTCCATACATTCAATATGTTGTATGATCTATGTCTAGGACAGTGGTTATGTTGTAAAAAGCAAACTAAGTGAAACATGACCAAGTTTAGAAATGTGGAAAATCACAAGTAAATAACTGATAGTTTAGCCTCTTTTTTTACTTACTCATTAGCATTTTTGTACAGTAGAAATTCCCTTTTCCAGACAGGTGGACTAGTGAATACCAGGGCCATCTGCTTAAATGTTTAATTTGCAGAATGCTATCTATATGACCTTCAGTTTTCAAATCATTTTATAACCCACCAGTCTGTGCACTTGGCACGATATCCGCTGTGTGTACCTGATAACCGGTTAGCACAATTTTAACCTCTCTCATGGAAAAGAGCGAATATTTCCTATGCTCATCACAGCTTTGTTTCCTCTTCCTTCCCAAATCTTTGCTATTACAGAAGGACAACGTAATGAAATTGTCAGAATCAGAGTCATTTTTATGTGACATTTTGCAAGAATCCATTTGCTCTCAGCACTCTGTTTTTATTGTGCATTATCTGCTTTTTAGCTGTCATGCACACTGTGTTAGAAAATACAGATTTTGTATCTTTTAAAGGGAAAAGCTGTACAACTCAGTCCTGAAACTGTGACTACAAAAAGCATGTAAGGCAAAATGCTGTAGATTGAGAGCATTATTCATCTGGGTGCTCGACTTGTGGTATTCTTCATAAAAACAGTATCTGCTGCTGTCGTCACTAGAACTGTCCAAAGGAATGAACAAAGGCAAACAGCTTGCAGCGTGATCCAAACAGGTTAAGTGAATGTCTACCCCTTAAAGCATTCTCTAAAAGGTTTGTATGTCTTGTCCTTGAGCTGCCTGGTTGTCAGTGATTTTTCAAACATATTCAGCATTTCTTTCCTTGCTCCCTTCCTGTTAGATGCTGCTGATGCTGCAGTACTAGGAATGTGACTTATGTTAGAAGGGAAAATGCTCACTTGGCACATATTCAGTACACGTTGGAAAAGAGACTGATCCAAGAACACAGGAAGAGGCAAAATGATATTTCATAGATCTGGTCACCAACACAAAACTGGAATGAAGCTTTCAGATGAAGTTTTCAGGGAGACAGGGCTTTGTGTTGAAAAAACAGCGTGGGGCAGTCAGAAGAGAGGGAATCTGCATTCAGCAGCATAGGGGAGAATATGCAGGTAATGCAGGTAAATGAAGTTTAATCATTTCAAGGAGGGCACTAAGGAATTTGCTCACTTCTTACTATAGTAAGTATAGTCGGGCGATCTAGGATATCAGGCAAATGAGTTTGCCCACTCTTTGGCTACATACAAAAGCATAGCTCATATTGCCAGTGATCCTGTTATGCTTTTAAAAGGGATGTGTGAAGGTGTCTAGTGCTGTAAAAATGTGCTTTCTCTTTAGCGAGATGAACATGCAATTGTTGATGTAGCGAGAGATATATACTTTCCCAAATTAAGACACGATGGATGTAAGAAATAATAGAGCAAACAGTTTAAAGTGGTTGCCCTTCACACCCTACTGGAGCTACACACATCTCTGTATAGTGGTCAAACTATTTCTTTTTAGGCAGAGAGTAATCCATGAGGTCTCACTTTAATGCTGTTGTAAAAAAGGAAGGGCTTTGAAACCTGAGAACTGATAGAGTGCAGCGCTAATTGTGCATGACTCGCAGCACAGTTCCGTGTCCGCCAGTAATACTCTCTGGTAGTCATCTCACTCATCGTTTCTCTATTTTACCTAATGTGACTTCCCACCTGCTATAAAAATCCTCTGTGTTCTCTTAAGCCTCTCTGCTTTCAGAAGCCTGCCTTCATCTGTGAAACCCGGATCAAACACAACAAAAGTGCCTGCCTAATCTTAAATGTAATCCTTCCTACCTGGGTTTGTGCTTGAGCTGTAGCTGCCTTTAGTGTTCATATTCCTGTCTTTGAACTCAGCATTTAAGACACCAGGTTCTCTAATATTATTGCCACCACTGCTCCGAATATTTTCCACCTGTCTGGTTTCTGCTACTTGTGCTGTGTAGTACACAGAGACATGAGCAGTGTCTACTCTGCGTCAAGTCCCACAATATACAGTAAAGGCATTAGAAACTAGTCTGGCCTCAGACCCCTCATACTGGTTTCCAAAACAAGAATTCCTGTTATTAAACAGCTACTGGCCCCTTGGCAGCAGGATGAGAAGGGTGAGCAAACAACCTTCATATAAATTTCAACATACTGTTGTTATCTGATGGTGCACAGCTTTGGTTTATAAGATTGGTTTGAGGTTTGACAAAACTGGAAGCTGGGAGGCCAGCATCATTAGAACTTTAGGAAACTAGAAAAACAATTAAATGGACCTCTATTTTCCCTTAAAAAGTTTTTCACCAGAAGGATCTTCTTCTACCATTTTTTTTAGCTTTTATTCGTTCTGTGTCTCTTGTGTCTGCATGTGTTTGTTAGCAGCAGGACAGTGTATCCAGGTTCAGGTCATGGATGTTCCCTTGTGTGCTTTCACTCAAGGCCTGGCCAGCATCCTCCTTCCATGAAAAGGGATTTAACTGCTTGCCTTTAATCTTCCTAAGCTTTCTTTGAGGTTGAATATTCCAAATATTATGTAGTTCTAATTATTCCAGTAAAACACTGCTAAATCTCAAGTGCTTTTATTCCCCTAAAAGCTGGCAAGGGATGCATAAGATGTCTGTATTTTTGTTTGACTTACATGCTTTGTTTTGGCTTTCTCTCCCACTTGCCAGAACAAAACCAAAATCTGTGAGTTTCACTCTTACCCATTCCATGCCAGATGTTCCAGGAAGTAATCTGTAGTGTGGTGTCCCTTAAGGAGCTGCTGTTCCCACAGCAAACATCTGCACTGAGAAAAAAACAGCATAAGGAGAGAAGATTAAAAGCTATGTGGATCTTATGTTCTTTACATCTGTCTGCCTATAGTTTATTTAATAAGAAAATTTCAAAGTTTCTGCTTGAATTTTTAACTTAATCTAAGACTATATTTGCTGAATGTAGGAACTATTTCTTTTCTACTGACCTTAAAAAAAAAGATTTACTATCATTTTCTTCAATCGCTTTAAATTCAACAACTTGACAGTACTTGGGCTATAGTACACTTGGGGTTGGGGTAATTTCTCCAGTTCTAAATAACAGTCTTTCATTAGGCTTTTATACATAAACAGTGGTTTAACTTAAAAACATGCATCTGCCAGGTAAGCTGGTCATTGTCACTTGTGAAATACAACTATATACTTATTGCAATATATGTTTCTGTTGATTAACTATGTAAAATAACATCAGTTTTTATTTCCCAGATTTGAGTCGTCTATTTAAAAGAAGAACTCCTGAGAAAACAATTTCATTTCAAAGGTTATTAGCAAAAAGGAGCCTTTGTTTTAGTCTTAATGGAATCATTCTCCTAGGATGACACAAATACCCAGAAAGCATCATGATTTCATTTGGGTTATAAAAAACAAAAATAACTTTATTTTCCCTTGACGCAAAACAAGATTAGCTATTTTAGCTGTGTTGGGTAATACAATAATGGCCAAATTGTTTGTCTCTGGCCATTGCATGAGCATGCAGGGAGCAAGGAAGGAGATAGATATAAAAGGTTTCCTCTGCACAACAGCTGAAGATTAAGAGGCCGCGTCCACAGAGTGCTGAGACCCGTTCCTGGAGCACATTCTTCTCTGCCTCCCCGCTGCTGCTGCACCTCCGGGCATGGTCAGAAAGCCCCCTCACCTCTCGCACAGTCCCCAAGGGGCCCCCGAACCTGCCTGCTCCCCATGCTTGCAGCCTTGCATGGTCATACCAGGCTAATTTGGCACTGAATGCCCTGGAGATTTATACCTACAGATTGTCTCTCCTTCCTACACTCCCAAGAT
Source organism: Eudromia elegans (assembly GCA_003342815.1). Taxonomy (NCBI): domain Eukaryota; kingdom Metazoa; phylum Chordata; class Aves; order Tinamiformes; family Tinamidae; genus Eudromia; species Eudromia elegans. The sequence continues at coordinate 3,129,605 of PTEX01000018.1, read as the reverse complement.
CATTGCAAGATAGAGATGGAGTGAAGAGGAAGTCAGGCCACTGTCTCACAGTCCCTCTATCAGCTGACAGATCCCATCTGGTATGCACAGTCAAGCAGCAGTTTCCTACATAGTGCAGGATGTGTGTTGCCCTGGTGTCTAGAGCTGTGAGGGGGACTGTCCTCTCTCCGGCCAAAAATGGCATAGATCTTTGTTTACATCAGTGCAGCTGTGAGGTCCTCCAAATACAGCCTAGCCACAAAAAGCCAAAATGAGCTTCAAAGTAGTATGAACCAAATTGTCTTCSTGCATCTCTCTCTTCAGTTGGATCCAATACACTGTTCACTAGTACCAAGACAGGATGAAGCTGAAAGACAGAACAGAAGTTAATGTGAGTTTAATGGTCARTGTAGGCTTGAGTAACTCCATGGAAAAGGAGCTCTGTCAATCCCTAACAAAACTAACTGTATCCTAGCAAGACCCAGGAGAGGTCCCTTAATCTTCACTGGTATAAAGTGGCCCAATTTAAAAATCTTTCTTTCGTGACTTCCAAACCCCATACTAGAAAGAACTTAATTATGGATAAGGCCTAGAGAACTAAGTTTACCTAAAAGGTGGGAGGGAGGGAGGGAGGCAGGAAGGCAGGAAACATCAGTTCTGGAGACTGTCTGAGGTATTCAGATTAAGACCAAGTCTTCAGAAAATAATGGGAAGAGGTGAGCACTGAAAAGATTTCAATATACTGCCCCAAGAGAGTGAATGRCATAAAGAAGCAGAGGTATCTAACTTAGAAATGCAGCCAGGCCAGYCAGGAACAGAGTTTGCTTGCACTACAAATCTGAGAATCAGACCATACCAAATACAAATATATTCCTTCGTTCATGCATATTGCCGTAAGACAGTTTTTGACTATTAGGTCCAGGGGGRTTTTGCTTTTTAAAAGTAACTACAGTGAGGCGAAGGCACCACCAAAAGATCTTTCATWGCACAGAAAATGAGATTATGTTGTTTGTAGTAGATATATGCAGGAAATTTTGCTCCAGCTATCATAACATGAGTATGTTCTCAAATTAAACTACTAAATAAGGTCACCATGTACAGTTAGGTTTGTTTCCTTCTGGTTCATTGTGAGGTTAGATATCTTATGCTTCCTCAAGGCAGAGCCAATATCACTTTTGAGATACATGAAATGCTCCAGGTTTATTTGCATATATGAGAAAAGGATTTTGAAGCACAGCATGATAAATATTTTGTAAATAAGAAACATTACTGATAAAAACAACTGGAGGGAGAAAGGGATGTTTTCTGTTTGTGTAGACTGAGCTTTTCTTCAGGGACAATGCAAAGAAGACCAGGTAGAAAGCATTGTACTTCCTGGAGCAGTCTTGTAATTCTGTGGTAGATTAGAGCATCACTGTAAACAAAAGTCATCCTCAAATATGAACAACATTAAAGGGCTCACGGAGCACTCTTGTGCACCTCAGTAAAATAGCCCTGGTACCTTAACTAAACTTCTGTCCAAGTTAATGTGGATGTCAGACCTACGCTATACTGCTACTGATTCTCAGTAGCATGGGCATGTGACAACAATTCGTGTTGAATGGCTTGGAAATTACTGCACATGTAATAATTAAATTATTTTCAGAATGTGGAAGGCAAATGGAAAGTAATTTTCAGCAAACAAAGGCTCTTTGGGATATAAGGAAATAATTTTGATAAAGGATTTGTAAAATACATACAAATGTAAGGAATGCATAAATTATAATTAAATATTAAAAATAGATGTGTTTGGTTTTAGAAGGGGAGGAGGACTTTGCCAAAAGGAGGGTTTGCCACTGAACAGCTGAGCAGGAATACAGTGTGAGGGAAGATAAATAATTATAAGKAAATAGTCTATCCTACTTTGATTTCTTACAGTTTCACAGAGAAAAACGGGAAAAAAAAAAAGTTTCAATCAGTTCAATCAGCTCAATCAGTTAAAAAAAAAAAAAAAAAAAGTTCAATCAGTTTCTTCCAAAAGTCCTGAATGGTTTTTGAAAAATTACCTACCCATTTCTACATTTGCTTAATTAGTGCAGGGTGATGTGTCATATATCCTTTGTGATAATGGATTAGGAAATTATCTACAAGCAGCCTTGGAAAGCTCCAGGCAAACAGAATATTTCAATATCATTATGCAGAACATCCTGTCTTACGTCAAGAGGCATCTGTAAAAGTTGAGGTAAAGTGAATGGGTTAGAAAAATAGGTATAGCTTTAAATTTTCTTGTAGACCAAAGCAGTATTAACATAATACTTATATAAATCATGTCTCCTATCACATAACTCCTGGCTTTCCTACTCCAGCCCTGAATACATATTTGTTCTCTTTTTTTGCCAGTGTATCTGCAWAGCTTTGGACAAATTTTCCTCACTGACCCCCTTTGCACATGTTCCCTGAATCAAACCAGAAAGATACTCCCTATCTCCTTCATCAAATTCCTACCCATGACATATATTCTGTAATGCCCACAAGTGCAATCCTCTCGCAATGGCTGGAATGCACGGTGAGCAGAAGTCACTGAGGCATCACTTTGCAAATGATATTTTGAACAATTTGATGCGTATATTCAGCTAATACATGACATACCCCATTATATTCCCAGTACTCCAYTCATTTCCCCCATTTGCCTGTAGAATCCTGACCTCTTTTGATTAAGAAAAGCAAGYAATATAATTGTGATATGATTGCTACACGTAAGTGCAGAAGGAAAAAAAAAAAAAAGCAGCAGATGGGCTTTGAGATGAAGAAGGCTGGACAATTTCACTGAGTTCAAACAAATAAAAAACTATGATGCAGGGATTCTATACCTTAGCAATTATAGAGAGATTGCAAAGCACATTTTCCAGCAAAAGATTTAGCCACCATAAATGCTGCTTTGAGACAGCCAAAACTATTTGAATATTTAAGTGCAGCTGTGTTGGGGAGAAATGAAAAGGAAAATTGGACTTAGTGAAACAATTCTTTTTATAATTTTCCATATGAGATGTTCCCACTTTGGGTGCTAAACTCACAAAAGGGAAGACTTTCTTCTCCTAAATTCCTAAGSTAGAAACTAGAGAACTTCATCTTTGTCAGGTGCAAAGAATGCATCCCTGTCCAGCTAAATATCAGGAGTTTCCTATACATATAGCAAAATCAATACATTTCTGATGAATGTGGAAGTCCTTGGAAAAGAAATGCTCACATCTTTGTGCTGGGTTCTCAGAATGGTACTGCACWTGCACATCCTTACAAATGAGGTAGAATTTGGGACACTTTTTGACCAAATATAGAATGAGGTCTTCCATCTCATTACAGCTATTGTTGCTCAACTCATCCTGATTCACCCACTCTTYTGTCACGGTGTCTCACAACCAACAGACCTTTAGCTCTTCCCTAGCAGGATCTGAAAGTTTATCCACAGTGACTCTGTTTGGCCGTGTTCCTGAGAAGGCTGTGTCTGCTGCCAGCCCTGGAAAGCAAAGTTGCTGAAGAGAAGTAAGAGGATCCTGTACAACACTTCAGAAAGGAAAATAATGCTTGAAGACAAGCTTACCTTTCTTTGATAAGATCAATTAATAGGTTTCATCTTCAGCAACCGAAAGGGTTTTTGATGCCCAGAGTCTGAGAAAAAGATCGCTGTGTCTGGTTCTCTTGTACTGTCACTTCTCATGAACACGAGGASACGGTATCTGCAATACATGATGCCCAGACTTTGAGCTGGTCTTGCAAGGAAATCAGCTAGGCATGTAAGATAGCCAGTCCTGAAGGGATGGGTCAGGAGCTGAAAAACACAGCAGCTCTCTACCTGGCACTCTCTGAGGTGCTTCATTGCCTTGGAAGCACTGGTCAGTAGCAGAGCAGCAAGCCTGTTCTGGCACGCGCTGGGGCCTTTCCACAGCCAAATCATCCCAAGCATTCAGGCATTGCTAACAAATTCATAGATGTGTGGGGCCTTTGCAGAACTGGCCACAGCTCTGATCTGTGGCTGTGGGGTGATTCGGAGGCAAACTCCTTGCCTTTCCGTCCTCACCTGCTGCTTCTGTACTTCTTTGAACACGTCCTRCTCTCTAATCTGATAAAGTTTTAGATCTGAAAGATCAAAAGCTTGATCTTTGCCCATTGCAGTGAGAAGTTCTTCAGCTATGAACCAGGAAGACAGGACACTCCCTGCCCACCACACTGCTGTAAGACAAGTGATGAGAGAGTATTCAGAAGTGGTGGATCAGTTTCTCTCTGCTCTTCTGGCTGAGAAAATTATATTTCTGTCTTTGCATTTTCAAGAAGAGTATCCAGGTATCTTCCATGACAAATTCTTTGTCCTTGCTTGTGGAGTTTGCTCGTGCTCTGTATTCTGTCCTCTCCATCAACCTTGGCTCCAAGACCACCATCTCTTATTCAGCCATTAGTCATCATCTGTGTGCAGGAACCAGCGCTCTCCAATGACTGCCTTCAAACTCCTCAAGGGCTGGACACCATATTGACTTCATCTCTTTCTCTGCCACCCTGAGTTCAGAAAACAAAATTTCAAAGCAGGCACACAGGCAGCTTTTCCTTATTATAAAATCATAACAAGCTGTGGGGAAAGGCCTGAGATCTGAAATGCAAAATGCTGAGGTTGGTGGGGCATCCTCACAACCACACAGACATGTATGCTGCTATTTCTACACTTGCAGGAGCAGTGTTGGTCACTGAGCTATCAAACATCTGAAAGCTGGATAGAGGATGGCCAAATAAAATAACCCTCTTCTGCTCTGTACTTCCCAGACTGGAAGCCCAGTGCATGCATTGCCATAAGAATTTAGGGCTTAAATTAACTCCTTTTTGCCTATCCCTTTTCTTTTTCTTTTTTTTAATTTTTTTTTTCTTTTTCCCACAATGACATGCAACAATTTACTATTTCAGAKTTAACTGAAAGGAGTCCAGAACAAAACTGACAGGAGTCCAGAACAAAAAACATCTCCTCCCAGTTTGCTTCCATCCTTTACGTCATGCCTTCTGCTGCCTTTCATGGTTCCTAGGAGCTATTTTTCTTTTCTACCATCAACAACCGTGGTGGTTGTTGGCTCAAATAGCTATGGGAGCCTTTAATTACAATTTTCTCCCCTTTTTGTTTTTTTGGCTAATTCCTGCTACACTTTGTAATTTTGGTTTAAGGAAGACTTCAAGCCTCCATCATATTCAACCTCCTGAACACTTAATTCCAGATGATTTTACTAACCACTTCCTTTAATTTCTCAGACTTTACCCTCCTGAAATTAATCTATTTATTTTAAACTTAATCAGTTCATGGTAATAAAATGCAAGGTAATTTTCTATAATTAGCTCTTCTAGTAGTCCTTGTGCATTCACCCAAACTAGTTTAAAAGGAGTGCTATTTAGATAGAAAGAAAATGAACAATCTTTGAGGGCTCTGAGCTTTTATCATCATAACAGAGCAATAGGATCTGAGTACTCCTTTGCAATAGGCCTAAACATGTAGATGCTTCATCTGACAAACTTTCATGTTGCAGCTGTATTGCAATAATATATTCTGGAAATAAAATCTTGGCTTTAAGGGAATTGAAAAGGAATTGACTTTAACAATGCTAGAATTTTGCCCAAGAGTAGTTCAAGCAGCATAAGGTGTGAGAGCTCTCAGCATACTCTTACAGAAGCTAATTCTGTATCAGATCAATACGCATCAGAAAACAGGAGAAAACAGGCTGATAAAGGCACCTGAACATATTAATATTTTTGTACTTTTGCACATATTGCATTTATATTTGCAAAAGTTCTAAATAAGAGCTGGGAGCCCAGTGTGGTGAAAAAACATTCACCTAAAAATCAAAATTATTATCCTGTCTTTAAGTGAAACATAATAGGGGGTCAAATTAAAGTACAGGTGTTATAATCATAAGCACTAGGCTTATGATTGGTCAGTTATGGTTATGATGCTGGGGTCACATGAGGAGATAAACAGTCTTTGCTTTTGGCTTAGAATAGTCTGTTTCTGATTCATTCATTCTTCTAACTAAAAATGGACAAAACTGTAATAAGAATTCAGTTGATTTTTTTCCTCTTCAGATGTGGGCACAAACTTCAGCTGCCCTAATTTGTAGTCTCATATTACTCTATATTCAACAAGCATTCAGATGTCTAGCCTGCGCTCAGGAATGTCCTTGCCAGTCCTAAAAATTCAGCACAAGTGTTTACTCCAGAAAATATTGCTACCAGGCATTTGTTACCTTGTTTTGCTCAAGAGCATCCATCACTTACCTGGAAGAGAGAAGMACTACAGTTCGCCGCAGGCAACCARCAGAAAAATCCAAATAACAGATAGGTCCGAGACAAATCTCTGCAAGAAATCTGTGCCCTTGGGAAYARGTGAAGGTGTTATTTTGAACACRGATAGGGGACTCCTGTAGAAATAGGTCCAGGTACCTAGTTTTATCCTTCTCTGTGCTTCAATTAGACAAACATGAGCGGGGTATTGTGCAGAGATCCCATGCGTGTCTGCAGCAGGGCAGAGCATGGGGCACAACGATGCACATTTGCCTCGTGTGCTCTTCAACGCAGCCACCACACAGCTACCAGCCACCGCTGCTAATGAGCCACGTAGTCTGCTAGCAGTCCCTCCGAGGAGTCCACACTGTTTTAATGGTGTCTTTGCACTGAGCAACACAAACTTAAGATCATAAGGGTCATTGTCAGTYAATTGCTGTTAAGCTCTTGTTTGCTAGGAAGATACTCTGCAGCGCAAAGTTGCTTTTAACACTGAGCCTCTAATGGCATCCTTAGGCGGCTAATAATGATTCTGCGCACAAGTCAAACCTACAGCCAAACACAAATGCATCGTTTGTTTAGGCACTCCTGAAATTTACCCCAAAACTAACTAGCCGCAGCGCAAGAATTATTTGAAAAATATGTGAAAATAAAGATGACCCACGTGGAAGCATGTGTGCTCAGACCAAGAAATAAGTTCTTAATATATCCACTGGTTTTATATGAAGCATTCACATAAAATTTTTACTTCTATTTTCTTAATCCCTAC
>PTEX01000018.1:3098936-3113947 GCA_003342815.1 Eudromia elegans | reverse complement strand
TATAWWWWATATAMTATWATTCTATTTATATCTATAATATTCTATAATATAATTCTATTTATATCAGTGCTAATACAGTGAAGGCTGCCACTTTAGAAAAAAAAAAATTAAATAAAATTCAAATGCTTTATTTTTCAGATACTGTTTTCCTTTATTTCCTGACTTCCGATTAATCTGACAAATCTTCCTGTATACATTTTTTGTTCCAGTCAAAATTTCATTCAGGAGAAARTGGTAGAACAATTATATTTGCATTTATGTGAAAAATGTAGCTGTCAGTGATCATAAGGGGAATGCATTACTCTTGATTTTAATTACTGAAGTAAACCAAATCAACTTTTATTTCAATTGTAACTGTGCTACACTGAACACTGCAGCAGACTGCCGCCTTACTACTCTATCGGAAGCTGAACATTTCCAAAATAACACACAATTGTGATTACTTTCCTTAAAAGTCATAGGTAGTGCAAGTGTATAATCTGTGTCTCAGTATAATAGCTGTGCTGTTTATTTTAACCCCCAGAGAGCTCTGCTCAATTGCATCCTTCAGATGCCTTTCTTTGAATCCCTGAAAAGCAAACAAAGTATGACTTTTTGTGTTCCAAGAGCCCTGAGGTAATATCATGTCTCATCTATATCATCTATAATTAACGTTTTTTATAAAGATGCTTTTGCTGATTTTTCTAAAGACTTATTTTCTTTCACTGCTAATAGAATGGCACCCAGCTGGGCAGTTGCAGTAAATGGTTGTAGGGTTTTTCAGTACTCCCATTCAGACCTGCCTTTTTGAGAGTTTTATAATGTGGGCCTTTTTTTCACATTAGGCAAAATCTTGGCAAGTGGGTCCCAGCTCAGGAGTAAGTTGATTGTACAGAATTGAATTGATTGAGTTGTGCATCATTTTGAATGATGCCAAAATTCGGTGCCACTGAGGTCTGTTTCCACATCATAGGAGAACCATCCAGTAGCAAGGAGATGGCTTAGCATTGGTGAAACCTTGGATTGGGACATCTGTGCTCCATGAGCCCTCTTGTTTATATCCYATTCTCCTGGTCAGCTCTGTCTTTCCTTCTTCTGGTTGAAATTAAGTGAAAGTCATTTATTTTATTGCCAGTTTGTTTCAAGAATGTCCATTTCATTATGAACTAATGTATTACTCTCTTATTCAGGAACAAGAATGACCTAAAAGGTTAGCTACAAAGGTTTATCAACAGCTCAAAAACTAGGCTTATGATGGCATGTATACAAGTGGTGCAGCTAAGGACGTGTTCAGATAAGCAGTAAGATATGGCTTATAAGTCCAGATAAGCCCATAGGCAGAAGACACCCTGAAGAGGACACAGGACCACCCCATCCCATCAGGCCATTGGGTGGACATGAAGCAGGTGGAGCACACACCGTATGAGCCCACTAAGAAACCTTCTATGATAGGATACATATGGGCAGTAAAAGCAGTCAGTGATTAGCTGGGACATTGATCMCTCTGCCTGGCCTTGCTTGGGTCACATTTTTGAAGCATAATACCAATTTTACCAATCTGCTGTTTTCAGATAGCTTCWATTAAATGTTTAAGATAAATGTGTTTTGATTCCAACAATCCTTTCAAATCATAATCTGAAGTATCTCAAATTGGAAAGCTGTCTTCTCTTCAAAATGTATTAATTATGTTCAAGATACATTGGAACCTATTAAGACTGCACTATTGTAATACTTAATCCCACTGTTATTTTCAAGAACATAAACAACATGCTCTGCTGCGGTTTGGGGCTTTTGTTGTTTTTTATTTCTTCCTTTTTAATTATGAGGCCCACTTCCTTTTCAACTGAAACACTGACATTCTTTCCTGAATGCCAACTAAAAACTGAGCTATTTCTTATTCCTATTAGTGGAGTCATCTTTTTATTAGCTGCGGTTCATCACTGAATTTTCCAGGGCTCTCTAGTGTCCTGTTAGCCATGTCCACAAATGGAAGCAGCCCCAGCAGTGCACATCTAACACTAAATTGTCTTGAGCAGTTAAGCTGGTGTGGTGCTGTGTATTTGATGAAGTTGTTCTTTGGCTACCTTAATTGTAAGTGACTTTGACAGTTTTATTTTCCCAGTTCAACAGTGTTAGCAGAAAGATAAAGTTTGTATATCCCCTACGAATCCAACTATGTCAAGTTAAATGCCTTCTGTGGATTGGTGTATAAAATCAATATATTTTTTTAAATGCAATCAATAGCTTACAATTACTTCCTCTACTTTAATGCCTTTAACCTCTGCACTTTGGAAATCTTTTTATTACATGGCACCATATCCTAAACAATTCCCTTTGCTTAGTTTAGGATATGGTGCCATGTAATAAAAATGATACTTAATTCCCTTTGCTTAAAGTATCATTTTATTCCAGTTTTGTCTGCACTGATATTGCTCCTCATAAGAAAAAGAGACCTAAGAAAAACTATAGTATAGCTCTATAATTAGCATCAATGGATACAAAAGAATTCTTACCTTGTATTTCCTAACTGGTGTAAAATAGGAAGAATACATTTGGCAGGACAGTGTTGATTCCTCTACATTTACTGTGGATGAGTAAGAAATAGAAATAAATGTGGTAAAATTGAGTTGCAAATATTGCTCTACAGAGAGTAAATATCTAGTGCATGCTAAAGCAGTTTGATACGGCAAATACCATTTAGGTCATCTTGTTTGCAGCAGGACAGTTTAAAACTAATCCCAACAATTTGCACACATTTTTTTTGTTGTTGTTAAATTTGGTTTTAACTGACGAAAGCATTTAGGCTTTAGAGTTTGCTGTGGAAAGTTTTCTGAAGAAAAATAGTTCTCAGTTTTAGAATGTGTCTTCTAGATGCTTTTAATCTTTATTCACTCTACTCAGCCTACCCTCGCCAATAACKATTTCAGGGCTACCCTTAGACACGGCCTTCCCCTTAGCCTGATCTATTTGCATTCTGGGTGCAAAAAGAGAGGAAGTGCTGCGATGCAGACACCCCACACACACACCATGTGTGTCCTCAGAATACCCGGGGGCTGCCACAGCAATAGGAACAGGATGCATTTTCCAGTGGTTCAGATAAAGAAGTGATGACATTTCAATCTTGCCAACACTCACCTTCCCCCCCGGAGAGTCCAGCATTGCCAGTAGATCTAGAGGTCATCTGGGACAAACACTTAGATCTTAGCTTACCTTGACTTTGCATAACTGAGTTAGGAACAAAGTGTGATTTTCAACAAGGCTATTTAAAGTCTGGAATTTCGGTGCTTCCTTCCGACACAATATGTGACTGTGTAGAGAGCTGCTGAAAATTCTTCCTGCATTTTTTCCTGAGAGGACATAATCTGATCCTTGGGTCATGTCGTTTCTGTGTAAAACTTGCACACATCTTTCCCCACCTGYGAAATTATTTAATCTCAGCTCTTTGATCAGATTTGCACATTTGCACAGGTGTTATTGCAAAAGGCAATCGTCTAAATACCAGGTAGGTTACTCACAACCTTTGTGTAAAATGATTTGCATGCAAACTGAGAAAAGAACAAGTGCATTTACAGCTGTGCATAACYGTGTGCAGAAATAGAGCAAATTCAGTTAGATTATGCAYGTATCCATGCTCAAAAATTCCCCRAATGAAGCAGSCTGAAAAGTTTCACTCCATGGCAAACAACAGCTCTGTTCTGCAATGCTGGGCATGGAAAACTACTACCTCCACCTTCCTGCAGGACTGCATGTTCCAGTCGGGGAATAGCTCAGCGCTGTTCTCAGGAACAGTGTAGCACAGGAAAGAATCTGTTAATTGTCTTTTGGAAGCCCTTTTGGTACACAGGAAGGGAGTGCCATGTCATTGTAAAAAGAAATATATGCACTCAGAGCATAACCCTTTCTAAGAAAATTCATAGGAGTCTGATAGTGTGGAAAACACTATCCAGCCAGTTCACGAGCTATCAGACACCAGCTTTTGTCAACCTTTCAGATAACCTCATAGTCTGTCAAAAAAAAAGTAGGAAATCTGCTCTCTGGACCTCGTAAACAGGCATTAAGTATCTGAGTATGGCTGAGGTGTGCGCTTTGAAGGGGTTCAGAATTCTTCAGAGACAAAGCTACGGCAACATGCTCAGGGGAAAAAGAACCAAAACCCAAAACACTGTGCTCTTAACCGGTAAACGTGATGCAACAAGATATTCAAGATATTCTGTCTTGCAGTTTTCTGCTCTCTGGCCTTGCTTAAAATTATCTACATAGTTACATAGTTTAACTAGAGGTCATCTACATCTTACAAGGATTGCTGGGAAGCGGATATGAAGCAAGCAGATAAGATCCTTCCAGGATGCAAGAGGTGACCTGTGAAGGGGCCTGTCTCAGGTTTGCTGGTGAGACCAGGGGCTGCTCCTCTGGGCCGGACAGAGCCCAGCGCCCGCTGCAGAGCTTGCAATGAGGCCCTGCCAATGCCRGGGAAAGCAAGCGGCAGCGCAGGCGCTCGATGACCTGTCCCTCCTAGGGACATTTCGGTCACTGTGCTTGGCCAGGATGCTACAGCTSTCTTCAAGCTTATGCTGCTGCTTGACCATAGATAGGATATATATTTTATCTGTATTTTATATGGCACAGAGGCTTAGATATCTGTCTGGCTTCTTTCAGTCACTGTTGCAACCTAGGGTAGTGTTTGTCCATGTAAGCTGCACTGCTAAAGACAAAAAAAAAAAAAAAAAACCTTTCATGTTAAGCTTCAGAGCCCAATATCTGCCTCAAAACGGCATTATGGACTGAAAGATCTAAATGCACGTGTGGTACATGACAGCACAGTTTGTGCAGTTTCACTGTAAATGATTTTATCTCTTCCAATAAAGCAGGATTAGACAGACTCATCCTCCATAAAAACAGCCATATAAATAATGTAATGACATTCAGCATAAATACTGATGACTTATTTATAGGTATCAGGCTAGRATGCTATTTATTATTGTTAGATAGACTGCTGTTTTGGGCAACACATTTAGAAAAGATTTTTTTTTTCTTTTTCCTGTAAACCTAATATATTTTTAAGTAGGGTAGGTAAGACATCATGGCAGTTACAAATTTGWTTATACTTTTTAGTCATTTGTGTCAAACAGAAATATTTAGTAGTCTTGGAAAGTCTGAGGAAGTATTTTTAAAAGTAAACTTTTAAAAGGTGTTTTCAAAACATTAGTTGCAGCGTATTTTAATAAGAAGTTTTTAGTGAACCTGTCTTCCTCAATAACTTGTAAAAAGAATATATAATTCTACTTAATTATAGTCACTCTAATATAATTTAAGTAAAAATTTGTTTGTTTAAGTGAAATGATAGGTTTAGGCAATTTTAATAGGCTGTGAAATAGAAATTCCTGGTACTTCAGACTTACCCTATTTCATTTTAAATCTACAGGACTATCCAAACAATATCATAAATGTGTTAAATTGGGGAAGATAATTGGATTTACTAGAAAAACAATTACACGTCTGCATATTCAGGTATTTTATGTCCTCTGATATTTATTTTTCATCTTCAGTGTTTTCATTTTCCTTAATTGCTTGTACGGAAGTTTCATTTAGGACAGCAAATTAATGCAGGTAAGTGTGAACACTCTCGGCTTTGCTCAAAGGAAATTCTTCTGCAATAGATCTCATGCTACGCTGAATCTTCAGAATCTCAAAAATCTCATATGATCTTGGATTAATTCAAATTTAATATCTTCTAAACAATAAGTAGCCATTCCATTCTACCCATTCAATAGCTTTCTCTGTTCCAAAAGCTCTTTAGGAAAATTATTCTTTTCCTCCCAATAACTTTTCTTTCTGCTTGTATCAGACAAATTCATTTTACTATTATTGCAAACAAATCTTGTGACTTGCTTTCATTTCTGCTAAGTATTTAAGAATCTGATTAACTTCCAAAATACTTTTTAAAATTTAAGATCAAAATGTATCCCTCTATGACAAACGCATCTGATATATCACACATAGGAATATAAGAACATGTCAAAATGCTTTCTCAAACCTGAATGGGTCATCTTGCATGCTGAAAGACAGGTTTAGCTGTACACATTTTTAATATTAGAATGTTTTTTACTGTATGTAATTTTCCTCTTTAATAAATCCTGTTAACAGGTCATGAAAAGTTTTATAAAATTGGTGCTTTGATGATTTTAAGAAGGGTTTGCATTCATTAAATACTTACTTTTTTATGCAAGTGAATGTTTTTTTCTTATTTCATATTTTTATATTACTTAAATAAGCTAAACTTTCTTCATTTTATGAAACGTACTACTTATTTAATGAAGCAATGTCTTTGACTTAACTGACCTAAATCATAAAGTTTGTATCTGTTTCTTGATTTTATATACATGAAGTGGAATTTAATTTCCTCCTCTTTTATTGTTTTTTCATTCACTGAAGTGAAGCATTCAATAGTAATGGTACTATTGACATAACTATTACTTATTATAAACTTATTATAGAATTATTCATGTATGCATAAAATTTTCCCTCCAAATGAGACAAATATTGAAAATTCCCCCAGAACATCATAATTTTGTCACAGTTATTTTTGGTTTTGTTTTTAATTCAAGCCAATATTTCCATGGGGAGGGGTTGTTAAGTTATATTCTTTTCTGTAAGTTCAGATTACAAGTCAGTATGTTCCTGATTAAGATAGGTTAGGTTGGGTTTATAATTAAAGTCTATTCATTCTCTTGCAAATGAGAGAGACTAGCTTGTGATCAGAGGATTGGATGCCCCACGAAATTCCAGACATATTCACATTGAGGGGAACATTTAAGTGCTGGGTATGTAACATATAAGAGCCTGGGGAAGTAAAATCTGTGGCTGCAAAAAGAGCTACGATACAGAATTATAAGCAAGAGTCTGTTATGCTATATTATTTGCAGATAATCATACTTTTTGTTGTACCCCTTCATCAAAGCCACTAACCTTTGCTCATTGAACTGAATAGTGCAGAGTTGCTCTGCTATTTCACACAACAACAAATACAACAAGGGCTTGATCTCAGTTGGGTGGCAGTTCTATTACTATTATCACTATAACTGTTACTATTACACTGCTACTAAATATGCTTTCTTGCTAGCCCATCCCAAAGTGTCCCTAAAAATACTATTAAAAAGCAGACAAGACTTTCAGCTAGCTTCCTCTTTCCACTTTCTTCAGATCTCACCTCTTCTAGAAAAGGCTAGAACTTGAAAGGCAACTGAATAAAGAAGTAACAGTGTTATACTTCACATAAAAATCACAGAGATTACCCTGTACTTATTTTGCTGTTTTTATTAATATTCAAAATGTCTGTATACACTTGGAAGATCAGGCAATGATAATTTAAATCAAATACAATTTAAAGATCTCCCAAATCTTTTTTTATACAACTGTGTTTTCAGAAAGTATAGGTCATATCCAAACCGAGTACAAAAACTCAAATTCTCTTCTCACTTAACTGCGAGTTTTGCCTGCTGCAAGAAGGAAAGCCATTCTCACATCATCTAAAATATTTGCCCAGATCAAAAATAATTTCCAAAATCAAATTGATCTTTAACACAGCATACTGAGTCATACAAGAAGGATTATTTTGTGTCAAGAATTTGTCTCTCTTACTACAATAATCAAAAATATTAATAGAATTTAATTGTTACCTGAAACTCCTTCAAGTTATGTTTGGTTTCTGGTTTCACTGTCAACATAAATGCCAAAATTCTTGGCAGTATGCCTGCAATATCTCCCCAGTATTTTCTTGAAGAGGCATCTATTGTTTTTGTGGTTTATTTGTTTGATTGATTGCTTGCTTGCATTTGGTTTTGTTTTTTGTTTTGGCTTCCAGACACTCCCCACATACTCTACCAGCTGCATTTCTCTGTCCGTGCCTCGAAATAAGACAAAGTTGTTGACTCCCTTTCAGGTCATGGAACATATTTACCGTTATCAAGGAAAATCATCCCCACTATCTCCCTTCTCCTACCYTCCTCACTAAGATGCTATACTTTCTTGTTCTCTGTACAGCAGTCTTAGGTGAAGTGCACTGTGCTGAGTCCAATTTTCTGAATAAAAGGAACCTCCTGACCTTTTCCAGAAGCTCATAGACACCAGGAGAGGCATAAGTCACCCCAATCCGGCAGTAAACCTGCCTCCATGTCTACTCTTTTTGCTGTCTTCCCTGTGCTTACATATTTCATTGTGTCTCCCGGTGGTCACGGCTGTATACATTTACTGAAAAGCGTAGTCTCTTGTGGGCTCTTGATAAAGGGCTCGCCATCCCACCCTCAAGATTTTTTTGGCATGTATACAAAAACGTTAAATAACCACAGAAGAGCTACAGACAAGGGCTTCTGGAGCTTGGGGGGCTACATTATCCCAGATGTGATGATTATCTTTAACGTGGCAGCAAGCCACAGGAAAAAGATATTGCTGTAGTCTGGGCTACAGTTTGCTATAGCCTGGTGACAAACCAGACAGGTATGCAATCCTACTCATCAAAGCTTTAGTCCTGTCCAAGATTACCCCCCAGAGACTGTACAGAGTGAACGATGAAGGGACCCAGAAGGTGATGAATCTCCTGCGTTATTAAGAGCTAGCTGCAATGTTTGAGTTTCCAGTAGTGATTGATGGAGTTATGGAAAGGGTCAGCATGAAGGTCAGTGTTTCCTTCTTTCTCTGAAGAGACACAAAATAAATTATAAACAGGCTGTACTTTTTTTATGCTACTGCTGTAGCTAATGATCCCAGAAAGTGACACATCTAATAAAATTATTTGATACAGCAGTTTGTGCCTGTATTAATTTACAGGATTGGCAAAAGCAGAGCCAAGGGCTGGCTGCTGCAAAAAGTGCACGAGACACGGCTACATCGCTCCTCAACAGCTTCAGCTCTCACTGCTCTCACCCAGCAAGAGGCAGAACTCGCATACAGCTGAGTGCTTTCAAAGTGCGTGCAAACATTTTATGTCTAAACAAAACATTCTTTTTCATAACTATTTAAATGAGTTTTAGTTTTGTCGTTCGACTTAGTCACAAAATATATATATTATTTTAAACACATTTCCAACAACTCCCTGGACAAACAATATTGCCAAAAATCTTGCCTTTTCGTACACGGTCTCTATAATAGAATGAATAGAAAAGGAATAATGTTGTGTAGATTGACCCTATATAAAGTTTACGGTAAAGTGAAAAGCTTAGACAAGGATGTGACATAGAATGGCACCTTGTTGTTTYAGATCCATGCATGTGGCAGGCAGGGTTTGTTGTACGGGGAGCACACCCCTGTTTCCTATTTCCAGTAGCTGGAGTTATAGCACATTAGCATCAAACAAGCTAAGTAAATGCTAGACTAGAATAACCACTAATATAACCATATTACCTTAATGCTATTTATTGGTGATAATGATAAAAGAAYATAGGCTCTAAACTCAGGTACGTAGGCAATAGAGCTGACTGTGATTTTTCTCTCTCTCAGGAAGAAAGCAGGCATTTTTAAGTGGCTACAGTAAAACACCTAAATGACTCCAGAGTTTATCAGCCATTTGTCACACACACACAAACAGAAAGTTTTTTGTGTACAAATCACAAGGGTCAATCCTATCAGCCTGTGTGAAGCAGACAGGTCACGCTCTGCTCAAGACCCCAAGTGCCACCACGTAGAAGCCGCGAGGGACAGCTCAGGCTCCTGGTGCCAGGTCTCTCCACAAGCTGCCTTGGAGCCTTTAGGTCTCCACATCAGCACAACGGGTGCCAAAGAGCATAGACGGGACAGGGAGCCACCAGACCAGCACTGCCATCRGCTCAAGCACTTGGAAAGGAAACAYGTTCCTTGTTTTGAGAGGGACTTCCATTTCTAATGAAGTGTGAAAAAGATCTGTAAAGAAAATATATAACCTGTAATTTCCTAGGCAGGCTATCTCTCTCAATGAAGATCTCAACAAGTTTTCATTTGGCTTAAATAACCCTCAATTATTTGCTTAATCGGCCTTTCTGTTCATAGAATTTGGACGTCTTAGTAGAGAAAGGAACTTCCACATTATGATGTAGATACCAAATCAGTTTCAATGAATCTACAGAATTCCAGATGTGCAGTAGGCAGTAAGGAAATGCTCTTCTGAAATTTGCAAAATTTCAAGTTTTTAGTACTTCATGGCAGTTCACAAACTGGAGATAGAATCAGTGATTTGTCAAAATATAGAGATCCATAGCTCTGTATTTGGGTGATTATGCAGCTTTGGATGTAAGTAGGGTTCAGAAGGGTTCTTTAAAGAGGAATTCCTGTGGAACATGCATCTCATTTCAAAACATGGATAAGTTTTGAAATGTCTACTACTTTCCTTCCTTTTTTACGAAAGACTATACTACAGACGATACTACATGTCCAAAAAGGAATGATGAARCTTCCCCAAACACATAGAGACCACGTCCATTTTTTTATGTAATTCACCAAATTAATCTGATTTTTTAACTCCTGTCATAAAGGAAAAAAAAAGGTAGAAGGATGTAGTAAACTATGAAGGTAAAATTTAAGTTGGAATTAATCCGTGGAAGCTCTTAAGTAATGAAGATCCTTTCCCCTTCAACATAAACATTAATTATCTTTTTCCTCCTACACTAGCGCTTCCAACAGGAACTTCCTGTTTTGTTAGTGTTTTTACATGTCAGGGTGCCTGTGGTATTTCATGTCGCTACAACAAACCAAGATTTCTTTGCCGTATAGAGCAAGGCAGTATTCACTTCACAATGCAGCACAGTATACCAGCTCCTGAGACAGATAGCAGATATGCCCTATTGGTCTGTCACCAYGGTTAAGCAGATTCATAGATTTTTAAGGCCAGAAGTGAGTGTTACGATCATCCGATGGTTTCATATATCTCTATTTGTAGGTAAAAGAACACTTGAAGAAGACTGGAATGGGACAGCATTAAAGGAAACAGATATCCTCATTCCTCATAAAGACAGTATTGAACAGAAATGTCAGGTTAAGACCTTGTTTTCTGACATAACAAGACAATTATCAGCATTTCTGGCTCATTCTATAACCCCCCTTCCATTCAACTTTTACCCATTTTTCTATGCTGAAGTACTAAGTTCTCTGCTTATCTGAACTGCTCTTGGATTTCCGGAATAGATTCTACATTCCTGAAATCTGTGCATGTTACTAACAAATGCACATTAAGAATTCAAAGGACCATCACAGAAAAACAACTTTCCAACAGTTTGTGGAATATTAACTTACTGTCTTTCCTCAAAATGAAAACCATGTCCTAGCAAACAAAATTTCGTAACACTAGATTCCGTAGGAACCATAACATGTAAGATTATACTAATTCATTTAAAATACACATAATATTTGTGGGCAGATGCAACCATAATATGAGCAAAGAATCTATGCAAACATAATCGAAGCACAAGGCTGTGGGTGTGTACTGCCCAAGGATGTGAGGGGAAACTGCAGCTGTTTTGACTGAGCTTTCCTTCTCACCCCATCCATAAAGTTGTGCCTTTTCAGCTTAAAAAACAAATTTAAAATTACTTTCCCTCTGGAAACTAATAGCTGCAGGATATTTCTCTCTCCCTCTTCCTTTAGGATAAAGTGACAGTGAAAGACAGCATGGGGATTGTAGAAATAGGATATAAAATTTCCAAAGGACAAATCTTTGAAGGAAGCTCTTAATGAGTTTTAAAGTATTTTGTATACAATATTCTAAATTCCTGCCTTTTTCTGCTTTGAAACAACACACCAACAACTCAGGCGATGTTCCCATTGCTAGCCATGGCCTTAATATCTCACAGCTTAGCCTTCAGATTTTTAAATCTGAATCTATCACTTCCTGGCACCTATTCCACAACACTTACTTAGCTGTTACCACATCAAAATCCAGAGGCTGTACCCAAAGCTGAGTTAGCAAGTTCATAGCTCAGAAAATCCAGACTTCAAAGAATATTTTTCTATCTCCTCAGAAATATTGCAAATATACATATATAAAGATGTAAATATATTTCTATATAAACATAAGTATACATGCATACAGCTGCACTATTCAGGTCAAGTTTAGAGATTAAATAGACACCCAGACTGCCAGGTGAATACAGACCATCAGCAAGTAACTGCTACAAATATATTTAAAATGGCTGACTTGTGTCTCTATTTGTGGGACACTGTGAATGTAAATATTCATTTACAATACTAGGGGAAAATATGTACTTTCTCTTCTTTATGTCACATCATTGTTTCCTGCT
This sequence comes from Eudromia elegans, assembly GCA_003342815.1. Classification (NCBI taxonomy): domain Eukaryota; kingdom Metazoa; phylum Chordata; class Aves; order Tinamiformes; family Tinamidae; genus Eudromia; species Eudromia elegans. The sequence goes on along the minus strand of PTEX01000018.1, from coordinate 3,101,708 downwards.
AACTAGTCAAGGTAATTTTGAGTGATGGAGTGAATCAATGAAAGAAAAATAAAAACCTATTATCAGTTATTTATTGCCAGGTTTCTTCAAGGAGGCACCTTTACAGGTGAGCAGTTGTGTGGATGCGTGGCTCTGTAGAGAAGAGGAGGTTCCAGCACAGCCCCAGGTGTGAACTTCAGTCCATGACACTACCATATGACCCTAGTGACTGAAGATGACCTTGGCCACCCTCACCTCGAGTGCCTGAAGGACCATTGCTTGTGGACAAAGGAAAAGGCAGGTTACAGTTACTTGACTGTSCGATCAAAATTAAAAGCAGAGAAAATGCTACATGAGCAGGCATCAGCTTTCAGTCCCTCTCAGGAAAGGACAGAAAAAACTCTCACCTGTCGAAAACTTAACTAATGCACAKTTGAAATATAATTATAAAACTTTGATTAATTTAAATGAAAGTAGCTGACTATAAAAAGTAATTTATTATATACTATAATATAAAGGAGGTAATTACAGACACGGAATGTCAGAAAATGCTATTATGTAGGGGATGAAAACTATAGCTTAACTAAGATAAACTCTTATTTATATATTTATCTAAGGAAGTTCTGGTCTACTACAGCTATATAGGAAAACCTTTGTGCTATGTGTAGTTGTTGAGCAAGTAAAACGGAATTTCTGTCTCAGCAAACTGAAGTGTATAATGTTATCAGTAGAAATACTTGATTTTTTTCTTGGGAATAGTATTATTTTTCCAAATAAAAAAATGGAGCCTGTAAACATTAGATTTCCTGTCCATGAGCATATTTATTCACAAGTATCTGCCAGATACATGGTTCATTTCTGATTCTTGCTTGATCTTGAAAGGTCCAAAAGCTAATCAACAGGACTTTTGTCTGAACATGAGGACTTACTGAATAGTCTGAGCAAAACACTTTTTAATCTTTTGGGTGGTTATCAAAAATTTCATTTTGATCCTACTATTCACAGAGGTCATTKGACATCACAATTGATACTATGTGTGCTTCCTCCCTCTTTGAAACTTTTATCCTGCAGACTGTGAAGTAGAAAACAAGGGATTACATACTGTCCTTATGACCTTTAAGTTTAGCCAAGTCTGTTCTGCAGTTTCGTCACTGAACCAGTCACAGTTATATTGCCTTAAGCAATATATTGCCTTTTTCTCCTTCTAAAAGGCTGTTAAGTGCTGAAACCACACAGTGATATAAAAAAAATTAAAAACAAATTGGAACAAAAGATGCCAGCTTCAAGTGCACATTCTTAGTCCATATAGTAGACCTGATCCAGTGCCCACTGAAGTTACTCAGGATGGCTTTGACCTCTTCTAACTTCAAGAATTTAAAGCAGAAATATGCATTTATCAGCCAAATGTATGCCATTATAAACAGTGGAAAGAAATAGGCTTCTTTAGGGTGCGTCTCACCCKACCAGAAAGCTTTTGCTTTCTGCATAAGGATGGAATAAACCCTGACCCTGAAGAATTTTCTTTCCTTCCACTAACTATAAAGTGATCATTACAYGTCATGAGATGAACTGGAGCCTCTGGCTCCTGGAAAGATTTGGCTTTTCCTTCCCTATAAGGTAACACCACAGCATGRGTGTGAATAAGGACACTGGGATTTTCAGTCTCTGCAGTTGCATCCGTAAGGAGGAAAAACTCTGGGCAAGCTGGATGAGGAAGAGGAGTGCAGGGGCCCTCTCTTCCTAACTGAGAAACCCTGAGCRCCCCAGCATGCATTTTTGGGTCACAGAAATGACAGACCCCCAGAGACACGTAGCASTCCCATTGCAATGTGGGTGTTTGGTTAAATGAATTAGAATGCACTAAAGGTAAGCTCCAAGATGCAGTGTGCTTGGTCAGGAAAGATCAGTGGTCTCATTTTACAAGTGAATAGATACCCATGACCTTCAGCGGATGCTGGCTCAGGCCCCAGGCACAAGCTCCCGAGCCCGTAGCTGGCCCAGCAGCCAGGGCAATCYGGAGTGGTTCTGCAGAGCTCTGCCCTTCGCCCACACCGACGACATGCCCCGTTCCCCCCGGCCGACGGACACGCAGTCCGTCCAGTGCTCAGTTTGCAGCGTTTCATTGGGTGGTGTGCTCAGGAGGGTGGCGACTGGTGGGCAGCAAAGAGGATGAGGATGGAAACATGCATCAGAGAAGCATACACGCATTGGTACTCACCTGCCTACATGACCTTCCATAGGTTTGTTCCAAAATTGACAAGGGTGTAAAACACACCCTGGTGCAAATTTGTAGGGATGTATCTGTTCTGCATAAATATTTTTCACTATGGTTCTGTTTATTACTTGTGACTTTTCATATACAATTCTAAGCTGTCAACAATACATCCAATATAATTCAGAGACTGGGCATTGAGAAAGAGATGACTAAAAGCACTTCTCTGTTCTGACTCCACTTCTTCTGAAGGTGAGCGAAAAGACCCATTCAATTCATCGAAACCAGAGTTAATCCTGATCTATTTTGTTTTGTAACTGTCAGACGACACTAAATACAAATTTAACACTGTAAAATGAGGCGCTCTTTTCTCATTATTAATATTAAAAAGTTAATTTGGTTTTATGCYAGTGCTATGATTTCTTATTTTAATTATTAAAATTTACTTACTGGGAAAGCCAAGAGGGAAGAACAATGCTTGAGTTAAAATTCAGAGAGAGCAACATTGTATAGCTTTTATAAATCAATAGTAGGCTGACTTTACAGCCACGTGTAACATTCTGTATGTAAGAAAAGCGGAA
>PTEX01000018.1:3080902-3098777 GCA_003342815.1 Eudromia elegans | reverse complement strand
AGGGAAGGGAAGGGAAGGGAAGGGAAGGGAAGGGAAGGGAAGGGAAGGGAAGGGAAGGGAAGGGAAGGGAAGGGAAGGAGCATGGATATCCAGGTGTACTTTCAAGTATTTGCATAAATATTTAATGCTTCTAACTCTGCCATCTCAAGAATTCATAAATAAGATAACTGGTTTATTTGTGAAAGAATAGCCTTAGTCTAAAGTACTGTATAACAAGATGCAGTCTCCTTTGCAGAAGTTGCTAAAACCCTAATTTTCAACACAGTATCTGCCCTTAAGGAAGACATATACTTAAATACATTAATTATAATGTGTTGACTGTATTATCTTAGAAAAGGATTTTTTTTTTCCTTCAAATGATGCTAATCAGGTCCTGTGGCAAATTTGTTCACAAGTACAGATCCCAAGCTTTTACACTTTCATTTAAAACAAATTATGAGGAGCAAAATTTATCCTCTTATTTTTCTACTTTTCTCATTATCATGGCTCTTCTGATCTCCCCAAGCCATTCCTGAGATGAACTTCCAATTTTTCTAACTCCTATTTGGAGATTTAATGCACAAAATTGTAAGTAAACACAGTGGCAAACTTTACATAAATTAATTTACATAAATTAATAAGTGAGATTCTCACTTAATTTCCTGTGTACATTGGTCAACAGGTTTGAATTTTAATACTAATAACACAAATGCATTTCCTTCTTATGCGTGGGAAAACCATCTTGTGACCTCATGTTTCTTACAGACAGTATAAAGTGGTCAGCTCTGAGATATGAGGACAGATTTGTGTCCTCTTGTGTTTATACTGCACTAGGTCAAAAAATAGTTCCAGTAAAATGTGTTTGCAATTTGTTCCTATTTTTCCTTTACAAAAAAAAAAAAAAAGGAAAAGAAAAGTGAATGAAATAAAATCTCGTTTATTTTAGTCCTTATGCTCAGATCTATCTGAAATTCTCAACCTTCTTCTGACCCATAAATGGGAAAAGTCAGTCAGTTCCTATTGGCATATGGACCAGTCCTGATAAATGTAGTGGGCAAAACTCGCCTGCAGGCAGGCATAAGATAAAGAACAAAGGAATGAGTTTTCCCACTAATTTACCAGGACTGCCTTCTGCTTCAAYTTCATTTTGCAGCAACATTTCCTGACTTCTTCCTCAGGCCCACTCTGAATCCTCCACCCAACTGCAATGTCCTAGAGCAATCAGAAATAACAAAAAAATCAACTAAATGCTGACCCTCATTCTTACTGCTTGGGTTAAAGTATGCTTTCAGCTTCTTCAATATCCTCCACRGCTTTCTGCTCTCTACCAGAATTATCCTTGAGAAGACACAGCCCAGGTAACATGGATTCCATGCAGAAGACAGAAGGCTGTTGGGATAGCCAGAATATGGGAATTGGCGCTTAATAACACATGGAGAGCTGGACAGACAGTTTCGGACTTTCAAACAGAAGACTGACAATTCTGCTAAATGAATGTTTAGATATTTGGCGAAAAATAAAAATTGCCATAAAAAGGGAAGTGTTTTTTTTTTTGTTTGTTTGGGTTTTTTTTTAAGTGGAACAGGTCAACCCAACAATTTGGCTGAGTTTGGCAAATGGAAGAAGCATCTGCACTTTTGTATGTTGCTTTTCATCTCTTCTAGAACTCTAAACTCTGTCTCAGATTCCTTAATCCATAATTGCAAAACTATTTTTATGGCAATTTCAGATGTAATTTCAGAGAGGAGGATGCATCTTAAAATGGATGTGGTTACTGACAAATTTTACTGCAGATGATTGAAATAAAGCAGAACCAAGCTGGGCCTCTTAGTTTTTTGGGTTTTTTTTCTTTTCTTTGCTTCGGTATTAAGCAACATGTCACATAGACGGACTATCACCTCCTTGCAGAAGGACAGAAGCACACTGGGCTCACCTTCACAATAAACTAATTCAAGCAAGCATTCACAAGCAAGAATGTAGGTACCTCACAGTGACCACACCAGCCACAGTCTCTGAAAACAGCCTTGCTACCACCCACCTGCAATAGCTCTTGATCTGAGAAGTAAATTTCAAACGAGAAAGACCAGGGCTCACGCCCAATTCAATTTTCAAGGCTTGGTATTAAACATATACCAGTAGAAGAACACCGGGTTCACTCTCCCCAGGCGAAGAGGTGTTCTCTCTGCTTGATCGTGTGACAGTGTCTCTTCATCCCTATGCATCTTACATCATTTTGTATGGAGTGATACAGCCCTGAAGGCATTGAAAAGAGTGAAGTAGTGTAGATTGCAGTAGTGTAGAATCTAGTGAGTGTAGATTATCAATTAAATAATTAAGCTCAAGGTGCAGAACACTGAACAAAAACACCATACAAATTCAAAAGGTCACAGTCTTTTTTCGTCTCGTTTTGTTTTGAGGGAATGTTTTGTTTGTTTGCTGTAGGCGTGTTTTTTTTTTTTTTTAATCTTGGTCATATTTTTCTTCTAGAAATTAAAGAATTCCTGTGTCATTGAGCTAATGTGATACTGAGTCACTACAAAACAATAAATTCCCTTTACTTCTAGAGAACATTTTGTGTACAGAATAAAGCAGCAACTGAAATAAAAACACTTCTATGCTATTCAGAGGGGAACTTTGTTAGGCAGCCAAGAATTTTCCCTCATTATTTCAAGCTGTCATTGAGTCTGACTTCCATAATAATAATATTTTTTTTATTTTGCACTAATAGGAAACATGAGCCAACACTAGTCAGATATACCTGAGATGAGTGATCGCAGTTCCCAGTATTGCGCACGCAACTCCTTGCAGCACAGAGCTCTTTGTCCAGCCCGGCACAAAACATATCATCCATATCAAAAGAGGATGAAGAGCCCAGAGTGAAGGCTTGGCAGGAGGCCTCCAGGAAATCAGCCGGAACTGYCATTTCAGAAAAATAATGTTGGTGCTCTACACGGTACCCCAGGCAAACGGASCAGATTTAGGGAACTAGGAGAGAGAAAGAAGACACAGGAGCCAGCATACCTTGGGAGGCTTTGGTCATTACTGTGGCAACTTCCTTCCTTTTTGGTAGGTGTTTTTGGATGTAGTGATCCTTTAGATGCCTGTGTCTCCAGCATGCCTTAACTTTATGGCTTTCTGTCTTTTATCACCTTTTGGGAAGTGCACCATCCATAGCAGGGTGTGTATTCTTGCTCTGAAGGTTACCACCCTTCCACTTCAGCTCCATCCTGTTTTGGTTTGGCYGTTATTTCAGCACTGCTTACAGAAATATTATTTATGCCATTCCTTCTTGTAACCAGCCAATGGAACTGGAACTAGCAGAAGTTTCCTATTTGGTCTTCCCTTGACCACCCTCTCTATCTGATAAGGAGTTCATGGCACTTTCCTGTCTCTGATATCTATTTTCTATGTACTTCAGAACAAAGCATTCCTTGAATTCTTTCAGGAAGTTTCTGGGAGCAGAGGGCAGAATTCTGACTTTCTGCATTTTATTTTTTAGTATATTTAAAATACATATATACAACGTTTATGACTGCATTTCCTTCTTTTAAGACTAATMTTTTCTTTTTTTCTTCTTTCTTTTCTTTTTGCCTCTGATCTAATAAAACCATGCTGCATGCATCATGATTGGGTTCATATCCCTGCAGCCTACACCACTTTGCCTATGGCCATCTACCCTCTGCAGACTATTACATTTCCTAAAAAGGAAACYTTTATTTCTCTTGATAAGATGGACAAAGACTCCTAAAAACAGTTTAACCAGCTTTTAAATGATTTTAAGAAGCTTTACTAAACAGAAAGCTAGCAACAATCACCACCGTATCCATTAACAAATTATTTCAGTATGAGAAATTTAGGAGAAAACATGCCCTCACTGGAAAACAAAATAGTCCATCAATCCACATACCCTTTCCCAAAGCATCCCTGTATGGAAAGAGCCTCAGAGCACAATCAACAAAAGGAAACTCCTGCCTAACCACACCTTTGTGCTCTCTCCAAGAAAAAGACTAGGGTATTTGAAATCACATACCATTCCTAACTGATAGCATAGTCACAGCATTTAAAACTCTTTGTCCCTTTGCAGTCCTTGCCCTCTGAAAACTTAGACTTAAAGTTGCTTTTCTATCCCACCTGATCACGCTTTCACAGGGCAAGTCAGTCTTCTTAAAACTACTCTCTGCCACAACATCTCTCAGGCTGACCTATTAAAATTAATTGGCATCATTCAATTATTTACCTTAAAGAAAATCATTGCCCCACTAGAGGAGGGAAATCTCACCTCAACTATATGAAATAATTACTAATTTTGCCTGAGTTCCAGTCTTCTCTCAAGAGTAAACAGCACTGATAATGAAAGCCAACAAAATCTTGGGATATTTTACAGCAGCTATGAGATCCTACACAGACACAAAATTCTCATTATTTAGTCAGAAAATGTGACTGAATTATTTCACTGACTCCTGCACTCCTTCACTACACCAGTGAAGGAATCTGCCCTCTTCTTGAAGTAATTTGAGGATATTTTGACACCAAAAGCTAGTCCTAGCTGAAAGGACAAACTCTATTCAACCTACAAGTAACAGAGACCAATACCTCCAGTTTAGATTATCCATAGTGAAAAAGCACTTTTACTTTATAGGTTGAGTACTCTGTTATCTATCCAAATGTCATTATCAAGATATATCTTTAAATATTTGATTAAGTTTCTAGGATACATGCATAGGTACAGTTTATCTGAAGTTCAGTCAGAAGATACAAGAACTTTATTATTAATGCTTCTATTAAATAACACCACAAAAGTGAGCAGTCTTCATCACAAGCACTTCTACCCTCGAACAGAGGTCATGGGTCAAGCCAATAGACCTAAAGTCTAATATTTTAGGCCCAGTTAACACCTTCCTTSTTGATCCTCTCCTGCATTCAGACACAAGGCAAAGAATTGAAACACTGCTTGTTTCAGATGGGCACTTTGATAGGAATTTTAAGACAATTTTAGAACTAACAGTAATCCTACTAACAGATTATTAATTATAATTTCCATATAGTAAAATACACAAGGATATTAAACCACTCAGATACTTTTGCCCATTAATTAACTGAAAAAGCATGGTGATTAGGAAAAATGTGCCTTCCTTTATCAGATGCTTCCATAATAGGCAGACCATTTTGTAACTATCACCATGGAGAGAATAAGGCTCTTAGCAGTATCAGTATAAGACATTTTCTCAAATGAATACACTGACTAAACACATAATAAACACGACCTTGGTTTGTTCTGTAGAGTTCAGCAGTTGAAGATAGAATAAGTCCTACTTTTTCATTTGAAAACTGTAGTCTCCCATAAGATATTTATAGCCTCTCCAAAGTTATCTTCAAATAACATGTTCTTGCATCTAGTTAATGAGAAACTCCCGCTACAAGTCCTTCTATCTTTACATTCTTTGTCAGATTTTATGGTTGGAGTTTCTTACTGCAGACAGTCTTTCCTAGTGCGCCTGTGTGCATGTGGTCTTACTTCTCCCCACCTTCCATCACACCGTGTGAAGAATAAAAGAGGTTGGAGGGGCATCCACTTATCAATCATCACATGGAACTGACAGCGCCGATGACAGCAAGCTAACAGCACAGATATCTCCTACACTCTGGAGTGTGAGGGAAGAAATGAATCAAAATAAAACAGACTCGCAGGAGGTAGAAGATCAGAGACCACTTTTAAAGTTACATAGATAACTTTATTTCTACCTGCAGGAAAATAGATATTGCAGAATTGCCWCATGCTGATAAAAGTAGAAATTATGGATTGATAAATTGGCACTATTCAGTGATCAAGAACAGAGTTCCATAGTCTTACAATTTTATAAATCCTAACACAATCATAAAATGAAACATCATGTATTGAGTGTAAGTGTTTTCCCATATTTCTTTATATTATCGGCTAATATGACTTTTTTTAGGTATATGTACTGGGTGATCTTAGTTTTGTCTTAGTTTGAAAAGTCCACTCCAAAGTGTGCTTTAGAAGAATATACAAATATACTTCCTTCATTATTCTGACTCGCGAGGGGCTGGTCCTCTCTTATGACACTTGGTTAAAGTAAACTGAATAATGGATTCTAAAATTAATTCAATTTAATTTCCTGATGAAAGCTAAATTGTTTGATATTAATGGAGCTACAAGCAGTGCTCTTTAGAGGAGAATCACAAGGAAGACTATTCTTGCAATATTTCAATGTTATAATACTATTAAAAGATCTCCCTTGGACCGTTATGAACAGATTTGTGATTTCTCAGTTAAGAGGTGAGGTGCTTCTCTCAGTTTTCCCCAAACATTAAAGTGAAAGCAGTAGGTCATCACACGACTGTGAGGAATCTCAGAGTGAATCTCTACTTGTTGCCCCAGGACACTGACCAAATTAGTCTTCCTATTGCAGAATGCGCCAACTCCTGGGAAGYTTTGCAGTCTTGTCCATGGGAAAGGACAGCAAGTTTTAAAGAGCAGATTAGACTATTTCTGTAAGCAGTGAGAACCCATATGTGTTGTTTCACTCCCAATAAGGAGACAAGACGTTTGCTTAAGGGCCTTTGCAGCTCCAGACTTTCTGCCATGATCCCATTTCCCTGGCATGTAAGGGTGGGAGGCAGCAAGCCCTCCCCACAACAGCACCCTGGAGCTGTAATGCAGGTGGTATTTAAAATATCCACACATGTGCACAGCAATCCACCTCAATTCCTCCTTACAGCAGCTCTCTTACRAGGAAAGGCTGAGAGAACTGTGACTGTTCAATCTAGTGAGAAGAAGATCACACCAATGTGCATAAATATCTGAAGGTTTTGTGTGAAGAGGATGGGGACAGAGAGGTCGTGTGGTCTCCATCCTTGGAGAAATTCAAAAGCTGCCTGGACAAAGTGCTCTAAGCAGCCCTGCTTGAGCAGGCGGGCTGGACTCCAGAGGTCCTTTCCAACCTCAAACATGCTTTCATTATGTGCCTTCTTCTCTGTTTTACCATTCCCTACTAAACCAGCATAAAATAAAACTCCGTGACTACCTCTGTGTGTGTGTGTTTGTTTTTTTGTTTTTCTTTTTGAAAACATAAATCCAAGCCCACCTTCAAGCTCTAACTCAGCCTCTCATCTAAACTAGTGTGGGCAGTCCATGCTCAGGGGTAAGTTTTGGGCACTGTGGACATAAGCAAAGGGAAACCCTGAGCACAGGGCTGGGGAGATCCTGGACACAAAGGATGTAAATAGTAAACAGAGCTCTCTCCACTACCACTTCTTGGCTTTTTCAGCCAAATCTGCAGCTGAATGTGCCCATAATTTGCAATATCATCTGGCTAACCTGAGATAAACAACTCAGCCTGGTCTCATTACTGGAGGGACACCACTTGGCACAGCAAGGTGCTATGGGATAGGAAGCACTGAAGGCACCAGCAGCTGAGAGCAGGCAGGAGGGCACCAAGAGCCCACAACAGGGAGCTGTAGCTTTTGAACCAGCTTTGCGCCCTCCGGCTCACACGGGATGTGAACACATCTACCTTCAAGTCTTCCCCACGTTGTGGTGTTCTCCTATCACACAGCCCAACGTGCTCACGCTTCACAGGAAGTCCTCCACCACGAGTAAGGCTTTTCCTTCTTGAGCAGGAATAAAGCAGCACACCTCTCTGCCTTTTCATTTATTTTGTTTGTTAAAGATTTGTGTTTAAACCTTGTGCAGTATCAGCCATGTAAAACTTCATGATTGCATCTGCTATTAAGTCTTTTTTGATGTGTGGGGAGGGACAAGGATTTGAAAGCATTTTGTTCAGCTGAGAATGGGTTAGTGCATTTCTAATGTATTCATCTCATATACTGACTCATGTCTGACTGACAATCTAAGCAGTTTCAGAAAATCACTTTTCAGTGATTCTTACAAACAACAAAAAAAACCCTCAGAAATGGTCCAGCTGAGAATTTTTGTTCATATTACACAGCTTAATGCCTCTAGAATATGTTGTGGCCATCAATGCAGTCTGTAGATAAACAAACATCTGAGTATTTCATTATTCGCATTTGTCTTTATTTTGTATTAACGTAATATAGAGTGAATGAAAACAGACAGTCAATTTGTTTTATACATAAATACTATTGGAAAATATAGCTGCATTACCAGCAACACTCTGCTTATTATTCTAAATGGATTTTGTAAATTGCTCTTTTTAATATAGTACCACAATTTTTATAAATTGCTCTATTAGTGCAATTTATGGAAATTGTGCCATGCAGATTGTTAGTAAGTTGAGTCTCTTTTTTATTCCCATTCTTYTCTGGAGTGCACAACCCAGTTTGAATTGCTAAGATCAGATTCTTCTTTCAGCTATATTGGACAGTTACTGAATTATTCTGCTGGAGATAGTTGACTCATTATGAAGAAGGAGAATCTRGCTCCTGAATTTCCATGCATTAAATCCCATTAAACAAAACAGTCTTCAGAATGCCTTCTGCAATGGAGATAAAATCAGTTTTGCCCATTATTAAGAGGATACTCAAATGCTTCTTCTTTTCTCTTACCACAATATTAGGCTAGACAGCAAATCCTAAGTTTCATTTAAAATAATGTGGCTAAATTGCCCATGCAGTTGTTGCCATTTGGCCAAGTTTTGAGCAAATTATCAATGTTTTTTTTTTTTAAAAAAAAAAGCCTTAGAATTAGCACAGGGTGTAAAAATGACAAAGATGATTAACAAGAATGCGGAAAGAATCCTCCCTCCAGAGTGATTTCCAAAGGATCTGGTAATAATTCCCCCTCATATACAAACCAATTTGGTCCTCCTTTCAATTTACCTTTTCCTCTATCGCAAACAATATGGGATCCATTCCTGAAGACACACATTCCTGGGGGTACAGTGTAGCATTACAAACAACTCAATCATAAAAATTTGGAAAATATGAAGCTTGATTTTGAGTGTTTTGAAAGAACAAAAGGAACCCCAGAGGCTCTTTGGTGACATTTTGTGTAAAACCTTTAATATTTTCAGGCTTAGGAAGTTATCCTGGAGTCTTTTGAGAAAATTGAAAATTACTCTAATGTTTGGAGGATCCGAGGAGCAAGGAGCATGTATAAGTGGAGTAAAGAATGAAAGGGAAATGTTTTCAGAGAACAAGTTAGCCTTGAAGGTGTGAGGGGAATGATACTGCTTCGAGAGGTTTCCAGGCTGCCTCTGAGAGCTCACAGAGGTAGCGACAGACTTGAGAGCAGTGGAAAAATAAATGAGATTTCCCCCCTTTTCCCTSCCCATCACTTCCCTTGTTAAGACACATTTCATGGAGGACAGGCCCTGGAAGCCGATCTTTCTAGAAAGGTTAATAGAGGTGCTGAGATCAGAGACGTAAGGGAGCGGCGGGTCACCGGAGGAGATGGCACAGAAGTGCTGCTGGAAGCACAAGGTCCCGCAAGCGGTAAGGCCGAGGACAGCAGCAATGAGCTGACTGATAAGAGGGGAGGCAACAGGGACATGCACAAAAAAAAGGGAAGAATGCATTAGATCACATAATGTTAGATACTGGKGGGAAAGAAGATATGCTAGAAATATGTTTAAGAGAGGGTAACAAAGAATAAAGCAGAAAGTTAAGGTAATTCACTAGTTTACTGGAAAATGTGGCTTGCCATCAAACCCAAATTTTTGGCAAGACTGTGCCACTCTGACAGGCTAAATAGCCTAGCACTAAGCCACGGGGCTTTGGGACRAGCTTTGGTTGGTTGTGCATGTGTTCCTGCTGCAGATATGCTGTCATGTCACCGGCCAAGGTGGCCGACCCTTTGCTCACTGTATCTCTTTAGAGACAGGGACTACTTTTTAAGTATTCCTTGATGATAATTTGAGATTGATTTTTCTCATGTTTTGAAGCAGCTTTCAACACTATACCATTCCGAGATTTTTCAATGGGATTCGTAACATGACCAGGCAATTCCAGAGCAATGTTATTGAGGAAATTATTAAAAATATGAAAGCATGAGACTAAGGCCCTTCAAACACTAGATAATTAACATGTCATGTCTCTGTAATACAGCAAGTATGAATTCAAGTAACACCATAYGATATTTCCTATTTTGTATTTATTTTAACAATGAATTGTTTTCTTCCTCAAACTTATAATGATGTAAAAAGGTTGCCAGATAGTCACATAAGGGGCAGGGGTTTGTATGTTTGTTTTTCCATAATTAATGTTTCCCATACACCTCCTAATTAGCTTTCAGACTTGAGATCAGGTTTGTTGTTTATGCTTTTTCTTTCATATTTTTATTTTAGCCAAGAGCATCAGCTAGTGGGTCATCAGGTAGCTCTATTCTTTTTCACCTTTTCTCCTAATCTTTGATTATTATCATTATTTTGCACAGCTTTATTATTATAGCCCAGAGTAACATGAATAGCTTCATGATATCTGTATAAAGGAATGTATAAGTGAAYGCCAGTCTCCACAAACCATCTGTATTTTATTTAAATACACATACATTCACATACCTGCAAGCCTCTAATTGTAAGCAAGMAAGAAGGCATTTGAAGGAGCAGGCTAGGGCGCACTTAAAAGATCACTTATCCCAATGCAAATCGCTGTTGCATTTGCAGGTTCCACTACCAGGCAGCATGACTTAGCCGAGGATAATTCTATTCCCTTCCCCACAATAGATGGAAGAGCCATAAAGAAATATATGATAGTTTTTTTTAGCATRTGCAACTAGAGAGGCATATTTAGTAGCTCTAAACATTTGAAGTGAGCCAACTTCCATTGCAATTCTTGCAACACTTCAAGCATTTTTTATTTTATTAAAATAAAAATCAATAATAATACAACACTGCAGATCACAGGTTCTGGCTTCAGTTTCATTGTCACTGATGTGAAAATACCTTAAATTTTTTTACTTACTCAGTCCTCAAATTTCTCAAAGAAATGGCTGAAATTGATTATTTTACGCAGTTTACACAGGGTTCAATAAAATGGACTTTCCATTCAGAGCACTGAAAGAGTGGCCTAATGATGGAAGAAACAGGAAGGATTTTGAAACCTCAGTTCTTGCATCAGGGGTGCAAGCCTTTATGTTGCCTTCAAACATAAGTATGTGCTTGAGGTTCAGGACATGCYCTATTGCTGAACAAGGACTGGTGTGAGGCATGGGCTGAAGTCTTTCCCAGGACCCCAGTTTCAAATCTCTCAGGTTATTATCRCACAGCTGTACCAGGAAGAATCTCTCCTGTCCTCCTACTACATGTACTTTTACCACAGAGTCTTTCTGCGCTTGCAGAACACTATGTTTGCCTGTCAACTGCTTATTTTGGTCTGGGGAACTGGGAATTTTGAGTAGAGGTCAATGYTGACAACTTCACCCCTTCAAAGGGCAGATTATAAAGGAGCACTGCATCTGGAGGTATTCCTTAATATAAATAACCTGACRTGCTATGGGATTTTTGACTAAGAATCCTGGTTTTCTCTGTATTTTTGTCATTTTTCTTCTCCCCTCTTCATTATACTGAAGGTCTGTTCCATTGGTCCCAAACAAATAAGGAGATATGGCTGGAAACATTTCTTTTATTAAGGGATATCAGGAGGCAAAAGAATAAGTTCACTAAATATTTAAGCACAACAGAAAAAAATAAACAAGGGACAGGGTGACACAAATACATTTTTTTTTTTTCTGATGTGGTTTATACACATCCAATTTTTGTTCATTTTCAGAGTGGTCTTTGTAAACCTTATAGTACAGGCTTCTTCTTTGCCTCTATTAGTATTTATTTATTTAATTATTTATTTATTTATAGTCACCWTTAGTAATTTGACCTAGTTTCCCATTTCTGCATGCTCCTCTCTTGTGTTTGAGGCAGTAAAGGAACAGTGATTCAGCCAGTTGGTCTCTTGCTACCCCTCCCAGCCTTCCTYCACACACGGAGAGTTTGCAGATGTGCTGCTCAGACTGTTTCAGTGAGGATCTGCCAATTGTCCTCAATTCCTTTCCTCAGTTTTGCTTCCTAGGGGATCTCAGCAAGCAGCTCCCAAAGCCACTGGAGTCTGCTTCCTGCCTGCCCACCACCTCTCCCCTTATCCCCCCACACACAAGCTCCATCATTTCCTCCCTCCTCAGTATTCCCAGCCCATTCCACCCAGTGGGTTAGAAATTAATCYCATAAAAAGTGTCCCCACTTCTACTTTCTGCACCTTTTTAGAAAARGCCACCAGTTTCTCTCAGTTGTTCAAGTCTAATCCACTGCCCAGTCGTGCTCCTGGATGGCTGCACGATTGAAATTCCTCTTCCTTACCACCGAGCCCTTTATTTAGGGCAATCCTTCTACATTTTACCAAAAAAAAGGATCATCCTGGTGTGGGGACTGCTAGGGAAGCCCTGCCATTATACTGCCATAGCTGATTTCTCCACGGACATTTCATTGATCCACTCTTCAATCTGACTCCACTAACATTTGCACAGGCAAAACCATGGAGGATTTATAAGTAAGTACATAATTAATCTGAGAGGAAAAAATGGCTCTTGCAGAAAAAGAGATAAAGCAAAGTGCAGTTTTGATGTCTGCAGAACACTCAACTTTATGATTATATACCGGTAGCTCTTCGCAAAACGGAATGATTTAGAAGAAAACAGCAATAAACTAATATAAGCTATCTGTATAAAGTAACTTAGTACTTTGCAAATCTCCTTAACTTGACTTAAAGGAAAAGAAAATGCTTCATATTTACTCTCAGCCCTTTCTGCTCTCCATCTATCCAGCTGTATATTGTCCATAATTACGATAATCCGTGTTGCTTGGGAACCTTGTTCACAACCTAGAAGCATCCAAAACATGCATAAAGACAGTTGCTATGGATGAGACCAACCCAGTATTCAAGGCAAACATCTGAAGCACAGGTGAAATGAGCAAAAAAAGAAGCTTTGGTGATCATAAAGTGATAAAATAATTTCCTTCCATTTGTATCCAGTTCTCAGATAGGCAGTTGTAAAGTGCTTGGTAAGAAGAATCTTCCCTGAGTTTACAACTCCAAAACTGGGTTTAATTAGTTGTGRAGTATCATAAAATGCCTAGGAAGTAGACCCTTGTCAATCTGTTCATCTGGGAGCAATTCATGMAGCAGTTCTTCAGCCCTGCAGACATAGGAGATAAAAGAAGAGACAGATCATTAGCCAACAATGAAATTAAAAATAAGAATACAGTAAGTGCAAAAAAARGTAATTAACATCTCCATTAAATTTTATTCACTTTAATATCAAGTGTGGCTGGACTACAGGGGTAAGAATTGCTGTCCCAAAACCTCCCCAGTGAGCTCCTGTATACTGGACAGGAGGAGATGAGAGAGAGACCTCTGCGCTGAGGGTTCTCTGGCATATCAAGCCTGTCACCTCCCAGATAACACGTTGCTCACAGAAAAATAGGAGAAATAAAGACAGCATTGATGAATAATTCTGAGACACTTGAATTTAGAGTCTTTATTGAGACCTGAAATGAATAGCTGCTTTGCCCAAGGAAGGCCTGTGGGAGTTCCACATCAAGTCACACTTTTCATAACAAGTACAAGGCGGGTGATGACTGTTCGCTTTTACTGTCTGCATGCAGTGCTGTTGCAGGGTAGACACTCGCTCYTGCTAACTCTGTGACTTAATGAGGGTCCACAAAATCTGCCCAGCAAGAAGTCTGATGCACAGCAAGGTCACTCTGCCACCCCCATGTGCTCCTGCTCCCCTCGGCCCATGCTRTGATTCCTTTGCCAATCCAAGCCTGTGTCTCCAGCAGCTTCTCTTCCCAAAGCGCTGCTCAATAGACCTGAAGAGAAGCAGCAAACTCTCTCACTTATTAAAGGAATATGACATACAAACAAGAAAATAAAACAAATATCTGCATTACAATAGGCAAGAGCCTGACTCCCATCTTTGAAGACTCAAGTTGAGATATTGTTTTCCAAGTTTGTGATCAGACCCTTAACATCAGTTGTGTTTCATATGTCTTTCCTTGATGAAATGGACTGGTTTAGACTGACATGGAGAATGTCAGGAAACACCAGYAATGATGGATTTAATTTGAGTTCTTTCAGCTTCTACTTTGTACAAGTACTGGACAGTAAATCAGTGTTATATTTCAATAATTAGGAAATTTAAAATGCTACAGATACTTTGCATAGAAATATCGTTGCACTATTTCACTAAATTAACAGGAAAGTACATCAGTCATTTCTTAGCTTATTCTGTTACCTGTATCCAGTAATATTTTCAGATCATCATCCTCTGAGAATCCTATCAAGTACGAATATCCATATCAACAGGTTAATGTTTATTTTAAATAATCTCTGTGACTCTGAACAAAGRTATGTATTTCTTACTTACATTCCTCAGGGATGCTCTGAAGAATTGATCACAATTAATGTCCAACATTAACAGCTTACCAACCAAACACTACTGGCAATTATTCCATAGGCATTCAGAAGAACAAGTAATTCATTAATTTTTCTTCCACTTGAAAATTTGCSTAGAGTCTTTTAGAGAAGACTTTTTAAAAAGATTCTAATCCTTTTTCTTTTCCCAAATATCATAAAAACATATTTTCTTGATGCATTTTTTAATTTCTGATTCTTATTCTGATCAGAAATAAAAAATTCAAAGGATGAGCAAATATGAAAGGTTAGCCAAATATATTTGCACCTCAAAAATATTATATTTGTGGTTTAGGAGAAATCTAAATATAATTTCATACAAACAGACTTTCCCACAGCTCTACTTAATTCTTTAAGAACATGATAACAAGAATATAGCCAAGATATAAAACCCAGGATTAACGAGACTTATGTAAGACACTTAGYAGCTGAATCCATGAAATCATACCCATAGGAAAATGATGAAATTATCATGATGCATCATTCAAGAGTGAATTTCACAAAAAAAAAGTATGTATCACAGGAAATATATTTGCATTATAAAAGGAAAGTACTGAATAACCCAGCAGGCCATTTCCGTTTCTAATTATTTGCTACTGTGATTCCATGACTGGTGCTTGATTTTTGTGAAAACGTTCCAGTATACTGCACTAAACAGACCAAAAGTCATTCATTTTGATGACAATGTACAGGAGTATAATCTCAACACAAAATCTGCCAGCAAGAGACCCTTATAGAAATACAGAATCCAATTAAAAGCAGACTGATTCCTCTACTGACATAAATCTATATCTATTTATCTATAGGAGAATATGATGTTCAAAACTAATTATTTTTAATTAATCCATTGCTCAGGTGACTTAATCCTCTAAAATCTGTTTTCTGATAAATACAACCTCTCTTTTCACATCTCCTCTCAAATCAATTTTGAACCACGAATGCAGTGCTGGAAACTATCCTTGACTGAAGAATATATGAATGATGCTAAACTATTTTGATCTATTATTATTAGTTAACGTAGATTAAAATACTGAAAGACCCAAAATGTCTCTTTTGTAAAACTTATGCTAGCATTTCCTTTGAGAAGAATTTATTCTTTTAAATCTGTGGGGTGTTTTTCTTTGATGACAATGCTGAAGATTGTCTTTTCTCATTGTTTGTCACACTGAACTACTAACCACAGATTTAAGATTCTTCTCCCCAAGGAAAGACATCTTATTCATTATGATAATATCTAACATGATAGACCTAGCTGATGGTAAGCATAATGGGAAATGGGAAATTACCAAGATTCCATTATTTTTCAGTGATTTTCCAAGAGTTTAAACTAGCTTTCAGTCTACTTTCCTAAAGCATACCTCACAGTTCCAGGTTTAAAAGATCACTTAAGAAAAACATAGTCTCATTTTGTGTATTAGAAGCTACTCGGGTTCCATGACAATTCTGAAAGCCAACTCTACTACTTTCTGGGCTTACAGTTAGTCTTTCAGGCTTCAAGAGTCTGAAAGCCACAGCTTTCCAGTTGCAGAACCCCAAACCTCTCTGAACGCTTCCTCCCAGCCTTCATCCCTACACAACACAGCTCTCCCTTCCCAGCTCAGCACTGCCAACTACACTAATAGTCACAGTCATTCCCCTCAGTTCCTAGCATCGCTGCAAAGCTAAAAATTTGCTAATGCTTTCAACAGAAGACTTAAGAACACTCCCCTCTTTTYCCACCAGAGAGTGACCAGCTTGTGGATATGACTAGCAAGCTCGTGTAAAAGCATGATGCCAAGTGACCCACTCCTCTTCTTCTCCGGTCCCTCACGGAGACAAGACCACATGAAGTGTATAGATGTGCTTGCACTTCCTGACACTGCAATCATTACAGATGTCTCCACCATCTGAGAATAACAACTGGGAAATGTTTAATAACCTCMGTTATCTTAATCAGATAAAGACCAGGCTTTATCCAGACTTACAATGTGCTCTTAAAACATTGGGCAGGGAGCCCTGCTAAGAACAAATACAATGAAAAGGCAAACAGAGCTTTTATGATATCYCGCATCAAACAGTCTGAATGTAATACTCGGATAAGTATTATAGCTGCTAACCATATGCCAAGTATTCAGCAGGTTATTCTGAGTCACTATATTCCTCAACYACCTCTTGGATGAAAAACATCATCTAGGCACCACTGGTGATATCAAGGGTCCTATGACATCTCTGAATGCACCAGCATGAGTACTCTGTCCTGAATCCATTCCAGACGGAGTTATTAAACTTTGACCTAAAACATCAGCCATTTTTTTATTTCTTTTTATTTACATACCCCTCAACAAACTCCTATACCATTTAGCTAAGTACAGCTGTTGGATTTCAAGCAAAGTTGGCGACAGTTCAGCAATTGGTAAAATAATTATGTACAGTGCTTGATTGTGTCTAGCCATCCCTAGACAGCTGCTCAAGCCGCAGAGAAACAGCCTTCAGGGAATTTGCCCAGTCACATTTTCGATGTGTTGCACAAACAGAACTTTCTAGTATAAAAATGTTTACAGTCTCTTTTAAACTAGCACATGGGTGTATTCAATAAGGTCCATGAAAATATAAGTGTAGAACAGAATATTAAGCCCGAGCTGAGGAATTTGGTGCAGTTTTATAATGTTATTTTTAATGAGCTATCTGACTCTTTAGAAGTGGTTTAGGTAATCCTAATAGTTACTTAATGATTTTTTTTCATTTTATTTTTTAAGCTTGAAATATAATAATGCTCCTGTGCTATAATCTTCTACAAATAAGTATTTTCTATTTATTGTTGTCTCATTACCTCCCGGACATGAGGTACATTTTCTTCGAACTTGATCTCATTTGTAAGCTGTGGCTGAGCACAATTTATGTAATACCATTTGAACCAAGAAGCAGTTTTAATGAGTATATTTTGCAAAGGGTATGAACAGCAGTACAAATAACTCTAATTAATAGCTTTATTYGATTTGGGGAGGCTGAAGGAGCAAATAGAAACTCAGGCATTGATTTTTCCAATCAGCTACCTTTTGTATGACAGAAGCACTATGCATTTCCATTGTGTTCGATTTTCATCTCTTACTTTATGTAGTACATATAAGTACAACATCTGAGCAGAAATAGGGATGGCAAAGTTCTCTTTCTGACAGTATGCACTGAGTAACATGTCTCTCTTGACACTTTATCAGATGCAACCTTTGTTTCGATACCACTGAAAATGTCTCCATTGGAGAGTATACGCATTTCCATTATGTACCTGTTTGTTCAACATCTACAAATTCTGGTAAGGAGAAATAATGTTGCTGGTTTAATAATTCTAGAAAAGAAAAAAAAAGAAGAAGAAGAAAAAAGAAATATAAGAAATATTGCTTAATTCCTTGAAGCTAAGCAGAAAAGAGGGAAGGAAGGAAGGAAGGAAGGAAGGAAGGAAGGAAGGAAGGAAGGAAGGAAGGAAGGAAGGAAGGAAGGAAGGAAGGAAGGAAGGAAG
>PTEX01000018.1:2998573-3080797 GCA_003342815.1 Eudromia elegans | reverse complement strand
AAGGAAGGAAGGAAGGAAGGAAGGAAGGAAGGAAGGAAGGAAGGAAGGAAGGAAGGAAGGAAGGAAGGAAGGAAGGAAGGAAGGAAGGAAGGAAGACACAGTTGGGAAAGCTCCATCCACCTCCAAGACCCTTCCCAAATGACCTAGTAACAAGAAGCCTCATGAAGGAACAATGACCCGGACGAGACATGGACAAGCCTCTGCTTCACTGTCAAATGGCTAATGAGCCCGGCAAAAAGCTCTGTGCTTCTCTGCATGCTACCACACAGGACCTACCTCTCTGAAGCAAGCTATCAGTTTGCTCTGCACTAGCCTGGGGATATTTGACTTCGATATTGAGTGCACTGATGTCTTAATTACAGAACAAGTGGTTGTACAACCCACTATATTTTTCTAAGTATTACAGCTTGCTTCCCAACAGCAAGYCTGATTTGGTCAAACCCCCTTAAAAAGACTCTATTTTCAGTCATCACTTCCTCAGTGGCATTAAGACCCCAGGAGCTCAGCACTGGAGAGCAGCTGAGGTAGTGGGTCCAGTTCTGGCCTTCCAGTTTAAGAGGGWGTTGGAGTCTAGCACAGGGCTGGCTATGAGCAGCACGACTTGAGTGGAGTCTGAGGGAAGCTGAGCTGGAGCCTTACTGACTTCTTGGTGCATGTCTCTGCTCTGTAGGCACTTCAAATTTTTCTGCTAAATGGTAAGATTATTAGAGTTTTCCTCATCATAATTAAGTTGCCTCCAATGGCCTTCTGAGGGTTTTTCTTCCCCTCTGTCCCATCCCTGCCCCCATTATTGCACTACACATGAAATAATGTTCTAGACTGTGATTTTCTCAATGTGACAGAATGCAACAAGAAAAGAGATTTCTTAAGTAATACTTTAAATGATTAATACAATTTAGTATATAACACAAAGATTATAGAAAAGCTTAAAAATATTGAATTAAAGATATGGGGCTTTCATATATGCCCATGTCTATTTGTTACAAAAATCCAAATGTGGTGGTRTACTGAATTCAACTTCAGAGCTGCCATGGTTTACTCTGTCACAGCCCCAGGTGTCTGTTACTRCACCAAGAAGCAAAACCAATACATCTTACTTTCCTCTCCTTGATATCATGGGTGCCATATCATCCACACAGAGCGGAGAGCAAAGGAGAGTAACGGGGAGATTCCCCTGGGCCTCACAGTAGGCAGTGACCTGAAGTCACCTGAGGTTTCCTTTCAGCCTGGTGGTCCAAAACCTTTCCTACTCCTTCCAGGCAGCTCCAGGTCTCTGCAGCCACCAGGAGCAGCTGCGGGTTTCCAGGAAAAAGCATTTGGGAAAGCAAGGAAGACACCTCAGGAGGCAGCATGCAAAGGGGCAGCAGCAAGACAGACGCGAGTATTTTATTTGCCACAGGGCTGCAAATGGCCTTGACAAGGTAGTTTGCTCCAGGGTTTTTCCATAAGGATGATTGCTGTCAATATAGGGGAATGCTTAACTGACCAYTTATTGCGCGGTCTGCTTTGCAAAGCAAATTAATAACTTTGCTAAGGTATGTGCATTTTCATACTTGTACGTGTTTGGATTTCTTCCAAGTTTGACATTTTCTGTGAATTTCCTGGATTTATGTTTCTGGAATTTCCTTTGTAAAGCRGTTTGAGATTTACAGATAGACAAATACCCCGCAGCAGAGCCCRGCAGTGCTATTATTGCTACAACATGGTGCTCAGCACATGACTATCCCCTCATGTGGCAAGTTTGCTGACCTTAACCACGATGGACACAAAGCTTTGATGGGACGTGCAAAATCGGCCAGTTGCTGRTTATACTAAGGGCCCAAACTCACCTAACTCACCTCCAGCAAACACACGTTTTAGCTTGAGGAASTGTCTTCCTGTACCCATATCTCAAAGGCTAGCCCAAGAAGATCCCACACGGATCTTCGGCMCCCTGAGCCGCATGGGAAGACGCGAGGACACGTGGAGGGGCAGCCGCAGGCTCCGCAAGGCACCACGGCACCACCTCTGCGCAGGGAGCGGGTTGCTGTGGCAGAGCACACGTTCTTTGCCATCCAGATGAACAGTTTTCCAGGGATACTGGAGGCGTTTCACTAGATACTAACCTGCACCAGGCAGGCGCTGTGAGTGTCGCACAGACACGCACTCTRCGGGTAACCTCCTTTATCAGAGGCTCGGCCCTCTCCTTCCCCTCACCCTTGGCCTCGCGGCTGCCAACCAGCCTCGCTGCCCGCTGCCGTTCAGGGCTAAGGGCAGAYACACCAGCCTGCTTTCCACCTCCCTCTTGTCCCCTGGATGCTTCAGAGGACATCAAAAGCGCCAGGTTGGACAAGTGGCTTCCCGCTGGCTCTGTGTTRTTGGAAGCAGGTATTGCTAAGGCAGAGGGAGAAATGCTTTCAGCCAAGGCTGCATGGAAATGCAGCATTTCCTTTTAAATATTCATAGCCAATTTGAAAAGGGAAATACTGCGATTGCTTCAGGACTGTCTTTGGCTCTGATTAGAAACAGCTGAGCAAAGCCAAATGCTCAGCTGCTTCTGCAAAGAGATTAACACCTGTTGAAGATGGAATAAAAATATGTCACGGAGTTTAATAGTAAATATCAAAAGATCATTATTGTTAAACTAACAGTAACACCAGTGACTGATCACATCCCCACTCTGTCGTGCTACACGGCTCCTGGGAGGGAAGAAAGCACATTAACACATCCACAACGCATAAGCAATATGTGCATGGAGGTTTTTTGGTGCCTTTTTTTTTTTCCTGCTGTTTCTTCTTCTACAGCTGGGAGAACGTACTTCAACTCCTGTTACCCAGAGAGTTTACAGATGGTATCAGGTCAGTATGAAATAACATCTACCCAGGCATGTGGCATATACTTGGAGTGGACAGCTGTTAATACAGTGCTTGTTATTGTAGTGCTTGCTTGTGTTCCACTTGGGGTAGGAGGAGTGTTTTTAATGTGTGATTTCCTGATTTAGGTTTTCCTTGYACTGCAGGGGAAATAAGAGTGTGTTGCATCTCCCATACGTTCAGTGAAGGTAGCTCAGAGGCTTACCCTGCCTTGCATGGTTCCCTCTCTTTCTCCATGGCCCAGAGGTGCCTCCTCCAGCCCACGACGACAGCTTCCCTCCAAGAGGGGTGTGCAAAGGTGACCCTCCATGGCAAGCGCTGAGTCCCTCCAAAACTTCAGGCTTGTGAATTGTCACTAAATGTCCTAAATAACATATGTAGTGTTGGTACATAAGACCCTGACTCTTACTTCAGGTACATTTTGGATCTGTCTGAAATCACTGTCACRGTAGGCCGGAGAGCCTGCTCCAGCTGGGAGAGCCTGCCTCATATTGGTGTTTCTCCACCAGCTGCTATGGACAGCTGCAGCCTCAAGTAATGTAAAATTTGGCTGCAGTAAACATTACCTTTCGCTTCCTTATTTCTGTAAACTGATGAGCTATATCATGTTTTTCACCTACAGATCTGTTGTTCTTCAGTCGACACCCAGATGCAAAAACGGGCTAAGTGGCCACTTTCAATGCACRTTACAGGTCCTTAACTCCTGATTGCAGTAGTGCTGCAATGATTTGCACTAGGTGAAAATTTGGATCTATATCTCCTCAAAGCCAATGTATTTTTATTCCAGAAGATACAAGTAATTGAAAAGCCTGGATTTTTGTCACCTGATTCTTTTTATCAKTATTTTCTCTGGTCATTTGCTGTACCTCCGATTATTGCTTCCTTTGATTTTAATTTCTGCTCCAGGATCATTGTGGTTTTAATGTCCTCAAATATGCACATAAGTAGCACTATTCAGAAAAAAGAAAAAAGGAAAAAAAAAGAGATTTGGGAGTCACCTCTGCAACACAGCAATCATGAAGGGAGGCAAAACACAGAGAACACAGAGTAGGAGCAAAACCACTGACAATTTGATTCTTTTTCTTTCCACTGCTACACATGGAACATTGTATTTTTCATGTTATTTCAGCAAAATTATAGATAAAGGGTTCAAAAATATGCTTTGAAAAGATGAGAACACCTGAAGAATATCTACAGGAATAAGTGTTTGAAGTTTTAGAGTTTGAAAATTTATAGAGGGAAAACAGTAAAAAATTCTATGTGCTAGATATATCAAATAATGGATTTAGAATGGTAATTCAGCCCTTTCCTCTTACATAATGCAAAAAAAAAAAAAAAAAACCTACATGGTGAAGAAGAATTTTGATGGGAGTTTGAATATGAATTCAAATTGTAAAATTTTCACAAAGGCATTGGATAGGTTTTGAAGTAATTCAGAATATTCACCCATGATACTTAAGGCATTTTTTTTCAACTGTTAATGGCTTTATGTTTTTCATCCTGAAGTATCTTATTTTTACCTCTGAAGCATATAATCTTGGCAAGATACTAGATGGACTACTAGCCTGATCAGGGATAGTAATGTTGGGGTRTCTAAAGTCATTCTCAGGTTCAAATGAGAAGAGATGAAGTTGTTTATTTAATCTTAAATACTGATAATTGCTTTGAGTATTTCTCTTAAAAAAATGGCAGTTTGCATGTCAAGTACTGCAAACTAAAAAAGTAGGAAGAAATACAATATGCTAARTAAGGCAGGGTTCATAAATCTTTTTTAGTGCATGAATCGCTAACAAGGAAGGGCATGCAAGGACAGACTTGGTGATAGAATCATCACCAAAAAAGAATTTTATGTCACCTACTACAAAAGTCTAGTATTTAAAACATTTGAAATTGTTGTCTGAACATGAATTTCCTTGGGCCAAAATACCATATTTCTGGTAATTGCACGATGCATTATCTGCAGTCACAAATTATATCATTCTGACATTCACATTAAAATAATCCAAGGACTGTCCATGCAAGTTCAAACCTATCTCTGCCTGGGCCATTGCTTTCAGGTAAATATTGTAGCAAGGAGCTTTTGACTGCCAGTTATCCAGAACCAAACRGAGCCTTCTCATTATGCCTCATTTAATCAGAAAAGAAATACCAGAGCCATTTTTTCCAAGTTTGTAATGATTCATGCACTTGTATCTTTACGATTGCCTACAGCTGGAAATTATGTTTAGGTTCTCACATTCCCGYCCCAATTTCGAGGGTCACCAGATCTGACTCTTCTAAGAGGCAGCCTCAGTGTTGTCCTCGCTGACACAAAAGAAATTATATCAGACAGAAACYGCCACCTATGTTGCTGTGATAGTCTTCTCCCTACAAAACTATTTCAGAGCATCTTTTTTTCCCAGTCAAAGCATGCACAAATGTAATAAACATGGAATTTCCCTTAATAGCCGAACCTATTTGAGATTTAGTAACTTGACTAGCTATAATTAGCTGCATCTTTTCTAAAGAAATACTCTGGGAGGGAAGGGAGTACAATTTCTTGTGGAACGGGAATGAGTTGCATTTTCTTGTATTTATGGSTATGTATACACATATAGCTATATAACTATATAGGTATAACTGTTGTCAATGCTATGATAAAAGCTGATGTATACCRTAGGAGGGCTAGCAGATTAACTTCAGTCCCAGCAGTCATGATACTGTAGGTGTGGCTGTGTGAAGCCAGCTTTTTGCTGAAACAGTCTGTTTGAAATGCTGAGAGTGAAAAACTTTGATTGGCTCCAAGACCATGTGAAAGATATCAAAATCAAAAAGCAAAAGTTGCTGGTTTCACACCTGAAATGGAAGAAATGAACATGGCTTTATCACATTTCCTTATGAAATCGTTTTGTTACTTCAAAAGTAACAAGTCATTTGGAACACAGTTCTGCCATTTCTTTTAGCACAACGTGTTAAGATAATTAAAAGCTTAAAAAAGGGTAGTGTGTTGCTGCAGGTTGAACCTTGGATGTGAAGCACTAAGTTCATAGCTCACTGCAGCCKTAGGCTTCCCTTAGGATCTTGGACAAGTGACTTCAGGACAAGCCTCAGGGGTCTCATTTAGACATAAAAAATGATGTTTGTTCTATGTTGAGATTGAGAGTAAGAGCCCCTGACACGAGCCATACTCCTTGGAGGGCTGAATGCACTAAGCTCTGCAACCTCTTCCTGCAWCTAAGGAGTAACTCACTGTACCATTGTTGCCCATGGTAAAAAAAATGTTGATTTTTCAAAAATAGATATTTAAAAGTTTATTTTGAGCTAAAATAACTTAGCCAGTAAAAGTAGAACAATTGCTGGCTACAAAATTAGTTGACGTACTAGAGAAAAGATTTTTCCAATAATTCTCAAGCTATCTAAGCATAAGGACAATAGTAARGAAAAGATGCAGTGTATCTTCATAATGGCCCTTCAAGTAAATGTTTCTAGTTTGTTATTTCTTCCATTGCTATGTTGGTAGGAAGAGATATGGGAAAGTGACCGCCAGACTATCAGCTTGGACCACGGTGGGTTAGCCAATCCAATGGGTGATGCTGCAACCCATTAGTCCACACACACCGTGTAGATGGATCAGGGCTTTTTTGTACACCCTTTCCAACAGGAAGGCTCAGTGAATTAGTTCAAACACTAGCTTAAACTAATTCCACCAAAAGCAGCTCAGGGTAAATAYCCAGAAATTGTTCCTAATATTATTGGCCAGTCAGACAACTGTCTTGTCAAACAGAGTAGCATTTGAAAAATAGCTGTGATCTGCATACCACGGGTTGAAGCTTTTTTCTTCTTTTTTTTTTTTTCCAATTTGTTCAAAGCAGAAAACAAACCCACAGGTTTGATAATTACAGGTTGTGCACTTTGGCAAGTACATCATCTCTTTCCACACATGACAACTGAATATAGTAGGCAGCATAGTTAAGAATTCYCCATCTCCTAAAAGTGTGGGTAATCTCCATCTTCTTTTGTTGTGTATTGCCCTGATTTTGAAGTAGTAAGCAAATAAAATAGTTAAAAGGAATGCTGTCAAGTCACATCAAGACCTGAGTTTAGAATTCCTCTAAACCTACAGAAACAGACTCTATAGAAAACAGAAACGGTTGCTTATAACCCTGTATTAAAAAAGAGTTAACAGATAAAGGTAGAAACCTCTATGTTTCAGTACTGCAGTGGTTCAACGGATGATAAGTAGACACCAAAGAGTCTATAGGTTTCTTATAATTGCTCAAGATGAAGGTACTGGAAATAATAACTGATAGAGAAAGGGAAAAGTGAATTACATTAAAAAAGAAAAATCTCTCTGTGCTCTAACCTGGGGAATTTGATTTAATGTAGTAGGTTTTCTTGGAAGTGAGCRTTCCAGATTTCATGTGCTTTTTGAGCTTTAATTAAATAATCTGCAAAAGAATACCATATGTGCACAGGCTTCTCAAGGCATAAGTGTGCAGCTTAACTACCCTGATATTCATAGACTTTTGAACCCATTCCAGTATGGAAAGMGACTCAGGGATTTTCCATTTCTTGCTGATAACTGCCTGAGCAACTACTGGGAAAACTTCAGTTGAAATCTGGGAACCTTTGCCACATTCTTCCAGGTTCAAGTGTCCCAAGACACAAGCTACTGCATTACTAAGAAAGCTTCTAGAAGGAACACATACCTTTTATGGATGCTTTTGTTTTCCAATAATAAAAATAATAATAATGATGATGAAAGTATACAAAATACAGAAGTCCATACCTACTCTAGCTGTGCAGCAACAGGAATAAAAGTAACTCAGAACACCACAGGGAAGACAAGAATAAGAGCTAGCACAGGCATCAGGCAGTGGGACATAGTCATTAGTACCCCAACTTKCTGAATCAGCCAGCTTTTTACATCCATCAACAGCAAGACAAAYTCCACTATGTGTCACTTTGATAATACATGACATGATTTAAGAGTGCTGTAAAAATGAGGGCAGTAATCATGAGTGTGGGAGAATGGGGAAGGAGAATGAAATGCTACRTGCCCCTGCAGCAAGCGATTTTTGAACTTTTGGGGCAGTTTGTTAGTCTCTAACAATAGAAATTACTTTGGAAATAGAAGCTGAAAATTGGCAGAGCTAMTGATTGACATCTACGATCCAAGCTAAAGAAACATTTATGAGTCTGTAGTATAGAAACTTCTTACAGAAATATTTTAGAAACTGAACAACTACTGTGAACATTATTTTTACTGTCAGAAGAATGTGAATGAAAGCTGCACAGAGTAGGGTGCAGGGGTGTATGAGATGATCAGACTTGCTTCATTCTGGGAGAGAGTCGAAAGGTAATAAACAAAAATCTTGTTTCTAATTATCCTTTAGACTGAATAGAATAAAGAAGAAGAAGAAGGAAAAAAAGCAGGTCATAACTGCACTGAAGATCAGTTCCAGTCCTCAATGAATCCAATAAGAATTTTGCCATTGGCTTCAGCTGATGTAAATATCTGGCAAAATCTTTAATTAAAATGGCTGAATTTATTTTCTGATGGGAGAAAAAAGCATTGAAGTTAGTCTTTTTAGTAGAGGCAGATATTATAGTCATTATGTGTGTTTTAAAATACTCAACATATATGCAATTATAAGAAAAAAAATCTGCTGGACTACAGATATAATCCAAATTTTTAAGTTTTTGATCATTGGGATTGCAAAGCAGGAGGATTTTTTTTCCCCAGTACCTTTATCCTTCTTCTCAGCTGCCTTTCTCAGTTCAATCCAAAAAAATGCTAACCTGAAGACTCCAATTTAACTTGCTTGTCTGTACTTATGCTTAGGTAGTATCCTCTATGGAAAACTATATTTGAACTAGTGTTTCATACACAATGGCAATTCCCTAGGCAAAATTTTGTATATGAGAAATAACAGTATTGTGTTTATAACCTGCAGACCTGGTATGGTTTCTTGTTTTGTTTTTTTGGGTTTTTTTTAATCAGTCTCTAAAATGCAAAAGACCTACTCTATCATTTTCAAGTTTTATTAAAATATAAAAATAGTGTCCTGGAGTTGGAGGCGGTCCTAGATTTTCAGTAATTTCAGATTTTTATGTCTTCTTTTTCAAAACAATTCCAGATCGAGAGATTCCTTAGCTGGAGATAGTTTTACGTTGAAGATTTCCAAATGTTCTAAGGCACTCTAGATTAAACACTGTTTAAACTCTCTTTAAAAGTTTCAATATGCCAAGAGAAAATGTTCATAAATTTTATCTTAATTAAAAGATATTTTCAAGGCAGGCTTGTCTTTTATTATCTGGCTTTAATCCTGAGTTGTCATTTACAAATTTAAAGCCAAAAAAGAAAACCTCACACTCTTCTAATTCTAAAGAAGGAAGTTTATAGAATAAAAATTACTGACCCAGAAGTTACCTTCTTCCTCTCGTCTGTCTTTCTGTTAAAGTTTGAATAAATATTTTACATATATATATTCACTGACAAAATCTGTAGTTAATAAAATGATAACACAATAAAAACACAACACATTATATTTCAAATATTAAAGAAGTAGACCTTATGGAATGAATATGTATTGTTGTCCCCATTATACAGACAAGAGCCATAAGTGTATGAGTTAGGAACTTTCTCATAGAGAGAAGAAATTTGATGTGCAAACATACTTTTCGTAAGAGGCCTGTGAGCTGAAGATGCACATTTTCTTCCAAAATGCTGGCCATTCGCACAATGGTACCTCACGCCAACCAGGAGGGAAAAAGAATAGAAAACTTAATGGTATTTTACATTTTAAAATTGTGCACACTAGATACACACAGATACCAAATATCTGCATCTCAAGCAAGAACCAGATTGCTCTTTAGGTTATATCTTGTTCCTATGGGCACTTGAAGATTTAACAGTAATTCTGGTGATGCAGAACTAGAGGATCAATTCAGAAAGATACTGAGAAATTATGGGATTAAAATAGAGTTTAAAAAAAGAAGCTTTGGACTACAGATAAAATTTTTACAGTAAATTCTGTACTGACAAATGCTACTGTATAAAGCATATAAAAATGAATATTCCTATTGAGAAGCTGTCTGACTTACAGCTCAGTTCCAAAACTGAAAGTACTTCTAAGAAATAGCTGAGGTGATGAAACAGTACATTTTATTTCTTAATTTTGCTGACACACACTGGTTGTTGCCAGCTTGTTCTTTGGTTTATTCTATTTTCCCAAACAGGCACTAAAATAAAAAATTTTAATGTTAAAGATTCAATAGAATAATGCCACCTTGGGACCCCTGTCTCACATAGGATAATAATAGTAGGTTCCTCAAAAGTAGTCATATATATTCTTTTTATTTTGTCTTGTGCATCCACGTGGTTGATGCACTTGAGCCCATTCAAATACCAATTTCTGTGCCATTCAAAACACTACATGCTTTTCATAATGGCATTTCCTGTGTTTGAATTTGTCCAAGCCCTATTGGACCCAAATTACAAGGCCAGCACAGGCTTCACACATGGCTTGTCCTTAGAGGAAAGCATGAAGGGACAKTCAAAAAATCAAGCAAACAGGACACTGACATCAGCAATCCCATGAAGAAGAGGACTAACACTTCCAACCCTATAAGGTCTCAGGGAAAAACAAATTATAGCTTCAGCCAACAGCATCAGGTCTTGTGAGTCTTTCTCTAAATCAAAAAAGACCTGGTCTCAAAAAAGGCCAAGACCATTGCCATTTGATTCTTTAATTGCACTTCTCAGCTCTGTAATATAAATTTGCAGGAGTGAGAGATTTCAAGAGGAAGTTAAAACATTTCTATCTGAACTATCTCTTTTTCCCCTTTTCTATTTTGTTAGGCAGAAGACACCATATTTTTTCATACTCTTTAGTTTCTCAGTATTAAAGTATAGCTTTATACCTCCAGATGTGCACAAACCTCTGTAAAAAAGAGAGAAAAGATGGAAAGAAAAGTTCTCGAGGCTTATAAGTTATATATCACAGCATAAAATTGTGATTTAATGTATTTTCTGAGGCCTCTGTTTAATCCTAGAAAGAGCTGAAATTGTTGCCTTCAACTCCTGGTAAATAAGACTGTCAAACTTCTCCTTATCAGGACTGTCCACTTTCAAGCCATTTTAAAGCCATTCATGGGGGTAGAGATAGGAATTAGTCATTGTGCAGGAACAGAATTTGAGGGAGGAAGCTGGGTAATTGGCTCYGAAATGGTGGCTTCGCCATTACGTAATGCTCAATGCTAAGTTTTTGCCCAGCTCTGAGAAAACGTCCCCTTCGAATTCCTAGTTAAACAGACGTGCACTTACGATA
The DNA here is from genome assembly GCA_003342815.1 of Eudromia elegans. Lineage (NCBI taxonomy): Eukaryota > Metazoa > Chordata > Aves > Tinamiformes > Tinamidae > Eudromia > Eudromia elegans. Next base: position 3,069,633 of record PTEX01000018.1, on the reverse strand, counting down.
GACGATTAGAGATCGTAAACACTGGGGATTTTCACCAAGTTGCCAATTTTGTCTTATTTTGCTCCAAAGCTGCAGTTAGTTTGTTCAGTTGATTTTGATTTGATRGGGGTAATGCTCCATTTTTAGATTCATGGAATATTAATGCTAGATTGGCTTTGATTTCATGGTTCTATTTTAGTTTAAGTTTCTTTACRAAATGTATTGAACTGATACTTCTAYTGGGATTTTCAAAAGTGCCTAATCCGCACAATTCTCAGCATAAGGAGCACGACTGTAGAGTCTTTGAAGACATGGATAAGCATCAGCCAGTCAAGCCCAAACCCAGACTAGCTCCCAGTGTAGCAAGAAGTTTGGTAAATATAGAAGTTAGGATAATGGAAACTTCATCTGGTGGAGTAGATATACTTGTAAAAAGACAAGACAGTTTTGTTTTCTTTTTGCTTATTTTTAATGATCTTTTTCCTTAGCAATGTCTTTTTCTTCCTGTGTTTTCCTCAGCAAGACAGAACAGAAACTTCATCTTTGAATTCAGTGAAATTTACCCAAGAATACCACTGACAAGAAAAGAAGGGATATTTTAATACTCTGACAAATCTAAACAAGTCAGCAGGAGCCACCTGCACTATAAGAAGGGACAGAAGCTCGTGCTTAGGTTTGCCGTCTRCAAAAATTTATCTCCTGTGCTCCCCAGAGCCATTAAGTTATATGCCTAAGGTTGGGTAGTGCAAATATTCCATARAACATATAGAAATGCAAAGACAATTTTAGTGCTGCGCTTGGGGGTTTTGAGTGGAGGCAGTTGTACAATGGTGTGTACTGCTCCCTTTGCTTGTTCCACAGTGAAGGACACTGGAAAATCTACATACCTAGGTCTTCACTTGTAAAATTGTCCACACAGACTGTACTCCCCCCCATCATTGGCTGAATTGGCAACGTGCCTGTAGTTTCCTAAATCTTAACCCTGTGCTTTATCTGCAAGTCAATTTTGTATCCATTTTTGCATTGAATTCTGAAGTATCCTCAGCAAAGTGAGCCAAATTCAAAGCTGAGACCTTTCACAGTCCTCAACATTCTAATCCACTTGTGYCTTCACTTGATATTTTAATAGACAAAAATTGCAAAATGTAAATATCCATGACCTTAAGACTGTTTCAGACTTTTTTTCTCCTTCAGCAATATTGTTCTTCAGCTCTCTCCAACCTCAAAAGTTTTTTTACTCCGTTACAGCACTGAAAAGCTAAGTCAGGGCTGCCACAGGTCACCTTCTAATCAGTTAGCATTAATCTGAACTTGCAATTTGCCATCYCCAGTTCTGCCTGCTCAGGCCAAGCACCCACTTCTCTCAGTTCTTACTTTGCAATATTCTTTCTGTGTATCAGCTAAATAATCTCCATCTCTGTAAAAGAGTAAATTGATCTGTCCAGGATCAACAGCTTCCTTCATTGCAGCAAGGACTCAGAGAGGAGTTATTTTAAGACAAACATAACTCAAGAATGTGTAAATCCCCATCTTCTCTGGGAGTTCAACCTGGTACCCCTGTAAAAACCAAAGTCCTAATAAGAGGCTTGATGCCTATAGCACCACTGTATTATCCAGGACTTGTCCTTTGCCAGCTTTACTTTCCTGGCGAAGCGTTTTCTTCCCGTGCCTGCATCTAGATGCTCCTCCCCACATGACTTCCCAGGCCTTTTTACTGCATCCCCTCCTTCTGAGGTTGCCTTCCTKCCTCTGCTGGATGGTATTTTTCCAAGCACCCGCCATGTGCCTGGCCCCTTTCAGATCACTGCTGCACCTCGCATGATTTTATATTTTTCAGCTCCCACGGTCAAATGATTAGGTGAGAATCTTGGCTTATAGTTGTAAGTAAGTTTCTTAGACCTCATGGTAGCAAAGAGAAACTTAAAAATATGACTCAAGTGCGCCCTAAAGGCTAAGAAAGCTGAAGGCAATAAACCACACCCTAAATGTATTTTCTTTTTAAAATCTCAATTTTGAGTTTTTAATAATCTCTGGGCTTTGTCAGACTTTCCTTATGATTTGTGAACATCTGGGATTTGCAGTGCTGCAATCTGACCCAGGAGGTTGGAAAACATCATCCTACAATCTCTTGGCTGAGGCACACGCTCTCTGGGGTACAATTCCCACCAGCCCCATCAGATTACATCTGACAACATCTCGTGAAATGTCCTTCCTCAGAGATGCTCCTGTGGGGCCAGTAGGGTCTCACAAACAGCAACTGTGTTGCCTGAGCTGTTGCTTCCCCGTCCCTGTCTTTGGAAAAGTTAATGATCACATGGGTTTGCTTGGCTGTCCCAGGGAGAGTGGCATTCTTCAGGCAAGTGAGGATATTTGGAAGTACAGGGAAGAGRTGTGATTAAATCCATGTGTTTTCCCATTGGAGTAGGCATGCAGCTCTCACTAGCAAAATCTCTCTTACATGTTTTTCCTCTGCAAAAGAATGATCCCAGGCACTCCTTAAACTTGGTAAACATGGGTAACCTGAGGTTGGACTCTTCCAAGTAAAAATCTTGTTTCTTTTGTTATTTCCATATGCAGCAAGTCCAGAATAAAGGCTTGTATAGGACTTGCCCAYCAAAGGCTATTGATTTCCTGCCTACAAATATGCCATTCCACTGCAGCTGTTTACACTCTTTTTTCTGTATCTTATCCTGCTTTCAAATCCCACTGTCATGGTAGGCAAAAGAGACTGCCTCCATTATTTCCYTTCTAGGCACAGTAAGTGCTTATATTTTAAAATTAAATGGATTTTTCCCTCTGCTTTGTGAAAACAACATTATTTGAACTTCTGACCATACCAGCCCATTTCAGCCCAACAAAATTTGCAAAATCCATGTATGTATTTTGCACACAGACTGAACAATGTTGAATACTAATGAAAATAGGCAAACATATAACAAAAGGCACTGAAATTCAGTGCTGATGGTATGAAAAGTGTCGCTGTTATAGTTAGCCCTACTGTGAGAAGAACTGCAGGGGTTATTAAATGTGTCTTCCTTCTTAATAGCTCAATTGATGGTTTCAGTAGTGATGCAGAAGTTGCAGAYAGGTGTGAGATAAGAAAAACTAAATAGAGCATAGTCCCAACTGTGCTGATCAATGTGGGTTATGACAAAGAGTCTTCTAAAAGAAAAAAGATTTCCCATCTTTTCCCTGCTAAGTGTTAGCTGATTCACAACCCTTACTAGAAATATCAAATAGCATTTTTGTCATCTGCCCCCAGGTGCATTTGTCATTATCCTTTACTGTGGGAGGATACCAATTAATGTATTTATTATAGATAATAACATAAATAGACCAGGAAAATAAAGTCCTATAATTTAAAGGCAGATGTTGGAGCATAAAATCAGTGAAGCCTGTGGGCTTTGTTGTTGCTGCGTRAATCAACAAATTATTTAAAAACCTGAAGAGGCTCCAATGAAATAAAACCATGGTAGAGACACTGGGCTCCCTGTCCTGCTGCTGGGGGATGATGTGGGGCACATCATCTTAGAGGACAAGGAACATGCGGGTGCACAGGCAGAAAGGCTGTGCTGAGCAAAATCAGAAACGAGCACTCATCAGAAAAGCCACACGTCCTCCAGCTCTCAGTCAAATGTCTAACGTCACCAGCGACACTACATACAAACCAAGACAAATAATTAATTAAAGTCCTGATTGTGCTACTGGCCTTGTGAAGAATATGTTAAATTTGCTGTCACTGAGGAAATCAAACTCACATGAAGATGAGCTGTCCCCTCCTTTTAGCGGGCTGCTCCTCTTGCTGCTGATCTGCAAAGGCAGTAGAGCCTTTTTTTTTAATATATGCTTTTAGGCTCGAATTGAAACACTCAATAAAAATATACCTGGAGCTAACAGACAGTTAGCTTTTATTGCTACTGGTTTTTGTCTGTCAGTGCTCCTTAGATTAACTGCTATACTTTTATTCCAGTATTTGAACAAATGGTGCTATTACAAGCCTCTCGTCAGAACCAGTGAAGTGGTTTGTTTTGGTAGCTAAGAGTACATTATACCCCATAGAATATCCACCAAGTCCTGAAAAGAATAAAAACCTTTGTGCTGTGMTAGATATTATATTAAGTGGAAACTGAAAATTTTATAAGCAAAATACCTCTTGCAAAACCTGACTTCTGCAAGTGGCATTGTCCAGCTTCCCCGGGAGCTGCGTTTCCTATGCGGTAAGCTTCCTGTTAGCTGAACTCTGCTCCAAAAGTGCTCACTGGGAGCTTTTAAAAATTTTACAACATAAACCAGGGGATGTCATTATGCCAGTGATCTCACAGTCTGAAATTCATGTTAAGGTAAACAAGGTCCTCCTCCACCTCACTTTGCCAGAACATGGCTTTTCCCTGGGGAGGCAGCACTCTGGCCTCCCATTCCTGCTGCCGGACACTATGACCAGGCCTGGAGGACCAAGAAGAACCGGTCCTCTAGAGACCATGGCTGGTGTTCCCAAGGTGTAGAAGTGTCCAGGTATACTTGCATTTTCTCTGTTTAGCCTTATATATTTCATGCTTGTAGCCCTAATAGTAAGAAGGCCAAAGAGGAGACCCATTTTTTCTTGATAAAGGTTCAGAGCCTCAATGAGTTTTGTCCTCATTGATAAGCAATGATCAGCATTGAACAGAAATATGATGCAAAAAATTGGAGAACTGAAATTATGCATCTAGATTGTGCTTAACTCCCCACCAACAGCCTTTTAGTTATTACCATAAAAATAAATGGAAGAACTTGGCATTTTCTGCTTCAAAACTGCGTAAAAGATTAGTGACAGCTACCAAGGTTCTGTGTTTCTGTAAAACTTGTATTCCCAGAACTTCAAAATGCAATTTATAAATGTGCCAGTTTTACAGAACAACAGGAATATGGTAAATGCAACTAAAACCATGCATTTAAGTTTAGAAATAGCTATATAATGAATGGAGATGTCAGCCTGTCATGAAAACTGAGTGGCAGATCAATGAAATTTTCTACACATTTCAATATATTTATTATATATCCACACTGAGCATCTGTAACTGTGACATGTTTGTGCCAGATTTTTTTTTTTTTCTGCTTGGTTTTAGCAAATGCTTATTTACCCTGAAGAATAACAGATCTGGATTCACCTGGTGAAACTCATAACAACCACAGCACTCTTGCAGCTGCATGTTGAATTTGGCTTTTATTCCTAAAATTCTTGTGATTAAAGCATGACTACAAAAGAAAACAAGTGAATTCCTGTCACTGCAGCCATCAGCAGGACAGTTTCTTCCACTTACTTCTCTGTCAGTCAGATTCTGCCCATAACTGCAAATGAGTATGACTGCTAATTAGTTAAATAGGTTCAGTTAAATAGGTTTTTTCTTCACTAAGATTCCTAACATCTTTTTTCTTACTTTGACTCCTACTGAAAATTGCAGTAACCCCCTAGTTTTCTTTTTTCCAGCACAGCTGAGGTTAATTTATCAAATGATTCTTTCTGCATGCCTTGCATTGCACTTCTCAGCAATGATTTTCCACTTCCATTGTAAGCCAGGCTTTAGCTTGCTTTGGTTCTTCTGAGTTCCTCACAGCCATCTCCCATTCGAACTGACATGCATCGCCTTGTCTACAGCCTATTTTTCTCTCAGTGTTCACCTGCTTTTCAAGACAAATCTGTACGCAGGCAAATGCATGTATTCTGAGAGGGAGCCTGAGGAGCTCCAGCATTAACCTTTGGCCACACTAAACTAACTAATTACAGGTTAGTGAGGTTTTTTGTCTTTCACTCAGGATAGTGGTATTTCAGCTATCAGTCCTTGAATACCTGTTTTCTTCAGCCACCTCTGAATGAAGCAATTTTTTGAAAAGAAAATTCAATTAAAATGTCATCTCATTCTTCTCTATATTTTCTTTAACTTTTCAGTAAACTTCTATAGAAAAGATAGAGCTTATCTTTATAGAGTCTTTACTGAAGCCTGCCCTGGCTTAAAAATACCTGAACGCTATTTCARTCTCTCTGGGTATCAGCAGTGTGATCTTGTAACATCCTTCAGTTTTGTATCCTAGAAAGAATAGGGTTTAGAAAAGTATATTCCCCAACAATCCGTGTGATGAAGATTAAGAAAAATCTTTCACCATATTGCAATGCTTTTATTCTCCTGAATATAAATAGTTTGGCACACTTACAGGTTTTCATGTGGGTTTTCTGATTTCACTCGGCTGAAGAATTGGTTTTATTTGGTCTTTAATATTTCTGAWTACCTGTTTTTCACCTTTTCACCTCTGAATGTTTGTCTTTCTAGCCTCTCTATGTCATTCATTTGAACAAAATTATCATTTTTTGAAGAATTTCTGTTTGCTTAGAAAAAACACTTGAGCCTTGCCATTGAATCTGCACCATTTTACTTTTTTCTCACGTTCTTGCTTTCTGTTGCCTCTCTCTGTTAAGAAATGCATCCATGTGGCTTTCATACTAGACATACTAGATCCTAATGATTTTCACATTTTCATGTACCATTATCTGTAGGATTTTTTGATCAGCTTTCTCATCATATCAAATTTTCCTTCTAAAGTGTCAGGGTGATAAGAAATTCCTACTAACTTATTGATTTAAAATATCTTTTTTTATTTAAATATAAGGATATAAGGGTCCAAATGTACGTTGAAAAATAAGTAATTTTTTTTATTATTTCTTTTGCTTCCCCCCCACCCCCCTTTCTTTTACTTAAGCAGAGAAGCAGAGATCCCTCTGGCATTGAATGGAAGCACTCAGCATTTTTAAAACATGTTATTTGAAAGTATAACTGTAGACAGACATTATTTATAAATTTTGACACCATTTCAGTTCAGAGGACGCAGACAAACTTTAAATGGAATTCTAGATTTCCAAAACAAGCAAATAACATCCAAGAAATTAGGCCTGCAACAATAGACCTCCCACTCTAGCAACTGGTTCTGCTCACTTATCTTGAAGAGGGCTTTGAACGTGCTTTATGGCCTGCTCAAGAGCGGCAACTTTACGAACAGAAATCTGAGGACAGTAATTAATCGGTAAAAATAACAGATTAATTTAAATCTCTTCCTCTGTAAATAATAATCATTATCAACATTTTATTAGTACTGTTGTTAATATACCATACACAAAGATATGAAAGGCTTTAGTGACCTCAGTCTTTGTTTCCTACAGGTATATACAAGCCAACGTATTTTCCTAGGGAGCATTTAACTTTAATTTATGCAGCTGCTGCTCAGTTAAAGAAAAATTATTAAACACAGATCCCAATATTTAGCATGCAGGTGTAGCACAGTACTGAGTTCCATACTTCTGACTGACACCTGGCAGTGACACGTTAACCAGCTAAAGAAGTTCAGTTCATGTTTAATGTGCAAAAGTATCTGTGTTATTTTTTTGTTATGTTGTTATTTTTATATTTTTTTCCAAAGGCTCCCTTAAAATTGGAGTTTGCAATATGGAAGAAATATAAAGCAATTGTAAAGACCATTGGATTGTCGTATTCTACTGATCAGTCTAAAGTCATCCCTCTCTTTGCCCTTTGGTTTAACTTCAGTAAGTGTGCCAAAAAAACAAAAAACAAAACAAAAAAAAMCAAACAAACAAACAAAAAAAAAMCTAAAATAGAACTTTTTTAAATCAAAATAGCCCAAACAGAAATCAGAAAAAAAGATTATACAYGGATAATCTGATTAAAGTGATAACATGATCTGATTAAACATTTAATAAGAAATTCTGAACTCCTTCTCAGTCACTTCACCAAAACTATCACTTTTACACAAATGTCTCAAAACAGTGGATTTCTTGATGCTTCAACAAACTTMTAATTCTTCAAGAAATTCTAGAGTGAGATACAGAAAAATATCTTAAGCCCCCTCACTGTTTCCCATGGTGTAATTCAAATCATTCAGCTAGATTCCTTCCATCTCCTAGCAAATTATTTGGTTAATTAGGGCTCTGCACTGATTCAACACAAAGATAACGCTATCATGAATCTCTGCTAAGGTTATAGATTCACTTTGGTATTCCGAGCAAGTGTAAGTTAGTTCAAATGCCAGAAAACACTGCCTAACAAATTTACAAAAACCTTTTAACTACATTTTGGTACAGACTACTCAATCAGGAGCAAGTTCTCAGCTAAGATAAATACTGATCCTTACAGACTTCCAAAAATTTTACTCCCTCTGAGCATCTGCTCCTCAAAGATGCCTTTTTTTCAAATGCTGGCWACTGGAGTCATTAATAGTTGCAGTGTTTACTCACAACAATGAGACATTTGAGAGAACTGAAACAAACTAGATGAAATTACTCTAAAAATAACTAGGCAAAGTAAAATTTTGTACTACTGAATTTTGAGTGCTTAAAGAAATGTTGTCAATAATTTCCTCACTCATTGAAATAGCAGTCTTTATAGCAGGCAAACCTCTTGAGAGGAGGCCTAAAGCCCACAGCTCATCGCTGGCAGACCAATATCACTTCCTTCCTTGAGTCAGTTCAGATTATTTACAGTCTTATCTCCTTATGTGTAAAACCACAAAAAAAAAAAAAAAAAAAAAAAAAGGCACTGAACCTGCTGCCTATACTCCAAATCTATTTTCATGATGATAATTGGATAATTTGAAAAGAGAACCCGATCAGATAGTGGCAAGTTCTGAGCAGAAGGTTTGGTGTGTCTGGCAGGCAGCACCTCACACCACTTCTTTTGCCCTGCTGCCATGGGCTTGTTTGCCCATTTGTTTTCCAGATGGAAACAGTAGATCTAAATTTAACTTTATGTAGACGATGTCCTTTTATTCTCCCAAGAATTTAGGAACTGAACTTAGACACTGAAAGGAGATTGATGAGATGTGACACCAAGAGGCACCTGGCAGCGACCGGCACTATCGGCTTTCCTCACTTTTGTCACTTGACAGCTGAAAATTTCTTCATCTTTCCTTGGTTCTTTGTGACCTCTTTGCATCAGGTGAGGCCATRTCATTGTCTTTGATGTCAAAGGGTTTCAGGTACACAAATTGTTGAGCAGCTCTGACACCACCATGATGGGCAACCTGGCCTATCCAGATTTGCGCAGAATCTAATGCATTTTTTAAAAATAATATTCATACATTAAAAAAAAAAAAATTTTATTTGGTTTTTCACTAATCTGGGAAATGTGGGCTTTCCACCWTTTTGCCTCTTCTGTTACCAGCTACTTCTCTGGAAAACTAACGTAAAATAGGAATACCTTGCAGCAAAACAAACAAAAAAAAAAATCAGTGACTTTGATCAGTGTGGGCTTACACTGCATTGAGGGCAGGTACCACGTCAGCTAAATCCCAGTGGAGACGTGGTGATTCAGCTTATATTTTTATAAGCCCATTCCTCTATGGTAGCTCTGATGCACGCCATCCCCCAAGAGGCAGCCATGTTGGGGACCTGCTCTCCTGTGCCATAGCTGAGTTGCATAATATTGTCAGCACTAGAGGGCACTCTTGGATTAATGTACTCTAGCACTATACTACTGTAGCTTTATGTTTCTTACTGTTGTGATATTACTGTTGGTTGATCAGGCTGAGCTTATGAGTGAGGCAGGGCTTAGTGTCCATCCTTACAGCCTTGGCACTGTGGAAGCAATGGACTCTACCTTGAGGGCAGTAAAGGAGATGTTTATGCAGGTAGTGAATACCTGATGAGGTGAGATGATGGCCTTGTYGGCATGGGCAAATAATGGGCACTTTAGGTATAAAGTAGTGAGTAGTGAGAAGCAGTGAGCTCAGAAAGGAACGATGTGGTTCATCGCAAATTATAGATCGTTGTAGTGTGATTTCTTAGTCAGTTACGCCTAATTTCTTTCCTTGAGGGGCAACAAACATTACTCCRGCTTCACTTCCCAAAGCCCACTCTTGGGGAAGCTTGGTTGGCAGAAATCATGCTGAAAAGGCCCTGCCTTTGGGAAGGAACATTGCCCTCCAGCAAGGCAGGCAGAACCGAAAGCTGCCACAGGTTTGCTTCTCCTTGGGGTCAGAGGCATAAGGCAAATGAGAAAACTGTTTAAAAGTGGACAATTAATGGGCTAAAACATGAGGGAGAAGAGAAGGTTCCTCCGTGGGGCTTTCACTCCCCAGAAGGCCGGAATCATGTCTGAGATTGACCTTACTTTTCCATTCAATGGGTCTTCTGTGAAGGAAGTGCAAGAGCAACAAGTTCCTAGAGGGCTCCAYGGTTGTTACTGTTATTGTGTAATTGATTTTTAACCATCTTCAGCTCTGCTTTAGGAAGTTTGGATTTAAATAGTCTCAGTAATGTTGATTTTAAATTATTCCCCTTGTGACTAGTTCATATTTTTTCCTTGGTATGTAATCTAATTTGCTGCAGGCAAACCCCTTTAGTTTTTGGCCTGTTGACAAACACAAATGRCTAGTCCCTACACTCCTCATCTCTCTCTCTTTCTGTGGATCTACAAATTGGGGTTTTTTTCTCTCCTGTTTTTTTCTTTCCTCACTGTTTCTTCCATAGCTGTACAGCACAGACACATCTGCAACACTTCCCCTTCCCAGTTAAAAGAGAAGCAAACTGCGGGTGTGCAGAGACGGCAGTGGCAGGMACTATAAGCAAGTTTTAAGTAAATGCCACATTGCCCATACATCTCTCTGACCTAAATCTTTATATACCTAAATGCTTTTAACTACTACCTATGGACTCCTACTGAAATACTTATCCCTGGTGTGTTTTCTCCCCTGTGCCTCCAGGTAGTATACATGGGTATATCTTCCACTGCCTCTGCTGGCTTTAGAATATCAAGTATTACATGTTTACTTAATATTTCAAGTRATGCATACATACTACAACCCCACACTTAATATAAGTCTTCCARATTTCAGGCTCTTTCAAGTTTCAGCCTGATCTTGAACTATAATATACCAGAGATCCTTCCCAGAGAGCYTCTCAATTACCTTTGTAGGGAAATCTGCATAACGAAAATGGGCAWGCTATGGCCACCATGAAACACTGAGCAGCTGCAATTCCTTTAAGATTAAGTAAAGCTTGCTTAAAAAAAAAAAAAAGGCAAACAAACAAAAATCCAAGGTCTCTTTGTTATTCTGGACTTTTCTTTTTAGAAATTAATTTATGAAAATCCAGTCTGMAAAAAAACAATGGCTTAGTGGTTGTGAGCAACTGGGATGTCAATCCAGATTCCAGTACAAGATTTTAAAGGCAGCCTTAGGCAGATATTTTACCTACCCGATGTGTCTCAATGCAACCACTGTAAATTGGAGATAACATTCCTTTCCCACCCAGAAAATGCATTGATGTTAGTGAGCTGCTTGAATACTAGAGAAGGATAACTAGGCAAAAATCTATGTGCAATTAAAACACACACACAAATCCTAAAAGCTAAAAAAAGTAAAAGTAGTCGAGCTGGGCATTCTTTGGCTTTCATTTATCTGCCTCTAACACTGGAAATCCTCTGGACATGTTTTCCCTGCTGTTCTGTTCATAACTCAGGCCTTGATTTGGCAAGTACTTAACCTGAGCCAAGCTCCTTTCATGAGCTGCCTCCCTGCRGTTGCTGGTTTACACACCCACACCACTAGCAGCTGAAACTCTAGCAAGGGGCAAGGATTCCTCTGTGTTCTGCAGTACCGGGCACCAAGGAATATATAATCAATAAAAYAGATTTTTAAACCTGTTTCAGCTACATTTTTTAAAAATATATATTTTGGAAATTTAATCTCAAAGGCAGATGTTTGAAAAAACAAATTAACATTATTCATTATTCTTCACAGGAGGAGGAATGGGTAGATTGATACCAAGCTGATAAATACTGACTGTATCCTGTAAAATAATGATCCAACCCATCTAATCTTGGTCACATGTGCATTGCCTGTGAAAAAGTGCCCGTTTGGAGCATAACTTTTAAAATTGAAAATTGTTAATTTAGGCATGTTATTAGGATGTATGTGAAACTATCAGTGAAAAAGTAAACCATGCAACTTGAGACTAATTTTTAAGACCTTACCACACATATTTAATTAAATGTGTGAATCTAAGATTGSTCAGGTAACCACAGAGTGTTTGGGCTGAATGCAAGTTTAGTAAATCTAGCCCCTTTTCACAGAGTTAGATCATGCCCTATACAGCCTCAGTGACTGCGCAGTGTACACACAGGACCTTCCAGATACAGTATGTAGCACTTGCACAATTGTGTTCATATACAGCAAAGGATGTTACAAGGTTTTCCAATCAGGAATGAGAAGCAAGGAATTTAATGGTGCCATTCTGCATGAGAAGAGTTCTAGGCCTGTGTGTTTTTATACAGCACTGTGAGCATTTTTCAAGTGCAAACAGCAAGAGCAACTTACCACAAAATTAAGGGAGCARATACTATCTACTCAGTAGCGTAGAACACAATGTTGTTCTTTATTATATTATTTTAAAGGGGCAGATTTACTATGCCATAWATTAATAATTCAGAAGATGTAAGAAGGCACAGCCAATTAGCTGCAGTGATTTGCATTTTTATGCTCCTTCATTAGTTTTCTAAGGTCTTCTATTATAGCAATGCAAATGCCATCTTCCAAAGGTGAATAGCCAACCTGATTTTTGTTTGCATGATAATGAAGCTTCTTCAATTATTGAAGGACCAAACAAAATAATAATTTTTAGGATGAAGTTTTGTTGCTGTGATATCTCTTCTTTATGTTGGTTGTCATAAGACAACATAATTTATTTTAACTTTAAYAGAGTTTATTAGGCTGCTGATTTTCTAAGGTTTCTAAAATCTTGCCCAACTTTAATCATGTGAGTGATCCCATAGTGATCCCATTAGGGTAAGTATTAATGTCCTTTCTTAACCAATGGGCTGATAAATATCTCCATGTATGATGACTTGCTTGCAGCATGGGATCTCTAGCYTTGTGCAGGAATACAATGAGAAGTGTTTAGTATGTGAATTTATCCATTCACATGGAAGTGATGTCCCCTGACTTCTCTTTCTAAAAGAATAAGCCCCCATGTATCTGTTGGGGACTGCACCTTCAACTGCTTCCTGCTCCACTAATATCCTTCTTGGTTACTACTAGCTATGTGTACAGTCTTGCTAGAATTGATGTTTTCAGCTTCTGAGGAGCACTCCTGAAGCCAGCAAGGTTAAGTTAAAAACATGACTGTAGGCAGGACTAAGWCCCTGGTCACCAGGATGCTTGTAGTTGCCTTGTCTCAACCTCCCTGCATAGGGCACCAGTAAATCCCACTGGCTTCACTGAGCCAGTGCTTCCAACCTGCAGCTGGCCTGACATGTACTTATTTTTCCATTTTTACTCTGGTATTTTCCTTTCCAAATGCTTTCCATGTGAGGCCACTTTATTTTATTTTTATAATTATTTTATTTTTAATACAGCCCCTCATTCCAGATGTAGATAGCACATACACACACACTCAAGCATATATATAAGCAAAATAATGCTGAGGCTGCACCTTTATATAAATGTCTCTGAGACAGAGTTCAAACTGAGAGCACTACATACATTTCATACAGTCTATAAGGATTATTCTCCCTGAAACAAACAAACAAACAAGTAAATAAAGTCACTGTCCTGGTGTGTTTTCTCCTGAGTCTCCAGTTTACCCATAGATCCTACCAGAAGGCTCAGGCAGCCCCATGCAGTCTGCCCGTCCCTGCCTGCCTCTGCAGGATGCTCGTCTTTTGGGATGCTCAGATTTTTCTAGGGGTTACTGCAGCAATGTCACCCACAGGGCCATAGCGGTGTTCACCAGCACACTGCAGTCCTCTCCATGCTGTTACTCAGTCACACACTTCTTGTTTTAGCACAAGAGAAGTTCACAGACCCTTTAGATCATCTCTTGAGTTTTGTACAAGACAATGAATGTTCAAGRAGGAACACTTTCCATAATTTCACTGAGGCAGCTGCAGATAGCATGCTTGTAGCACAGGATGAATGACTGACCGTGACAGCGATCGGTGTGTTGGTGCATTTGAAAGGCTTTTTTCCTTTTTCTTTTTTTTTTTTTTTTTTAAGAAAAACTTTCTTTGTGGAGGTTGCTTGAGAAGACAGTGCTGGTGAATCATTCAAGTAAATAGGGGAGGGTGGAAGATGAATGGATAGCTCAATCAGTTATAAGAGCTATGACTCAACAGCATGCAAAATTCTTACAGCAGGTAATCTGAAACGAGAAAAGAGAAACAAAAGTGGCTTGAGTTAATATGTACCATTACGTAGAAAGATTTGACTGGAAATAGAAAACCTGGAGCAAATAAAGACATCTGAAAGCCAGAAGAGGAGTATTTTCTCAAAGCAGAATTGGAGTCTCTGTATCTCCTTACTATCTCCCCTCAGTTACCTCCTCTCCCCAAACGCTATTGTATCTCCTACAGGRTGACATGCAAGGAGGACAGGGATCACTGGCTGGAGCAGTCTGGASCTGTCACTCATAGTTCTCACAGCGGAACAGATCCTACCCAAATTTACAGTTAACCTCTGGAGACAGTGGAGACCTGCGTATTACTRTGGAGTCCCTTACCTTTGTGCACGGACATGAGGGCCCCTGAAGATGCCTCTATAGGAACAGAAATCAAAGTTTTGCAATTTAACTTAATTTCTGTTCTTTATGTGAATCAGAAAATTCAACCTTTTATTGCATATCAAAGAATGAGCTAATTTAAGACTTAGAAGTCTGGTATTTAGCTTATAAATTAAAATTAGTTGTGAAACATTATTTAAGATGTCCTTCAAGTCCTTGCTCTTAATCACATCAGGAGAAAAAAATGATTCCTTCACATTTTTGACTCAAAAAATTTCTCTCAGAAGGGATCTGATGATCACATAATCTGACTCCATCTACCACATAGCTTCAAGATTCCCCTAAATTAAAGTCTGCATCCTGACCAATAGTGCAGCTAAACCAGACTGTGTCTCTGGAAGATGATCTTGACTTTAAATTTTCTGTTCAGGAAAAAAAACGCTTCAGAGTTCATTAAGTTTTTTCAGAGGGCAATTCTTTTCCCTGCTGTACATTGCCTCAAACCTAAACTTGTCTAATTCTCTGCTGTGAATTTTGTTAATCTTTGCCATAAAACAACAGAGATTCCTGTATGCTAGTTTTCCATTCTTTGATTAACTAAAAAGAGTTCAAGTGCAAGTCCCTCATTTTATATGTTATATATGCAAGCCTGTTTTCCAATCCCTTAAGTATATCCAAAGTCCCCTCTGAACTTTTTCAATACCTTTTGGGATGCAGGGCAGCCGAACTCTCTATATGCGCTATGCAGAGCAGAGTAACACCAGCATCAGTGACGAAAACCAGAGGTGGGTTTCATTCGGGGCTGGATGGGAGCGGAGGCGTGCGGATGGAACTGTGCGGTCCCGCTTCCTCCTCCCTCACACACACAGGGCACGCGCCAGCCAGTCCTTGCTAATGAACTGTCACATCCCTGGCATTCCCTTCACAGGAAATCTGTGCCTGGGCTATGTAACCCCCTCACTTTTTTTTCCCTATTCTCCTGATTTTAGTCCAATGATCATTTTAGCACTTTGGCCGTGGATCGCTGCAGGAAATCCATGTGTATCTGATTATCCATCATAAAATCAAATTGTTTTCAGTCTCTATTTCCCAGCATGGAGTCTCTTCCATCCTACAAGTGTGGCTCACATTGTTCCTCACAGTATGGGCTTACCAAAAAAAAAAAAAAAAAAAAAATTTGTTATATCTAGAAATGTAAATCGTTCTGTCAATTTATCAGTTTCATTTATCATTTAATTCTGCTTCAGTCTTAAAGACATAAGAAAACTTAATCAACAAATTGCTATGTTTTCTTATGTCTCATTGATAAAGAAGTTAAACAATGCAGAGGAAAAGACACTCACCATGATRATTCCCTGTTTAGACTATTATGTCTATTATATTTTAAATAAATTTGTAGGTGTGAAAAGGTTCCTATTATTTTCTTAAACAAATGTCTTTTGGTGTTAGATGTTACTGTAAGTCCTTTCAGAAAGTTTATCAGCAATATTAATGTGATGGAAGAGAATTTGTAATCTCATCAAAAGATGGTATCAAAGTAGTCTGACAAAATTTATTTCTGAGAGGCTTATGTTGATAGACATTAATTATGTTTGAGCAATTTTAGCTTGATAGGCCATTAATTTATCAGGTTATTTCTATTACTATTTTAAAATATTGGCACATTAGATTTTTTTTTACAGTTCCAAACCTTCAATAATCAACACAAAATGCCCAAGTGAATCTTTTACCMGTTCTTCTAAAACTACGGAAGCTAATTAGACATGCAGGTTTTAAAATGTCTAACTTTAATAACTTCTCTGTAACTGGTTAAAATTAAAAGGATTACATCATCATATCATATGACTGTACCATCTGGCTTTCCCCCAAAACAGACACAACGTTACTGAGATTCTGCTTTTCATGAGTTCTAGTCTGTTCTACTATTATCATACATTTACAGAATAATAATATTATTGGGATTCCCAGTGCAACTGCACTCCTTTGGTTTCCTTTTCATTCTTAAAGCTGCTAACCACAGGTTTTGCCTTTGCCAGTTTACTTCCACAATCTAATTTCTATAATTTCCAAGACTTTTTTTTTTTTCACTTTCCTCCCATGATTTATAGATGCTTCTCATTTTACTTTGACCCATGCTACTCTTTCTTTAGTTCACTGTGACAACATCATTCAGAAATACGTTATTTGGGCATCTAATAAATTGCTATTCAACAAACGGACAATTACCTTCCTCATTTTTCTGTTTACATTTTCTAGATGATTCACTCTAGGTGATTGTCTCAAAATTATTTTCAGCTTTATGACACTGATGTTTCGAAAAGCATGAAATGTCTTTCATTCCCAAGAATATGTATTATTGACAAAGACCACAGTAAAAATGTAATCAAAAAAGAAGCAGTTTCATCTTAGCAGTCACTAATTTTTTGCTTCTGTTAATAATTCTTCACTTCATAGGCTCCCAAATGGAAATCTGTCACTCTTTTATGAGATATGAAACGGCTATGTATAATTTTAGAAATTCAAAGGATGCCTTAAAATCAGCAGCCTATGTCATATGCAGCATATGTCTCTGAAACTGCTGTCCGCCCATACAAATATTTGGKTTTGATACAGACGGTAGATGTAAAGCCAATGGCCTTATTTGCTAGTGTGCCTGGAACGTTTTTAGTACACCAAAGCTAGTAATCTGTCTTGTACTATATCAGTGTAACTTTGATCTATAAATACACAAGATCCTTTTCTTTTTTCTCAGTTGTCAGTTATCTGGATTTGGGTAATGCCATTTTAGAACAGTGTCTCTCCTCCTGCTCTATTTTTCATTCAGTCTTCTCAGAATAGACAGTTAAAACCACTACATGGAAATGAATATTGAATCATAGGAATCTTCCTATATGATTTAAGAACATCTAGTTCTGATTTATGCTTACAAATATTTCTGTTGCAGATATAGCACGTAACAAGTGAAACGTTGTAGGTGCTAGAGGAAATTAAGTCATAATTAAATGAAATTATTCACCATTTTTACATTTGGTAATGCATGGTTATACGGGCCACAGGTAAGTTCCGATCATGGGTCAGGTAACTTAACAGAAGTCTGTGTGAAGTGCAGAAGAGCAGATATTCCATATTTTTCTTTTGCATTATCTTTTCTGATAATCATTCTGCTGATGATGATAAGTATGAAGTATGACTGAGTCCAGACAAAGGTKTTAAGAGCTTCTATTAGTAAATTTCTTGGTACAGCTGTCACTGTTTTTTTACGGTTGCTATGGAGACCAACGAGTTTGAGGCATCACTTTTTCAATGATTTTCCGTGGCAATACTGCTTGGGCTCCAATGCTACCCCAAACAACCAAGAATGYCCTCCAGGAGAATTTCTCTCTAATGGAACATACTGAAATAGCTAAGAATTTGCCTAGAATATGGTGGTGAGCACCAAGCCTTGCTTAAGGATTGAGCTAATAATCTATTCAATAAAAMTACTATGTGAACGAGTTTCATAATTTGGATTTCATTAAAAAAAAAGAATGAATATACATGAGAAAACTGAGACACAGAATRGGAAAGGTGATGTATTTCATCAAAATGATTTGTTTGTGGCTTCCTAATATTTTAGATTTTAAACTTCAAGASCAGATCATACCTGGAGAATCTCAGGCATTTTAGAAAATAAAACATTAATTTCTGTCCATGTTTCTTCCTTTCCTCTTTATACTCAAACAGAAATTACTGTTTTCTTTTTCTCATTGCTCATTGCTTTGTGGCATTGTGGAAAGGAAAACATTTTAGGAATTGCATAGACCATTGACGRTAGTGTAAAACTATGAAAATCATAAGCCAGCTTTAATATGGTCAAAGCATATAGCTGTATATAAGAGAATGGAAATCTCAGAATGTAGCCATGCAAAATACTTTGTCCAGAATTTAAAAACTCAAGGTCTGATATGCTTTTGCGTACTCACTGGGCAGTGATATCAACAGCCAGGATTAATCGGCTTATGGCAATGGTGCCACTACATGAAAAGTCCCACCAGACTGGAAGTGAGGTGGGGATAAGCTGAAGAGTTGCCTTCCTGCTGGTTGTTTCCACTGATGCTCTTCAGATTTTGGTTACATCCTGCACCCCTGCCTCCTTCTCTTTGGGCAGCACAGCTTCAATGTTATTTTATTATAAATAATTTTTGGTCAATATTGGTCACAATTTGCAGAATGGACAAAACTCAGTACAGCCTTTTAGAGGCAGAAAAATGCACCAGTGTAGCTTTTCTTTGCTGCTTCACTGAAGCCTAATGATTAAAAAGAAAGAACGAAAAGATTTCTGTTTTTCTTAATATTTTTATTTCACTGTTTGGAGGAAGGACCAATATTCATCTTCAATTTTTAAAATGTGTCCTGCTATTTATTTTCCAAATGATGCACACTGTGAGTGTGCACGGGGCATACTTTCTTTGCAGGTGCTTTGTTTGCTTTGCCAATGTATTTGCTATTAGCTTGCCTCTTTGTAAGCACACAGAGACCACATGACAGTCATATAATAATTTTTTTCTAGAAAATTCAAGCAGAGTGTGTGTAAATTTGAGTTTTCACTTCAATAACAGCCCTTGTTGTCCAAGAAAAAGAAAAAAGAAAACTAAAAACATTTGATTTCAAATTACTTGGACTCTCTGCACGCTAAATGTACTTGTTTAATGCAAGCCTTTGATGAATCACTAGTTCCTGGTAAGATTGTCAACTGATCATTAACAAACTGAGGTAGCAAAGACACACGTGCTTAACCAAATTACCTGACAGAGAAGCCTTTAAAAACACAAGGAAAAGTCTTCTTAACATAAGACATATGCTTTCATTTTCTGAAAAACAATTTTACATAGAGTATTTCTGTTGCAATTCAAGATAAAAAGGTCAGACGGCAACATCTGGTGTAAACAGGTACAATATAGGCTATGTGGACTAATATGTACTATATTTTGCATGGTACAGAAAATGATAAAAATATACAGCAGAAGACAAATAAATGAATCAGCTCAGTGTGACAGCAAGGATCTGCCATTTTTGGTCTGCAATATGAAAACAGTCAATATTGTCATATACTAAGGTTCAGAAGTGGACTAGTCCTCTCTGTTCACTTGACCTGCCTGTGTCAGACCAAAAGTTTGTCTACCTGGTCTCTAAATTCTCTCTAAATTCTCTAATTCTCTAAATTAGTCCCTCTACAGTCCCCCTCTAAACCTTTCCTTAAAGCAACAGAAAACTGTGATAATGAGAGAAAATAATGCTTACACAGATAATACTTGACTTTGAATAAAAATAGTCAGCGATATAGCATTCTAATAGTACAGTTAAAACCTAAAGTATTTATCTTTTTGAATACTATTAAGAAGTGAAGTGTGGGCTTTCTGGTATTAATTCTGCCTCTGAAAGGAAAAGCAAAGTCAACATAGTTACAGTAGGTAAAATGGTAATAACTGAAACCTTGAAACCTTCTACCTTTCTGATGATTTTGTTCCTAAACCAAGAGAACAAAAGCATTGTACTTAATGTTGGGAAAAGGTGTTCATAGAATCTCTCAAACCTTTCAAAAATACCCCCAGAAATAGAAATATATTTCTATTCAGTAGCTAAAGGCTGCATTTTGCAGGGGAATTTTTAATAACTCATGTGACTCAGAATTTATGCAAGTCGAAGGCAGCTGTGAAAAGCACTCTTGTACAGAACTGATCTGAGGCTAAAAATGATTATGATTGTAGACTAGTTGCACCCAAATGCTTGATCCCTGTAGTCTCTGATGGACTGTCTGCTTCCAGAGACTGATACATGTCCCAAAATGAAACTGGAATACACTGAATGAGATTAATCAGCACAAAACAAAGTGTTCTCTGAGACTTCTGTGTAAAGGGATCAGATTCATCACTCAGAGCTGAGTAAGTTTAGGAACTTACAAGTAATTTAAGAATGTTGGAGAGAAGGCATGGCTATGCTTGCATAGCTTGACTTTTGAGAACTGTGTACTTTTAAGTTTGCTTACGTGTTGTGGTAGCATATGTACTGACACTGTGGTTATTAGCAAGGAATTGAAYTAGGGACACTGCACAAAAAAGAGAAAAATGGCTAATGGCTATGGCTRCTTTTAAAGGGACACGTAAACTGTATGTCTAGGACCAGAGTTTGTTACAGACACCTCAGGAGACACCCGAGTGCCTGCAGACTTTGGAAATGTTGTCCAAGCTGTCCCTCAGTGGGACATGGGACAATAGCATATCCATGAATATTCTTCCTGCTCATGGCTGACCTACACTGACAACAAAAGCCTGTTATGACTGACAGCTCAAACGAGGTATCAGTCAMAATAAATTGTGCAGCTCCTCAATCCTCTCCTTTCTTAAAGGAAAAAAATGAACACAATTAACATAAAATTACTAAAACTCCACTGAGATGAATGGCACAGTTCCAATGTCATTAAAACTATTCAGAAAATGTATTTTTTGCCCTTTTTTTCTTATTAGAAGATTGATACTTTCACTTACGTCAGGTGTTGTTTTTTACATTTTTCACAGAGTGACTTAAGAAGATCCTTCCCCTTAAAAAATGGCTAGCAAAAACCCAAATATGTTTCAGTTTTCAAATCAGRCCTTATATTATTTTTTAACTACAGATTTATTGTCCTTTAAAATAATTGTCATAAGAAACTTTCAACAAGTTTCCTTTATAAGAATTTGGGCAGAAATATYAATACGCTTCTGCAGTAGTTACCCTTGCCTTACATTTATTTTAAGTTTCTMTTCCTCTATAAAAACAGATGGGGACTTRATTAAAAAAAAMAAAAGKCATTTGGAAGGGCAGGTGGTATCTAATGAGGTTTTCAGAAGCACCAAGCTACATGACTTCTRTCAGTAGGAGAAAGATCCATTACTCTACACTCCAGGTAGCCTGATACTGAGTCTGAAGCAAGGGATCATGAGTCAGTTGAGATATTGTCCCTCTTTGAAGTGACCCCCACCGTATTTTGCTGCATTGGTTCCCAAGGAGGAAGGTGTTTTATGCCTGCTGGGTCAAAATAAGGTGTAAATTTGTAAGGTCAGAGTATGGGAGTGAAGGGAGCTGTGCCTTGCCCCATCAATCCRTTCCTGCAGCCACGTTGCCACGTGGCCTCTGAGAAAGTCTCTGCCAAATGTAGCTATAAAGCAATTCTGAAATGGGTAACTTGCTATTTCACMGTGTTAGTTCTTTTTCTCAAGCAGATGATCCTTACACTATAAAAATCTGCTGTTTCTGCCAGCTAATGTGGGAAATCCTAGTTTGATTTGCAGGTGTCTGCATAGTAAAACTGGAAGTCTGGATCCAAACGTAGCTGATGACATACTTGGAAAACTGTTACAGCCACACATAACAGCACTTRTCATAGTGGTCTTCCATTTTTAAAAACATATAGGAATTTACAGGCAAAGATGAATATATATTCTCCTTCATTTAGGTTACACTGTCACCTCTTCTGTATCTAGTCAATGTTATGAGTGTAAATTCAGAAGGTGAAAGAGTAAAAATTTATCGTTCAAGCCATTCCCCTCCACTCTTTCTATGACTATATATTAAATTAAATGCTAAGATCCTGATAGTGGATGTGCATTTGGACCATACTGTGTTAATTATACCTGTGTGTCTCTGCCACCGAGTTAGCTTCCAGCTTTCCACACAGCTTCCATGGCTTTGCACAACTCAAATGATACAATAAATCATATTTCTAATGAGAATTCAAAACTGCTTAACAGAATCTGCTGGGAGAAATAAGAAAATAATTCAAACTGGAACAACTCTAGAATAAGAGAGAATATTTCAGTATGTATCGAAGTATGACCTAAAAATGCCAGTAAAGCACTCTGCTTTTTCTACTTTTTGAAATACAAGAAGTCTCTCTACTCCTTATAGTAAAAGTAAATTTTCATTCTTGGTAAAATCACAACATGTGGGTTTTTCAGTGTGGTATATATTATGTTACAGAACCTCATTTTTAAATTGACAATTGTGGTGTTTATAGAACAAGAACAGCAATCTAGAAACATTCAAAATATCAAGATGTGTCATTTAGAGAGGAGATCTCAAGAGAACTAATTAGTCAATATTCAATTTTTTCAACCAAGGTCTTATCATCAGGTGTGTGCGGTATGTTCCAAAACATTAGAAAAGGATGTTTGTTAATCAGTTGGGTTTGCAGGACCCAGTTGGGTTTGCAGGGTTGGATCTGCTTTTTTTGCTCTGTGTGTATGAAGTCAGATGAGATTCTGGATTGATAGYAGGAGGGTAAAAACAAACACATAACAACTGCAGAAGCTTCAGTTTTCCAATTGCTATTGTAAGGAAGACAATTGTCCTATATATTTATGTACATATATATACACACACATAGAGTCATTCTGGAAATGAGAGCTATATTAGCAACTCTGCTCATGACTTTCATTACTTTTCACGATGAATGAATGCTCAGAGAAGCACTCCCAGCTGTTTGCTTGCCTTCTCTTGAAGATAGAAGGGGTGTTTGATACTGTTATGCTACCTCTGCAACATAGCTGCAAAGCAATTCCAAGGAGCGAGATAAATTAATTTTTAAAAGACGGCACATTCCTTTATGTGACACACCAGAGAGAGGTCACATTTCAGCTTAGAGTGCTTCAGCTTATGGAAGCTCTCTTTTAGTTATAATAAGTGAGACTTTAACTGCAGAGACGTGGCAAATAAGCAGGTAGCACAAGACCTTGTTGAAAGTTTTTAAAATTGCAAAAGTTTCTAATTACAGTCCTGGCTTTTGACTTTTTGGTCACCTATGTAGGTCACGGCTTGTGCAAAGCCAGTGTAAAATCAGAGTCTACAAGTGAACTCAAGTAAAGAAACAGTTAAAGAAAGTGTACGAGTCTGGTAATGTCCCTAAAATAAACCAAGTAATCATACCAAAAATGATCACAGACTGGCACAGTCAGCATTCTTCCCAGAATAAGTATTATTGGCTGATCAGCCAATTTCCAAGTACTGATAAAAAATAAACATGATAATTTAAAAAAAAAAGTAACAGCATATTCTGTACAGATTATCCAAATGGTTTTATATTTTGTGCCGCTCATTTGCACAAAGTGGCCTGTTTTCACACAAATAAACAAATAGGCAACACTTTTTAAAGGAACCTGGACTAGCAGTCAACATATCCTTTTCAAGGTGGTTTGTTTTCAAGGTGGTTTGTTTTTCAAAAGGGTACCTTCTGCAGTTTTATGTTGAGATTATCACAGAGAAAAGAGGGACAGATTGCAAATGCTTTTAGAAAGTGTGAATTTGGGAAATATAATCAGCATATACACTGTTTAATGGTTATTTTATAAAACCCTTGTGACTGAAACATGCACTCCAAGAATCAACACGGCATCTTCAACAGAATGCTAAGAACCGATAGTCCATTTTTTGCTTAGGTAAATGAATGTTTGCTTAGGAAATGTGAGCTCTGGACAACAGAAACCAACTACCTATAGGTATATATAGCCAGCTGTTTACATGTTTATATCTCTAAAACAGCTGCAGCATTTGACCATGCCATGGAGAGCGGAGGAGCCTCCTCCTTTCCCACTGGC
The DNA here is from genome assembly GCA_003342815.1 of Eudromia elegans. Lineage (NCBI taxonomy): Eukaryota > Metazoa > Chordata > Aves > Tinamiformes > Tinamidae > Eudromia > Eudromia elegans. Next base: position 3,045,510 of record PTEX01000018.1, on the reverse strand, counting down.
CACTATATTAAGCAGCTCACTGTAATTGCTGCATAGCATTTGGCAGTTGCAGGCATGGTAACGGTTAGTGTTAATAAAAGTGGAAGCTGTTCTCACAGTTGCGTGTCTCGCAGCCGCATGTGTGAAACATATCACACTCGGCGCAGACAGACTGGACATCGATAGTAAGGAGGATCTGAGACTGTGACAGAACAAATATGCTCAGCTAAGTGTGTAGCCATGTGAGTAAATACAGCACATGAAGCCAAGTACTTACGCAGCAAGAAAATGAACAAGTGTAATGATTTACTGAAATMATTGTCTGTTTATTTCCTGTTCTTTTAGGGCTTGGTGTTGCACAAGCAAAAATTAGTAACAYTGAAGGACTGTCTTAATTGAAACAYGAATGTCTTACTGCATGAAAAAAGTGGTTGTATGTATGTGTATTTAGATAAATTTTTCTTTCATTTGTATGGAGGGAATGAGTCAGAGTAACCAGCACACAGCTCTATCTGTACCTGTCTATTCCCAAAATATCACAACAAATATTTAAGGATCTTTTCAAGTGACAGAACTAAAGGTCAGGGTCATTGCAAAGGGCAGTTTGTGGAGGAAGGGATTAGCATTTCTCTAAGTGATTTCTTCTTCCATCTATTTTTTATATCCTCCATAAAMATGCCTCTCTAATTTCAAACACATTTTTTGAATTCTGCAGAGAAGTCAGTTCTAAAAAGGTATCATCCAAAATAAATGTTTTTCTTGGCTCATGCATCAGCTATCCTATCTTTTCTTTTCCAGTATAGATATGGGTGGGAGAAGGCGTGTGTGTGTGTGTGCATGTTGTGTGTATACAATGTATATATCACTGTAGCCTCTGCTTAGCATTCCCTACTCAAATATTGCTTATGCAGAGCTATAGAAGGGAGAGCTTTGCTTCTAAGATTGTTTTATGTCTCTATTTCATTATAAACACAATTATTTAATAGACTGATTAGATTAGCATTTATCTGTTTTATCTGGCTAGTGGGCTAATGCCAGAAGAATGTTCCAGGTGCTTAGCTCCTTTGAAAAACAGATCTTTGTTTTGCATATCCAAATAGAGGGCAGATCTCCAGCATCTACCCCACACACCAAATTTTCCGCTTTTAAGCAGCAATAAACCGTGTGCTGGGTCATCTTTGAATTTATATAGACTGCATTCTCTTTTCATTTATTTTTAAAGATTGCTTTTGGGTTAGAAATCAGTCAACRGCTTTGTGGCAGGGTGACCTCTCCACTGTCACAATCTGTTTGTTGCCACCCAGCAAAAGGCAGTCATTTCAAAAAGCAAACTAAACTCAGCGTTTCCTGAAGATTGCAATATAAAGTGCTCATTTCAGTCGTTCTTCCTGCTTGTGTTTTGGCAAGCAGTTTTGCAGGTTTCAGATGAAATTCTTCAGTAAATAGTACGGTATCTCTCAAAATGTGTGGTCAAAACAAAACACAAAGAACCTGATATTCAATAGCTTTTCAGTTCAGGTCATCACCTATCATTTTGCAAAATGAAGATAGACAASAGAAACAAAACCACTCTGATCTGACAGCAGCTCCCAGTCACCTAATACAGGTATAATTTATTCCCATTCCAGCAGCTRCAGATGGCAGTGCATTCTTCTCTCCCTATGCATGATATACAGCTCAGTAAAGGAACTTGACCTCTCTCCAGCCCCAGAAAGAGATAAAGGAAGATGCTGGCTCTGAATGTGTGAGAAGGAGAAAGACAATAGGATTCTTGTGCTTTTAAGGTAGCCAGTTAAACGAAAAGGGGAAGAAAGGGGAAGGTGGGGGCAGTTACTTACAGAAAAATATGAAGGAAAGAGTATTTTCACATACATTGTTTAGTGCATTTAGTAACCTGTCAGAAGATATACATGAATTTTACTATTGATCTCACCACTTCTTTACTTCAGATGGCCGTTTGCCTAACAGGAGATTTCCCCTGTTCTAGTCTTCCTAGCTTGGGCATCACTGCAATACATGTATGTCACTTTTCTAAATTATATTAAATAGGATGACAAAATCGAAAACTGATGATAGGATATCTAGGAACAGGTAAAAGAAGAAAAATTGTGGGTTATGAGAGAGAAAAAAGAGAGTTAGTTCATGCACAGGGAAGTGGTCAGACTTAGTGAATAACTGATTAGGGAAAAACAATCCATCCTGACTTGAGATCCTGAAAAATAAGTGTAGGGCTGCCAGTATCATTAGATGGTGTTCCTGTGTTGTTATTAGTTGAGATCCACTCTCATTACTGTATAGTCACCTATGTCTAGTGTTCAGTAAGATAATAAAATGGATTAGTCTACGATTCCTGCATTTATTTTTCCCCCTGCTAGACCATTCCCACTTCTGCTTCAGATCATCAGATTTTATAGGTTTCACTTGCATGAATGAATTGAAAGTAACTCCATTAAAACCAGATGAGTCACCAGGGAGTGAACCTGCAGATTAAAAAAAAAAAAAAAAAGAAAGAAAAAGGATAGGTGACTAGAGTTTACCTCGGCTTGGACCAGATCGCCAACGTTAGTGGGTGAGCAGTGATGTGGTGCTGACCATGACGTGTAGGGCCAATTTAGCCTGCATCCCTGCTGCCCTCCTTCCAGGTGATGGCAGGTGGGTCACCACATTGGCACTGCCTCCATCAGTCCTCACCATGGCTGTCAGAAATGTGGTCCTGGGTGTGACATTGGGCAGCTGTTGGAAGAGGGAGCTCCACCACCAGCTCCTCAGTCCAGCACCAGCTTCCAGCAGGTGCTGAGCATGAACAGCCACTCCACACCAGCAGCAAAGTCCTAAGGCGACACTCAGGTTTCTCCCAGATTTCCACCAATTTTTTGCCCTTATCTTTTTCCTGCCATGTTGTGCCCATGTGGGACACTTCCATCATGCAAGAGCACGCGTGGAAGGCAACATCATGCTGACCAGCAAGGCTGGGCTCGAAAAGAGCTCAGATAGAAAAGCAGAGGCACAAGGCAAGGCTGCAAGAACATTTTTTTGCCATGTCTGGGGTCTCACTACTGCCACAATGCATATTCGTGGATAAGCAAAGCCTGGATTTGAGACAAAGCACAGGCCACAGGTAGTTGATGATTAAGACAAGCCCAGTAACTTAAGAATTTTCTCCTGTAGAAGGTGTTTCTCTCAGCATACAGCAAATTTGTTTAAGAGTTCTTGGAAAGGGCTGGGAGAGTAAATATAAAGTGGTGGAAGTCAGCCCTAGGAAGGAGTTTCTGAGCTGTCTGGCTGACTTTCAAAGGATCTGATCATTTTAATACTCTAGATATTAAAACTGTTCTTTTAATGATATGTTAAGACAGTCATAGTTTTACCAGAGGTTCTAGGSAGATCAAGGCTACATCTTCCCCACTAGACACATAAAGTCTTGGATAGACATCATTTAGGTATTTAAAATGAGGAAAACAGAGCAACTACYTTTTAGGCCTGAGTGTATTATAAACATCAATTGTCCTCTTTATGTACATGATTTTTTGTCAGAATGAGGACTATGGAACTGTTTCATTTCAGATCTTGAATAGCTTTTTCATCTTGTTCCCTTGGTGTCACTAGCCTATATCAATTCAGGTTACACAATTCTCTATGGCCAGGAGATTTAATCAAAGCTACTCTGTTCTTTAGAAGTGGTCTTTGTAGACGTGGTTTTAGCCAATCGAAAAGAAAAAAAAAAAAAAAAAAAGGCAAAAGGCCTGCTTGTTAGTCACAGAGAACAACACTTTGCCGAGCAACACTGAAAGACAAGCTGAGTTAGGGCTTTTGAGCCTGCCTCAGCGCCAGTAATAATTTATGGAGTCCTGTATTGGTCCTCATATGTTCCAGGAGAGAAGAGTAAATTATCTGTAAAGCTGAGATGAAGGATTGGAGGCTGAGTGATACTCTCACTTCAAGTTTTGTTAGAGCAGAATCACGTAGATGTACAGAAGGGCAAGATGGATTTATCTTTATTGGTCAACAACTTAGCAACTTTGAAACTTTGAAGATGTTTTGTTCCATCCTATGTTCAAGTATGAAATCTTTCTACGTTAGTTCTTAGCTTAGTATTTTTTTTTTATTGCATTTACAGTGGAATATTAGAGACAGATTCTTTACCAAGGGCTTTTTTAGACAACAGTCCACAGACACTCATGGGAAAGCAGGTTTCCTAATGTGCACAGTTGTAAATTGGCATTTAGGAGAGYTGTGTTCTCATCCCAGGTGTGTTACTGCTTTGCTGGATAACCACAGAGAAGTCACTTCTGTATATTTTACCTCAGCTTCCCCCTCAGATATATATGGATAAAAAATGTTAGTCTGCTTTTGGAAAGAACTGTAAGATTTTTGGGTAGAAAGCATTATATAACAGGGTAGCACTAGTAATTTATTCATTGTTGTGTTGTGTGGATACTGGTCCACTTTATCCCCTGCTGCACCACAGCGATGATAATAATAAAGATTATGCTTTTGGCATTTAAAGTACCTCTCTTGCACTCATCACCCAAACTCTTATTCCAAGTCCCCTGTCTCCTGCAGCTGACAGGTGGAAGATCCATTACAAATTTCTGCCATAACTGAAGAGCTGGAACCTGCCTGCATAAATCCTGTCCATCCCAGCCCTCCCACCAACTTTGGCCCAAGTGCTTTTTTTCCCCTTCCCATGATCCACTAAGTGAAGTTAGTTTATGAGAAGATTCCCCTGTCTTGCCAACTGGTGATAAGGGCAACAATTCCTATGCCACCAGCTGCTCCAGGCAGGCCGACGCAAGGACCTCTCCCTCCAGCTTCCTCACACTCGCTAGTGACAGCTAAGAAAACCAATACCCCCTGGAAAAGCACTGATGTAGCKTTCTTGTCTGGAAGCTGGATAGCTAGCTGATAAGGAAATGCACAGCCAAGCTATTGATCGCAAATTGGGTGAATGCTGCTCTGCACAGGCGTCCAAGCAGCCACTGTATCAGACTTGGCTCTCTACGCAGAAAGAAAAGATTTTCGAAAGAAGAAGTGCTCTCCAACCCTGTAAAGCTCACCACCATCACTCCAATTAAAGACAACAGTGTGCGTATTTGGTTAAGATTACCCATGTGTGTGATTCTGTAGGGATGCATCTTTCATTAACACTGTGAGAAATCTTGCAGTTTTAGGATGGAATTGATCTGTACTAGCTGAAAATGAAATTTAAAAAATACAGTTAGAAGCCTTGAAATTCCCAAGGAAAATTAAATTTTGAGGACTCAAAACGTATGTAATAAGGATGACAGTTTAACTAGGATATTTTCCCCCAAAGCTCGGTCACCCATTTCAACTATTACCATTTCCATGATACAGTTCAATTCCTGAAATTTGAAGAATAATTGAAGTTCTGATCTAAAACAAAATCTTCCATCTCATCTTTATTAATTCCTAGGCCACCTACTGTCACTTTTCACAGTCTTTTTCCCCCTTACATCAACACTGCCTTCAGCACTGCCKGCTCAGTAATGAAGTATTTACCTTGATCACAACTTAGTCTTGCTGGTAAGTCTGTGCTGCTCTCCTATACATTTTTTTTTTTTCTAAACAAAGCAATTCTTTACCATAACAACTTTTCTTGGCTACCTATCCATTTCGAGCTGGTGATCACTAACACTTGACAATGCTGATCATTGTCCTTGTGCCAAACTGAAAGGCAACTCCTCTTTGGAACAASAAATGCAGTCCCAACATTACAGGATGAAGCTGTTACAGGTCTTTCRAAAGGTCATATTCTTTAGAAAGTTACTGAACACTAAGAGGTTGCCTGCACCAAAATTTTAGGAACTTCAGTAGTAACTCTAGGGAGCAATTCCTCTCTAAGCCTTTTAATTTATGATAGGAAGGGAAAAGCTATAAAAACTAACTTGTATAAAACCGGTAAAGGAAAAAGTATTCAGCTCAAAAAAGCATCAGACATGGAAGAAAAGGTGCCAGAAGTCATGCTGAACCAACTTCTCCCAACAACACTGAAAGTCACCGCCAGTTTGGCCCACTTGACATCATATTTTTAAGAAAATCTGAATGTCTAAAATTATTCTATTTCTGCTCTTTCCTGTAATTTACCAGTACATCCTTCATGAGTCCCTTATTCAATCCCCAGACTTTGCTCTTTCCTCCCATTCCTCATATAAGCTGATGAGTTTAGCTGCTCCTTCAAACGTCTCTGGCTCATTAAGATCCATCTTCCCAGTGCTTTCAAAGGTAGCTGCCCAACCCTGAMTGGTCATTTCTGGCTTTGCCTTTACTTGATTCCCTTGATGGGAACCAAGGTGTGTGAGAAAGACCTTCTGTGAGGCTTTTCCTAAAATTCTCCATGTCTCCTCCACTTCATTTTCCCATTAGAAAATGCAGTCATAAACATGGTCTATATTGATATTTTTTCTTCTATGCAGGTTGTGATTCCACCTCTGTCTTTTTTTCTTCTGKTTTTATATTAATAGCATGTGGTTGCGTATTCACTTCTTTCTGGGAACCTTTATCCTCTGCCATTGATGAAATAGAAAAGATTTCCCCTCTCTTCTCTTGTCACAGGGAAAAACTTTTCAGTAATCATTGCCTAATCAAATTGGGATCAAGGTACTTTATTGATATATTAATGTCTGATTATACATTTAGGAGTAGTATCAGTAATACAATAGGTAAATCATAATATTATACACTTATATAGTGCTAATAAACACCTAAAAACTTCCCAGCCGCTTTTTGTGACTAATCCCAAGAAGTTTTCATCCCCCATACAGACAGTGACATGCACCCACGTACACGATGGAGGTGTGGGTTGCCAGCACCTCTCTCCTGGGAGTGTGGGCACACACCTCCTGGAGAGATGCTCACCCCAGGGATGTGAGTACTTGATTAATACACGTACCCRCACCGGTGAGAAAGCACCCACAAGGTCACACACACGCAGACTGCTACCCGTGGTGTATAAGGGGAAGCTGTGCTCTCAGGCCTGGGCACAGGTTGTGGTTTTCATGACAGGATGACCTGGTTGACAGGTGTCAGACCAGGTTGTGATGGTTGCTTGTAGGTGGTTTAAAAATTATAAACATATATAACGTTATGTATGTTTACTTCCGTTATGCTGTTATACTTCTATGTATGGCTATACAGTTACTAAGGATGACAACTTTTTGTTTCCAAAGTCTCTTAGTGATTTCCCAGTTGCTCTATGAAACAGCTGATGATCATTTTCCTCTTTAACAGAATGAGATTTGGGCAAACCTCTAGCAGATGCTATTGTGTACTTGATACACACATACTGTTCAGACACATCCTTACAGGTGTTGATATCCAGGCCATTTGTCAAAGGCGGGCCATATGAGCGCCCTACACCCTTCTAGCCATTTCTGTTGTTGTTAAAACTTCCAACTGAAACGTTCATGCAGGTATGCATCTCATTTTGACTGTTTTGTTACTGGGTACTTTTATTGTTTGAATATTATAATATTTGACCTCTGTAGCCCTGTTAACTCAGCTTTTCTGTTTTTGACTCATTTCATAGGCTTCTAGTTTGTACTCTTCTCTCTGTAAATGTGAGAGCTGAAGGCACAATGGTAACCATCAATTTGGATGGCACCAGAAACAGATTTCAGTCTACAGCCCCAAAAATTTGTCTAAAGAGCCAAATGCATCAAAAAACGAAATCTTCCAGAATAATCCACTGCTTGTCAACATTCTCTTGAACTGTTCCAAAATATGAATGTTGATTCATTTTAGCCTATTTTAGGCAATCTAAGGTTGTTCAGAGGTTTTTTTCCTCAGAAAGAAGATGGAAAATTTTGGAAGGAATACTGCCAATAGGCTGATATATTTTTCATAGACTGAAAAATAGAAAACCTAGAGTAATCCAGAGACAGACTCCTTTTTAGGGTCTTTTTTTTTTTTCTTAATTTGTCTTTATTACTTGTTTCAAATACCTAATGATACAAAACTGGTTGGACTTCACATTATGGGTTTGGTTACACTTTATCACTGTCCTTCAATCAATCCGGAATTCTATTTCTATCCCAGCTTTTCTTTGACCTGAGATATTTCACAGCCTCTCACCTTCCAGCACCTCTCAGAAAGATCAAAGACTTTGGTTTTGACTAAAAAAAAATCTTTTGCCTTTCCTTGTCTGGTATTTTTTGGTCTGGAAAAAAAATCATCACCTTAAATCTTAATCAAGCAGAATTTTATGAAAAAATAAATGACTTTCAGAAATCAAAACTTGCTTGGTAAATAGRCATCTCCCAGACATGATATCTCATCTGGCATCTGATCTCCTAGTTTCTTTGAATAGGAGGATTATATTCATCATCTCTTCAGTAGCACTTTCTCTGCTCCAACAGAGCATACACTTGTATGACAATATGAATGGTGGTGATCTGTCCAAATTCCATTCACAAAACAAACTCTATTCACTTGATAGGTTGAAATGAGATGCTTTACCCAGTAAATATTATTATAAGTATTTGTAGACACTCTTTATGGTCTTATTATTTCAGTGAAAAGGAGCTGAAAACAATAATTGGAGAGAGGTGCAAAGCACCACAGATTAACATAACATGATAAGAACTAAACAACTCAGCTTCTGTAATAGTAAACTTGTCTCTCTATCCTATTAAAATTCTTTAAAAGGATTAATACAATGACAGATAAAAGCAAACTGATGGATACAGTTTACTTGTTCTTTCCAAAGGCTTTTTAAAACCCAATCTCCTAGAAGAGTCTCATAAGAACATTTGGAAATCAGATGCCTTAGGGTGCACCTACATTATAGTTCTCATTCATGTCACCTCCACCCTTGGTGTTTGGGCTTGTTTGTCGAGCAGTATCAGAATAAATTTCCTTTCAGATAGAACTAAATTAGACATTGAAGGCCAAAACACAAATATCACACTACTGGGTATTTACTGGGTAATACTGGATACTACTGGTATTCAGTCCCCAAAATCAGAATAGATTTAGTTTAGTATTAAGTATACAACAGGGATTCAGCACTTACTATTATGGTCACTCCTGTTAAGGTGCATTGCTTGCTGATACTGACCTAGCCTGGGTTCACGTTCATCAGGTAAAGTTAATATACCAATTCCACCTACCATGAACTAGGATATGCCTTTAGGGAAGTAAAAATTAGCCTCATGTGACCAATACTCTGCCTCACAGGTGGTAAAATAAAATTCCTCAAAGCAACTTATGATGCAAGAACTGCAAAGGGTGGGGGAGATTGTTGTAAAGATGATGGGAAAAAACTAAGGCAGCTCAGCACACCAGCTGAGTGAAAGGCTAAAGGCAGTGAAGGGGCAGTGGGTAGGATGGTGGCACTGGGAGGATTCGGGGAGGCCTTGGAGGATGAGTCTAAGTAGGTCAAGCTGAAGCTGATCAGCAGAGCTTTCTTTGGTTATCTCTTATAAAGAGCTCAGGGCTGCCCGTCACTTGGCAAATCCTCACCCCTTCTTCAGTGGCAACAGCAGAGGAGGAGGAGGAGGCAGGAATTCACTGTTTATGCAGCACACACTCCTCTTACAAACAACTCTTGTGTCCTTTGGCATAGGCAAAGCTGTTGGCTCGGCTACTCTGGCTTAGCCTGCAGAGCAAGTTGACCTCTGTCTGTCTTGTGTGACGCCACTGAAAAAATGAGGGGCTTTACTGGTGTATTAGCTTGCAAGCTGCCTTGCCAGATCCAGTGACTGAGACGGGCTCTGACGCTGCCTGTTGCAATTCCTCTGCACCTGCAGGCATATCCTCTACAGTCTGTACTTCCCATGTTTTGACCAATCTGGTTCCAAATATCACAAATGACAACTCTCTCCTGAGACACTTCACTGTGTCCAGTTCATTCCTGGCAGTCAGCCTGTATGGTAAAGGCTGTGAGTAATGTAGGTATGTTCATCAAAGCCAGTGAGGTGCCACCGGGTTTACACCAAGTAAGGACAGGTTCTTGCTCTCACTCATTTATTGATACCTTCCATATGTTGTTTTAATCGTTTTTCTTGTATTGCTGTGACATTTAAATTTATGCTCTTGAAATACGTTCCCTGGAGCCATTCTTGGCAAAACATCACCTTCTAAGATTCTAATATTCTCTCAAATGTTTCCCGGATACTTTCCTGTTCTTCGTGTGTACTCTCCCTGGCAAATCAGCCCTGGTCAGCTGGTTCCAGGTACTGTTTGCATCGGTGCTCTTACACAGCTCTCTCCTTCCTCTCTGATACCGTTTCACTGTGTGCAGCATCAAATTTCAGTGCCCTTTTCCTACTGCCATATTGCATTGCAGTGGTATGAACTTGCCATCTACGTTTAGCTCTTTTTCAATGTTCCCTCAGAGGCTAGCATTAATAATAATCATCATCCTTTTCAATATTAATTTTCTGTAACAGACTTCATCAACTGCCTACATGTATAATGGTTCTTTGGATCCCAGCCTCATGACTCTATACTTATTCATAGAAAATGTTTTACATAATCTCAGCATAATCTCTCATTACTTACAGAAAGCAACAGCAGTTGACACAGTTCTGCAAAAACCAGGGGATTTAATTTGTTTGCATTCAAGTGGCCAAGAAGTTTGTCTGAATGGCCCACAGCAAAATCTTTTTGCCACTTCCTCTGATTTGAGGTAGTGACTCAATTTTTTTTTTTGTTTATTAAGTACCTGAGAAAAGCAAGGCTTAATTGCAGCAGGAGTGCTCTCYGGAACACTGCTTCAGCACAACCCAAGGCAGAACCTGCATCTCGTGCGCCATGCTGTGTCAGCACATGGAGTTTCTCACTTCCTCTCGGCTGCTAATGTCTCACCTTGCCATATTTGGCTACGCTTCTTTAGGAAGCCTGTTCTTTAGGAACAGGCAACTGCAAGACCCACTGCTTTCATCCGAAAAAGCGCACCTCGCTCGGCAGGATTTCTCATTTTAACCTACCTAGAACATCATTTTAAACAGGGACCACACATTTTTGCTGGTAGTCCAACCCTGTAATTTCACTCTCCACAGGAATCTTTGGATGCACACGTTAATGGTGTAAGTATGGAAAAAAATATTCTGAATGGGAAGCCTATTGTTTATGACAGCAGTGTTTGATACTTCAGCTAAAATGGTCCTTCCCTGGAAAAAGAAATGCTGGAGCAATGAATACACTGACCACACATTCTAATCAGTCTTAAAAAGAAAAAAGAAAAACATGGCTCTCGCGGTCCAAAAAAAAATCATGYGAGGATGGAATTTGGTTTCATTGTCATACATGTTAAATCATAACTAGGTATGTGTGGTGTAATATAGCAGTGTTTTCCTGATTTATTTYTAATAGCTAGTAGCGAGCACACGAGTTATTTTTATTTCACATGAAAAGAAGTAAATTAGAAAAATAGCAAGATCTTAATGAGAAAATAAACTTCTGTACCAGATCACATTGACTATGTGTTGCAAAATGGCAGGTGCCTTCACATATAGCTAGTTCCGAAAAATGTCAGGATACCCAGAAAATAAAAGTAACTGCCTAGGGCCCCAGATTTAGAAAGGATTCAAGCATGGGTCTAACTTGGATGGGACTCAAATACACACTTTGTTGTAGCACATATTTACATAAATATATATATATGTATATACACACACATTTAATGGCTATTCATTATAATACAGTCATGAGTAAGAGAACCACATACAACATATTCTTCCTCCTAAACATTCATAAGTAACTTATTCTGTTGAACACTTTTGTATTTGCCCTGTAGCTGAAGATATTTAGTTAGAAAGGACATTTGGCGTTTGCTCATTCTTAGCTCTTCATCAGTATTAAAAGATTCACATTCCACTAACATTTTCATTTACATCCCCTTCAGGCCACTAACAAGGATAATCATTTTCCTCCCTACTAACTGCACGGTCATCAGCTTTAATTTCTGTGCACTTTTCTCTTCCTCAACCTTTTTGTCTGGTAACAGCTGGTCAATACAATCATAGAATCATTAAGGTTGGAAGGGACCTTTAGAGCTCATCTAGTCCAACCCTCCTGCTCCCACAGGGTCACCTAGAGCACATGGCACAGGACTGCATCCAAGCAGGTTTTGAAGATCTCCAGAGAAGGAGACTCCACCACCTCTCTGGGCAGCCTGTTCCAGGGCTCTGTCACCCTCACTGTTAAAAAATTCTTCCTCAAGTTCCTGTGGAACTTTTGGTGCTTCAGTCTGTGGCCATTTCCTCTAGTCATATCAGTGCCACTGCTGGAAAGAGGTCAGCCCCATCCTCCTYGCTCCCTCTCTTGAAGTACTTACAAACACTGATCAGGTCCCCTCTCAGCCTTCCCTTCTCCAGGCTGAAGAGGCCCAGCTCTCTCAGCCTTTGCTCATAGGGCAGATGTTCCAGGCCCCTGATCATCCTCACAGCCCTGTGCTGGACTCTCTCCAGCAGCTCCACATCTCTCTTGCACTGGGGAGCCCAGAACTGCACACAGTACTCGAGGTGCGGCCTCACCAGGGCTGAGTAGAGGGGCAGAATCACCTCCCTCCACCTGCTGGAGACRCTCTGCTTAATGCACCCCAGGATCTCATGGGCCTTCTTGGCCATGAGGGCACACYGCTGCCTCATGAATTCTTCATTCTTTCTTTCTTCATTCTTTAGAAGAACGAGTAATTCTTCATTACGCCCCTTTCTTCTAAAGCAGCTATTCCACGCACCCAGTAATACACCTTCCTGACAATACCTTTGTCCTAATTGTTTCATTTCCTGTAATTTTATGCATATCCTGCTGATGGATGTAGAATGGTTGGGAGGCATATATTATAGATTCTATTACCTCCACAGTTCTTTCAGTTCCCGGGCAAAATAAATCATATATATAATAAATTATAATGTTCAGAAATATTTCACTTAAAGGGAYAGTGGACTGTGAGACAGAGTATTTGCAAACAAAGTTCTACTTCATTTTCTCCAGTGTGCTTTCAAATGTGTGTACAAAAGCCTTCTGTTTATCCATTTGATTCTGGGTGATAGGCGACAATCTAACATGCCTTGGTGAATGTAGCTCAAATTGTTTCAAAACAATTGCAGACTGTTATCAAACATTTTCTTTAGATAAGAGAGAAACAACAAATAAACCCCATGGTGGTTTGATATTCTTGGCAGTCAGCGCAGCTATGCAGTGCTCTGAACACCTGGGACAAGCACCAGCTATGGCAAGCTACCTGATAGACTGATCATTTCTGCAAAAATTCAAGTGTAATCTCCGTCTCCGATGTATCCRGTGATGACGTGAAGAATCAGAGTCCCATTTATTTCCTATCATTTGCCACTCAAAGCCATTATGAAAGTTACAACCACTTGTTCGTTAGTAGCAACGTAGTAGCAAATTTTCTGAGGTTTTTCTTCAAAACATCATTTAAGCAAAACAAACCTGCATACTAACTACTGACACTCYATCTGGGCATTGTTTTCTTTGCTCTAGCAGCATATTAACTGGTACAGTTCTCAATACATCTCCTTTGGTAAATCTAGTTAACAAAATATTAGGTTGTTKTGACATTCTTAAACAACAAAATTATATTAAAAGGATCTGTTAACACTTTTCAGAATAGACTAAATACTGTCATCTTCTTTGATTAGACCTTTTTCTTGCTCATGACAAATTAGTGGCGATCCTTAGATTAAGGCAAATAAACAGCATTTCCATGAAAGTGATAAAAGACTGACCCATAGCCTTATCTGATGGGTTGAATGCTGATTGCTAAAATCCCTGTCAGAGAAACAAATAGTCTTTTCCAATTATAAAAAAGGTAACAAAATTATAGTGGCAGAAAATATGCTGCAAGTACAACTTAGGAAATTCRGTTCCAGTTCAGGGCATGCTTAATATTAAGCACTTTCACAGAACACTCACTTAAAAATATACAAATGCTTGGTTGCTTTTCTAAATCACAATCATAATTAAGGTGCTTTTGATCACCACTTTTACTCAGTAAAGAAAAATGTTTTTAAGACCAAATCAAATGCATGTTGTACATATAGTATTAAAGTAATTTAAGAAATGAAGGGCCTACTGACAAAACAACAACAACAAAATTAGAAATACCTGTAATTATCTTTAAAATACTATAATACGTATCCAAAAAAAGAAGGTAAACCTACCTGCTCCTCAAGTGAGCCATCTCTAGTGTAACTGACTGATTTTCTAAGTGTATCTATCTTCCTTAAAAATAATCTTAAGGCAGATGGGAAGGTGGAGAGTATGAGTGGTTCTCTGATTCATTTCAAGGGAGGTTCCCCATGACTACAGAGCAGCACAGAAGGAAGCACAGAGACGTTCCTATCAGCACTGGTGGAGTAAAGAAGGCTGCTATGACAAGGTATAAGAACATGGATCTGTGAAGGACACTGAAAGTGAGGACAAAAAGCAATACATTGACTCAGCAAAACAAGGATCCAAAGGAAGCATTTACTTCAGGCAAGAAGCTAAGATGATATCTGTGATGTAAGTGAATGGTAGGATTTAAGGTTGTAGGTCCTGCAAGGCTTTTCCAAGCCTAATGAGTGCTGTGGTTTCTTCTTCTATGCCAGTAACTTATGCTTGCTCTGTGCTACATATAAACATGTCAAGGAACAGTGCAAAAAAAAGAGCCCTAATCTTAGCCCAGTTACTCTGTTTCAGATGGCTGAAGAGATGCGTCACGGCCATGAATGCAATGCATGTATCTGCAGCCTCTTCCCTGTCCTGCTCCTCGGTGTTTGGCCGCCTGTGCTTGAGGCCAGCTCATAGTACACATCTGACTGCCGGGAAAGAGCTGCGAGAGGCCTCCACGGGGAGGTCTCCAGCCATTGCCTTGAGAGTTGCACTTAGGCTTGGGTGCTCACGGCCCTGTCGCTGCAGACTTTCCAGTGGTCCTTGGACTGACCCTTGTTACTGACACTGAACCCGCTCTCCTTTCACTCACAAGCTGTAGGTGAAGATACTGGCCTTGCCTACCCTTTTGTCTCTGTTGGCTCTTTCTCTATGTACTACTCCCTGAAAGTGCGTGAAGCAGGCACCGGGGAGGCAGCAGACGGGGAGAACAGCAGTGTCCAGAGCCTTTGAAGCACCTGGATGTCAAAAAAAGAGAGATGTAGTGACATCTAAGGGCTACAATTTGCTGCCTCTACAAGTGGAGCCTGATCCAACCCAAAATCCAGTTGAGCCAACACATTAATTGGAGAACTGCTTAGCTTCCCAAAGAAAAAAGAAGTGTGGGTGAAAATGGCATGGGCTGGACTTGCTTCATTTCTCCTATTTGGAAGAGAGGTCTATGGCAGGGCTGCAGGAAACCCCGTCTCRTTACCTATGGGGATCCCCAAACAATCTTCTCAAAGTTAGGCTTTTAGATGCCTAAACACACTGTTCTAGAAATCCTTCTACATATTTTTAGGACACACCTCTGCATATGGCAGYAAGGTAAGGAGAAGGCTCAGGCTGTAGCCTCATCTTACTCTGAGTGGAGAATTTCTTTACCCCTAGCCTTGTGGTTCACCTGAATCCCTCCAAATGATCCTCAAAGCATTCCTGTCAGGGAAAAAAGATATGTGAAGACAGAAAGCTAGGGACCACTGAAATCTAGAGGATAAGGCAGTCTATGGAAACATGGACTCCTGGGTTTTGGTGTCTATGTTTTATCCATCTGGTCCAAAGCGTAAGTGATGATTTTCACTTATTCGTAGGTTAGTAGTTGTGCAATAGGCACAATCATAGACACAACACTAGCTCAATTAATAACCCACTCAGGGATTTTAAAACTCCTGAGCAGCTGAGTCTTAACCATCCTCATCTCCCACACCTTTAATTCTTGCATCAAACCACCTTACATTCCAATCTTTTGATCAAAATCTTCYTTTAGCTACCTAAACTATCAGCTGCATAAACTTCTGAAAAACATCTCCAAAGTTGGTTCTATCAGAAAAAAAAAGATGCTTTTGTTAAGATGTATTCTTTTTAAGTTTACTTTAATTAGGGATCTGTTCTCTTCTAGAAATATAGGATACATCTGCTTGCTGAGTTGTAAAGGGTTTCTGTGTGATGATTCGTTCACATATATGCCTGACCTGCATGTGAACAGGAGCTGTATCCATCTTAATGGAGCTGTATCAAAATTAGCATAACACTTTAGATCAGCAGCTGCAAGTTTGGGACTGACTGGGAGCTTCTTGACACTTTGAACCATGTAATTCTTGTTGTTCGGAAGTAAACTTCTCAACTATAATCCCTGACATATTTGGGCCTTCCTCTTTGCATTTCCAAATAGGGGATTATGCCAGGACTTCCCCACACACACACATACCCTTATTCGAGTTCTCATAAGAGTACAGCTATGAATTTTGCTCTGTGCTAAAATCCTACAGGCGCCAATTCTCCTGTCAAAAATCTGAAGCACTTGTACAAATCTTTATACTGATTTCAGCAGGCCCTGAATTGTCCTGAGCAACACCACTAGCAATTTCTCCTGCCCCACAAATGCGGCACTCCCCTTCTGCTGAGCTTTTGTTCTGTATTTTTCTTGTTAATTTTAGTATTTTTATTTTGAAAATATCGCTCCTCTTTTTCATCTCTGCCAAAAACAGTTACAGCATCCCAATTATTTTTAAACGTCTCTTAAGTCCAGGATGAATGCAGACAGACTGCAACAGGCAGAACTCCTGTTCCAGGCAGCACTTGCTCCTTTGTACTCCGGGGCACTTTTGTGGGTAGTGCCTGAGTTGCTTACATGCTTTCCACCCCACTTACTTCAGTGGAATACTTAGTTTTGGCTGATAGCATCTTTGTTTTTAGAAAAACAAAACCAGAAAAGAGTGAAAATACTCACTGAAGTATGTAAGATTGTCATATTTAAGCCTCTAAATTGGCTTCAAGGAACTAAGAGGTGAGAAAATTATTTCTCCAAGAAGTGAAATGACAGTTGACACTGAGTATAAATATGCATGTCTATTGTATTGCCCTTGGTCCAGGTGCAAAAAAAAATGCAGGACTAGTTAGAGGGATTAGACAAAAAATAATTATTGAGGTGGTTGAGAGAATGACTAAAAGGATTCCGTACTTGAGAGGAAAGAAAACTGGGATGGATCAGGAAACCTGGAGGAAAAATGACAGAACGCATGGCTATTTCCAGTGCCGTTCACACAGGTTTTGCTCTCTACTACT
The DNA here is from genome assembly GCA_003342815.1 of Eudromia elegans. Classification (NCBI taxonomy): domain Eukaryota; kingdom Metazoa; phylum Chordata; class Aves; order Tinamiformes; family Tinamidae; genus Eudromia; species Eudromia elegans. The sequence continues at coordinate 3,028,350 of PTEX01000018.1, read as the reverse complement.
GTAGAGAACTGCACGAAATGCTGGCAGTCGACTSGGTTTGGTGAGTTCATTTTCCAGGCCTTAGAGGTAAAATAGCTGAGGAAATCTTTCTTCTGCTGGCTGATAGGTCCGGTATCTACGAGAGAGTTACAGTCACCGATCTTCATTTTGAACCTACTCATGTACAGCATGTACGTGYTTGACCCGCCGTGTACGCCATGGGGCTGTGTCGTCAATTTTGTCTGCGGTTGGGATTAAACTGGGACACCTCCACAAATAGCACTGAACTCTCATTCACACGGCGCTGCGTGCTGCTTACTATTAATACTTGAACGAGCCACGTTGTGCATCTGTTTATCACAGYGTGGTTCACCCAGGCATTGCAGGTTTCAGTAAAAATAAATAAATTTACCGGTAAGTAGCACAAACTTGAGTTGCCCTTCACCAGTCTCAAAATACCTCGTTTTCCTGGATCATGTCCATAGCTTGTATGTCAAGGGTAGCTGTAGCCTGGCTGGAGCRCCTCGGACAGGTTCAGGATGCAAAGTGAGAGTTTAATGTAAATATTATTGCTGAACCTAAGATTGCTTCGCTTTCATATAAGCTTGGGGCAACCTGGGTGTAACTGGTAGCCAGCTCTAGCCGCTTTAATAACACTCTGATCTCAAAAGCACCACTGAGGAAAGCAAACTTTAAAGCCCAGGCCTACCCCGTGTGTCAACAGAGTTTGCTAGGAAAAGAGGCTAGAAATAAACAAGCGCAGCCGGTGGAAAAATCCTCCAACTTGGCAGAGGTGCCGGCCCGTGGTTCCCAGCCTCGCTGCCCAGCAAAACAAGCGCCCGATAACATTCGGCGGGCAGCGCAGGCCCCGCTGGCCGCGGCGCGGTGTCTCTCCCAAGGTCAGCTATTTGAGGTACAATAAACAGGAAAACATGGCAGCKGCCGCCGCCTCCCCGCGCGGCCCGCGCACGCGCCATGGCAACGCCGCCCGCGCGTCACGTCGCGCCGGGGGGGCAGGGGCAGCGCGGGCGCCACCTGGCGGCCGCGCGCGGGCGCCGCCGCCTGAGGGACCGCCGCCGCCTGAGGGGCCGCCGCGNGTCACGTCGCGCCGGGGGGGCAGGGGCAGCGCGGGCGCCACCTGGCGGCCGCGCGCGGGCGCCGCCGCCTGAGGGGCCGCCGCCGCCTGAGGGGCCGCCGCGCCCGCGCGGGAACCGCGGTGAGGGGACCGCGAGTTTAAGGGCTGAAGGCCCCGGGTTTAGGGGCTGAAAGCCCCAGGGTTTAGGTGCTGAAAGCCTCTAGGTTTAGGTGCTGAAAGCCTCCAGGTTTAGGTCGCTGCGTGGTCGATCCGAGGGCTGGTCAGTGAGCGAGAGCTGGACCCTCAACGGCTGCTGCCGCAGCCTGGTGCCTTCAGCCCTGCGTCTTCACAGGGCCCCAATCTCTCCTGTCTTTTCCATATGAAGACAGAGGTTCTAGGTGAATTTGTAGCTGGCAGGATCAGAGCAGGTGAATATCCAGCAGCCCAGTTCCATGTCTTGATGCTGGGTCTGTTTTACCTCTGCGTATCCCTAGTACCGGAAGGTGCGGGTGTGTGTCAGCCTGCTGCACACCACAAACTTCACTCCAGAACCGTGTGTACATACAAAGAAGCCTTGTTTATAGCCATGTGCCCCACAAATAACATTGACTTTCCTGGCCAGTGACCTCAAATCACAAAGGCTTTCTGTGTATTACCGGTTATCTGCCTTTGCACCTAGGAAAGTCCCTGTGTGATAGCATTTGAATATATGCTCGTACCCAAATGTGAGTTGGGCTGATAGCAACAGCAGTATTGCATTTCCACGCAGCTAGGAAAAGCAGAGTATTTAAATGCACTTGTTTCAAAGAACCCTGCTTCATATGCCAAGCAGATCATTTTGGAGAGTGGCGACAATACTGAACCATTAATTTTAGCATTAAAATAGCAAGGATGCACTTTAAAACAAGTATTTGTCTCCCAGGAAATGGGCTGCCTGCCTCCTTTTTTGAACACTATTTTTAAAACTCCCCGTGGCCCAGATTCAGGATAGAGTTAATATTTTTCTCCATGACGCAGTAGGCAGAACATGCTGAAACTTTATGAACCCAGAAGCATATTCTCCATGATAAACAAAAACAAACTAAAAAAAAAATCTCTAAGGACTTGGCGACTCATGGCTTTTACCATCTGGCACTCAGTCTCGAAGCACTGTAAATCTCTGCAAGTGCAAGTCTTCTTCGTGGACCCTAATACACAGAACCAATATGCCAGAGGCTCTCAGAGGCCACTTGCTCCTTTAATTTGTAGGAGTGTGATATCTGTGAAGACAAAGTTTTATGCCATTTGAAATGGTAAAAAATCCATTAGCCCCAAAATACAGCAGTGAGGGAAGTTTTAGTGACAGTGCCTTTCTCTGAAAGGTCACCAGTCACATTCAGTGCTGGGAGCCGAGCAAAGGCAAAACAGGGGAGGGATTTGAATGCTGGGTATTTTGAGTGCTAGGAAGATAATTCCTAGGTTATCTTTGGAAAAAATTAAGATGACTCATATCAAGATAGTTAGTAATGCAGGATACTGAGGAGGTTACATTTGATGAATACCAAGCCTAATGACAAATATACTCTGTGTAAATCTGAGCTCCATGGCTTTTGGCAAGGATGTTAGCAAGCAGCTCAAAACTCCTGGCACAGATTATCAACATGCCCGTAAACTTCCAAAGGCAAAAATTATCTACCCTCTTCATTACARAGCTCTAGATTGTACACCATACCCAGCCTACTGAGAATGAAGAGACCAAAGCCATGAAGCAGGTCTGAACAGCTTCACTGAAATACATCCCTCTTCTATGTCACCTAAAACAACACTGAAAAGCACAGAGCCCTTTAAAAAGACAGGCTACCCTAAGGTTTGTCCTCATGGATTACCGTACTTTAATACCACAAGGCAAAATCAGATCTAGCCTTATGAACAATGTGGTTTAGTTAATGAATCCAACTCACTTGCCTTACCAGCCACAGCTTCTCTTTGATTTGCTAAAAGAAGATTAGTGTGGATATGAGATGTCTTCATCTTTTCCAGTCGTTTTCTTGGCCTTCTCTGCGGAAGGAGTGGCCTTGTCTGAACTGGGAAAGTGGAAGAGCTGCAAATGAATGCATGCAGATTATTTTGTGGTCTACTGTATGACACCCAAATGCTTGGTTCATAAAACAGCCCTCTCTGATGGCAACACTGAAGAAAGATCATTTTATTAAATTTCTGCTGTCATGTCCAGTTTCTCCTAGAAAAGTAGCAGAGGAGCAAGAGGAGTTCTACATGAGAAGAAAATAAATAAAAAAGATCTAGAGTTGTAAAAATGATGCATGCACAAGGAAGGTTACACAACGTGRAGGTGGGACATGACAGAGGGGGAAAATTATTCCAGTCTGAGAAAACTGAACCGTTTCTTCTCCATCCATACATCTAGTTCAAATTTGCAGTTAAGTATATATTTGTTTTCAAATAATTAGATAAACTTAAAAATCTAATAGAATTTCTGCTGTAACAATACCCATAGCCATGACCGCACTTTAATATTATTTATGTGCCGAGAGAACGGGAAGAAAACATCTATTTCCTAAACTGCAAGTGACATCCAGTGCCATTTATTCTGWTGTTTATTCTTCACTGTTCACAAGATTCAAATACAGGACTTCAGACAGTACTTTAATACTCTTGTACTGTTTTTAGGAAAAGGATAAAGAGATTTTTTAAACTGAAAAGCACCACGATTTTTTGGTCCTAAATTTAATACTAAAGCAATAATAATAGGAATTAAATTAGTTATAGTAAATTACTTATAATTCTATTATAATAGTTTATACCAGTAATGATATGTAGAGCCAATTTTATCAGTAGGATGACGGTGGTTTGAGGAGCCCAGCTGCTTTCAAAGTTTTATARGAAGTGCTCCACGGGAAAATTGTAAGTACTTGCAGGCGAAGAGTGAGGCAATTTTGCATCGTTTCACAGGGAAAACCTCCCATATTTCATGTRGTGTGAGAAGCAGCCTCAAAAATGTGTATTCAAAAATGTAGTAAATGGATGGACAGTAGTTGCCACAATCTTGATGTGACAGGAAGTGGAGGCAAGATGTTAAAATCTGAAGGGGATGATCAGTACCCTGCTCTGGAAGTGCTGGAGAACAGGGAGGCCATGGGGCCATGTGCAAGGGTTAAACACACTACTGCTACACAAATCTGAAGGTGCTTGAGGGACACTAGAAGMCTGTGCAGTATTAAAAGAAACTTTGTTGTCAGTTGTCTATGAAAAACACCCTTGATAAAGATGTWGGGTTATCTGAGCTTGAATATAGGGGACTTTTAAAAAATTTTGTTGGGAGTATCACAACTGAAAATCTCTTTTTCTGTGAAGTGTCGAGCTATGGTTTCTGATGTAAGTGGGAAAATATATTTCCATCTCCTTGACTGCCGGTGATATAAAGTACAGCCCCATGGTAATATGCATTACTGAAAACAGGAGATATAGCAGGAAATAAGAAGTGAATACAACTCTGAAACTTAAGTTCAACGAATATATATTCTTTGACTCATTATTACTCAGGATTAGTAAATAAAAAGTCCAAGACAGAGTTGTCCGAGAAAGTTTATATTAAGGAACCAAAAAGGGAGAAACCAAAGATTTTTTAGGCATCTTACTGAAGATTCAGCTTCATGATGAATTTAAGCTGATATAAGATGAGCCCAGTGCTTAAAGTGAAGTATCGCTTTCACCATGCTTCTGCTTCTTCCCATCTGTCACCCAAGTATTTTAATTTAACATGAACCCTAAAACATTGCTAGTTTCCAGTAATATCAGTGAATTGAGGTGATCTCCCAGTGACTACACTGTCACGAGAGCTCATGCAAGAGACACGGGAGGAATGAACAGTTGTGGGTGGCAGGAAGGCAGGGAAGGCAGAACTGCCCTTTCCAGAACAGCACAGCATGGGATCAACTTAAACTAGCCATAATACAGAATTAAAGTTGGACTCAAATGATGTTTAGAAATCTGTATCTCCTACGTAGTTAAAGTCTCTCTCCACTGTTCAACACTTTTTCAATAAGGAGAAAAAAATATCTATAGAACTGAGCAGTGATCAAAACTCATGCAGGGATGACAATCGTTCATGGAAAACTCGACCTTTTGCCACATATTTTTTTCTATATATTTCTCTCAGGTCAGTCCTTACATTCCACAGAAAAGCATACATATTTCACAGTAATTAAATGCTTAGGTTTGTTGGTGATTCAAAGTCTGCCAAAACTTTTAACCTATGTTGAACTTCTCTATCTGTAATTTACTTGCAGAKTTAGCAAAACACATTTAAAAAAATTAATTCTGTTTCTAAAAGTATTATACAAAATTCATCAAGTTGTTTGTATCATCTGCATATTCTATTTTTCCTTTTATTTTGTTGTTTTTTTCTCCGTATTTTTCAGCTTGTGCCTTATCCAGTCATAATGCAAAAAAAACCCTACATTATGTAGCAAGTGAAAGCTTGACAGCATATTATTCCAAAAAAAAAACTTCGCAGATACTTGATCTTGATCATACTTTTTAAAGAAAAAAAAAAAAAGCTAAAAAGCATATTCCCAATGAAAAGCTGTCGGCARTGGAAATTTGTCAACGTTCATGTTTATTGAATTTCAAAGGTGCAGGTTTAAGGTCATTGAATTAGAATTTTAGACYTTTGGTTATTTCATATTAAAACTGCTTGCATGCGCCTGTAATCAGATAACACTTACAACGTGTGATTTATCATGCTTGTTCAATGAAGCAAATCAGTTCACATTTTAAATATTCAAAAATGATATTTGTGCAGATTGTTTGTGAGGTAGGAGTGAATTAAAAAAATGTATTTAATACCCTTTCATTATGGATAATTTTGGCGGAAACTGTAATCTGTTGCAGATAAATCTGAAGCAGAAAAAAATGGTTATATTTGTCAGATAAAATATTCATTGTAAATTATGTGTTTATCTCCAGCAAAGGCAGTGACTAGTGAGCTTATTTTAGATTAGATCTATACGTGCCAGTAAGAAAAAGGATGTTCTTTTAAACATATTTTATTGACTTTGATTTCCTTTCCAATCTTAATTCCTTTGCTTTCTTCTTCTCCCTCATTTRCTGCTACCTTTCTATTATTTAAATTGCTAAGAATTGAAATACATTGCCCATAGTTTGTAGCAACATGCAATGTCAAGTTGTGTCAGGGGAGGTTCAAGTTGGATATTAGGCAAAATTTCTGCATGGAAAGAGGTGAAGCATTGGAACAGGCTGCCCAGGGAAGCAGTGGAGTCACCAGGCCTGGCAGTGTTCAAGAAACATGTGGATAAGGACTGAGGGACATGGTTTAACAGGCGTGGTGGTGGTTCTGAGGGGCTTACGGTTGGACTCAATGCCTGAAGGTCTTTTCCAACTATAATGATTCTATGATGATTCTATGTCATATTTCATCTCAACATTGTATTTTGTATATATTTTATATTGACATGTTTAAACCCAATGAAAGTTTCCTTGGACCCCTGAAATCATAAAAAATTGGCTTTCTAAAGGAATAGGAAATAAAATGAACCAAGACTTGAGAAGGGCCAACAAATGCTTCSATTGCAGCGATTGTCCTTAAAATTGTGTAAGAGACCCATTACTTACGGACACMATGTGCTAAATAGATCTGTTCTAATAACAGGAGTGTACATGGTATCTTTTCTATTTTAARAATCCATGCAACATCGTAATTAAGACTTAACATTCTTATGGATATTTTTCATATTTTATATTGCATGTAAAAATGAATGTTAAAAATGACATGTTCAGCATTCAAATGAACAGAGYATGTAATTAAAATAAACATACAATTATGAAGGAAGATAAAATGCAGAAGTGCTGAAATAATTCAARTTTGAATCAAAATATATTAAATGTACATAAGCAAGACTGTTCTGAATTCTGTGTGGGCTCAGAATTAGCGCAGAGCAAAACCAGAAAAATAAGGTCCTGCTGGTCATGAGCTGAGGCCAGGGCAGCCGCAGTGCAGCTTTGCCTTTGCTGTTGCTGCGCTGTTAGTGGGTCTGGCAGTACAGAGACACTGTTAGAGACTGATTCGTGGCTGCTACCCTCTGTTATTCAGAAGCAGAGCATCCTTCAGAACATCCTGTATCCCATCTCCAGAAACCTGTCTTAATCCTTAAAAGTCTCCTGTTCAGGAAAGTTAACTCTCAGCCTGTGCTTACTCACTTTCCTGAATCAAATCCTTGAAAATCCAGTTTGTTACTGCAAATTRTAGTATCTTTTATTGGCACAGCAATCTTTACCAAATTAGAAAAACCATCTACCTTGATTCCTTATCCTTTTGGGTAACTGACACTCTAATCCAGCACTTTATAATCCTACGTCAATTCTAAACATTTCATATTGGAGATACAAAATGGACACAAGAAGGATCCGAGAAAGGAAACAGCCTAAGAGCCAGTTAAGTGAAAGACAGTTGATAATGAGGCATGATTACCTAGTTATTTCTCATAACATTTGTTACTGCTAAGGCCAAAGCAGTTTTTCCAGGCTGTGCACCTTCTTATGCATAGTTGTATGAAATCAGTTTTAACTATAAAAATACTTAATTAAAAGAACATTGTAATTTTCATATAATATTTGAGCCTTTACTAGACAAGAATAGTCTTTTATGTATCCAGTAAAATTAGCTTAATCACCTTGAAATAATATCACCATGACAAATAGTTCTGTATTGTTTAGCAGAATAAAAGTTCACCTAAATGTAAAGAAATGTGAAAAAATAATCTCATTGGTCTTATAGGTTCTGATCTCTTTATTGTCCTTGATATCTTAAACTTTGGCAAAAATGACATCTTTACCAGGAACATAATCGCTTTTTAGGGATGTTCTCCTCTATCAAACCTTGTAGAGAGCAAGAAATTACCTTACACTATCCACATAATATTTTGTTAATTTTGTCTGTTTTTTTCTACTTACTCCTATTTTAAGAATATTTCCAGAGGTCTACATTTTATAGAGTTGACATGCCAAAAGTTCACGGACTACACCGTCATCTTCATAATAGCTTTGTTTGCTAGTTAGTTGTTTCTGAGTGCACTTGTTTAAAAGGATTTTGAAGCTGCTGATGTGATGTATTTAGTTCTTTTGAAATGCTGAAAACAGTGTCTTATTATGTTTAGCTTTKTGCTTATCTTTGTTCCCAGTTCTAATTGTTTCATTTAGCCATGCACTTTTAACGTGGACAGCAGAAAAATCCTCTCATCTCAAATTACCTGAAGATTGGCCTTCCGTCACTTGTCATTAGGTTGAATTCGTTTTTAAATGGCTTTTTCAATGAAAGTAAAAGGCAGATAAAAAGTGCATCTTTGAGGTTATAGCTCTCAATCAGAACTTAAAGACTTAAGGCCTTGGCCAAGGAGTCCGTATCTGGCCTTGAGCAGGACCCTCAATCTTCTTTCACCTAAGTTTCTTCTTTGTAAAATGGAGAAGATGCCTCCTCTCTTGTTCTCCACCTTTGCAATTACTGAAATTGTAAGTAATTAGGAACAAAAACTTTTTCCAGTCTTATAATTGTAGATCATCTTTAGACCATCATTTGGTAAGATATTTAACAGGTTCTTGATTTGAAGAGTAGTCCCACCAAGAAGTTCTATACATGAATTGTCCTTTCAAAGGAATTGGGACTATTTGTGAACTATGCAGTTTATTAGGGCACTTGTGTGATGACAATGTTACGTTTTAAAAGCTGATTTTAAGAAAGACCAGCTCGTAGCTTAGCTTCTAAATGGCTAAGAAAAAAAGAATAAATAAACTTAATTTCATTGTGCACCATGGGATTCAGAGTTTACTGAATCTACTTTTCTCAGCTGTCAGACTTGTTGTTAGAGAGTGTAATAGTTTGTTACTGTTAAAAGCAGCTTGGAAGGCTGTCATTGACTGAGTTTTGCATTTTAGCTGTATCGCTATTTAAAACCTCTGTTCTTTCCCTGTCCCATGAGGTCTCAAATATCTTCCAGAAGAATGAACAACAGTCTTTATTATAAGTTGTTCTCCAAATATCATATTTWTATATATTCTATTTGCTTAATAATTACATAAACACACAAGAAAGAGATTATTTCTGGATGTTGATTGATCCTTTCCACTAATGAAAAACAGGCTATAAAAAAATGGCAAAAATGAATGCAGAATGACAAAATACTCTTCATTTAATCCCATCATCAGAAAGATTTAAAAATGATCTAGTTGAAATCTTCCCAAATTTCTAAGTAACGAWCAACCCAGGCTCTTCAGTGTTTCTCATATTAAAGTAAAATGCCCTGAAGGAGAACAAATAAATTCAAGCTATTTTAGATTGGACAGAAAATGAATCCTGAAATGCCACACTTTCTCAGAGAAACTTCTAACAGTAATTACTACTCTTACCTGCAGAGGAAACTCTAAATTGAGCGCTCTGGTACTTACATTAACGCAATGAGGTTTTGGGCAAGGGGTCATTCCCCCATCAAGTCCCAAAGCATGGCTATGCAAGTGTTTGCTCCATCTGCAATACAAGAACTTCACTCCAGAGGAAGTGTTTTAAGTAAAATGAATATCTTCTTTTCTCATTGAGATGAATTACCTGTCCATTGATTTGAAATTACACTTTTCAATTTGGATAATATGCACTGTTTGCATTTTTTTCATGATTAAGTAAGACCATATTCTCCTTCTACACATAAGTTGTAAAAGCCCCCTAAAATGGTAAAGAATTGTGGCCTATTAGGATAAAAATATATGGCCTTTGAGTTTGTAATTGTACATATAATATGCATATATTTCCAAGCAATGAGTAATGAAAAACGTTCAAAAGATACTCTCTAAGTCTCCMACTTTCTAGTACATTGTACCCTTGGTAGATGGAGACTTCTCGGTCTTTGAACCGAGCAACAATATTTAAAGCAACAATAGTATGTGTCAGCATCAAATGTGAAGCTAACAGCAGTTATGAATATAACCTTCCCACTGGGCAGTCATTAAAAAGTTGTTCTCTCTGATTCTTTTCTAAATATCTAGGYTAGATTCTTAATAAAAATTGTGTGAAATTTAGTTGAAACAAAAATAACAAACCTATATTAATTTAGTAACAGTTATTTCTAAATCCAGTTGACCTTGTCCCATTTTTAGTTTTGTTTCCTTTTTTTTTTATGAGACTCCTGGGAACCTTTTTGAGAGAAAACCTTCTCAGAGGGTCAAATCCTGAATTTCTTAAATAAAACTTCAGGAAAGGCTTGAAAACATTGCCTTTGCACTCCTTATTTCTTGTKACTCAGAGCAGAAGTACAATAGTTAAGGCAATGAGAACATACAACAAATTAGGGCATAGCAATTAGGATATATAGGATGTGTCCATCCTGGATTCATAGTAGGAAAAAAAGGAAAAAAAAAAAAAGTTTTTTTACGAGACCAGCTAAAGATACAGATGGTGCTAGTTCTTTAAAATAAAAGATGAATGAAATAACTCCCAGTTATGGAGTCACTCACCTCCAGTTTTATTTTYCCACATTCATAATGAACACTTGATTTACATTTATACGACCAAATTATAGTTTTCTGGATCAGGTGTGAAATCTGGGAAAAATGTCCTGTTTCTAATACAGCAATATAAATCYGATCTGTATGACTGAATGCAAATCGTTATGTACTACCCAGGGAAATGGGGACCACCCYTTACAGCTCCCCTGCCCAGGTAGCGTGGTGATCTGCCACTGCTGTTTGAAACTCTCGTTGCTTCCCTTTCAAGCTTACAAAAGTGTTAATAGTAAACAACGATTATATATTCAACATTAAGAATCTGGAGGTTTAAAGATGTGAATGAATTAAAAAAAAAAAAAAGGAAAAGCAAACAAAGTTTACTGGAAAAGCTAATATTAGCTTCAGCAAAGTATTTCCAATTCAGATCACATGTCAGGGACAAGACAATCCYTTTAAAATGCAAGTACAGAGCATTTTTTTCTTCATTTTCATCCTGAGATGGGAGGGGTAGAAGGAGGCAGGGCACATGCTGCTTCCTTCTTCCATAGGCTAAACTTCTAATATTTCACTGGGATGTAAAGAAAGACAAATCCAAGTACCTGCTTCAGATTTGTTCCTTTTTTGACCCTTAGTGACCCCAGGTAGAACCAGTGTTACCTGCCTGGAGCCATTGAGAAAATCATTGTTTTCTCTTGGTTCCCCACTTTCTTCACTAATCAAAAACTATTCTGATCTCCTTTGTAAAGTGCTTTAAATTGTTCAATAAAAATGCTACATGGATTATCTGTATTAATAATATAAATGAYGGGAAACAAGATCAAGGTAACTGTTAGAGCAGGTTTGCTTTTAAATAGCAATTACTTATGGTCTGTTCAATGATGTTCCAGTATGTACTAACAAAGTTTAACTTTTCTGTCCGTTTCTCATTTATGCTAAAAATGTATATTCTGCTCCAGTAAACTAAAAGAATCTCAAAATTTAAACCTTAGAGGCCTCATAAACCAGGGCCTGTCTAGGGACATAATTTGCAAGGCCCCGCTGCACTGTAAGCTCTTCATATGCAGCAGTCAGGCAAGTAGCTGMTAATTTCCACACAAACCTGCACTGATCACGTACGTGGTCACAGTAGCCAAGKGCGGACATTCGTGTGTGGAGCTCTGCACCCTGATTGCCGCCCAGTACTCCACAGAGGGAGGAAGAAGGCTTTGCATTCTGCTGACTGCAGTTACAGGCTCTGGTAACCAAAGTCTACATCTAACAGAAGTGGCTGTATCATTAAGGCAAGAAGAATCAGTGGGCCAGTACATCCTGTCCATTTATTTTGATGAAGGAAGTACATACTGTTATTTTCTTTTAATAGGATAGCTGCTCATGTTGTATGAGAATATCAGCAAATAAGGCACCGGATGTTATTCCCACGGAAATAAAAACTCCTAGTCCCAGGAGGGAGAGCAGGTGCTAAGGACTTGTGAAGCAGGTGCTGTGAGAAGCAGAGCCAAATTTGGAGGAGATTTTTGGATACCACCTACACAACAGAGCATGCAGGATTGATTGCAAACTGTTTAGACATTCATGTTGTGGAAACAAAAACAACAAATTAATTTGAGAGGACAGTCTAGAGAGGAATGGATACAGAGTCACAAAAATATGTGAGCGGTTTCATAGGATGATACATTATGTAGGTGAACAACAAATCACCATATTTAGCATGTAACATGTTACTTTATATGTCCATTGAAAGTTGAGSAATAAAAATGCTGATGTCCTTAGAGTTTTTAAAAATTTATCTTCATGAGCAGCCAGCAGGATAGAGAAAGGTTCCTTCCAAGAGCATCACACATGCTAACATCCTTTAGAGAATGATTAATTCATCAAACATTGTGTTAGGTCACAGGTAAATTGTATGTTGTATTAACTGAAGTAGTAGATCATAAAGGAATCAGATGCATTTGATTTCAAGTGGAAACGTTCTAAAAAGAATATGAAAGTAGCAAAATGAAAAAAAAAAAAGCCATGATTAAAGTAACTTTGACCTGCTTGAGCATCTGCACTGTATTAGTCTTGATCTACRGTGCACAAAAGCTTCTGGCAAAGTAAAGCTTTTGCAGGTCCYGCTTCAATACAGAAAGCTAAAACAGAACATTAGTTTTAATTCTGAATCATTTTTATTTCATCCACCATCAATCTCTCACCCTAAATAAGAGGCTGCAATATGTCATTACAGAAATAAAGCTGTATCAAAATTAAGACACAAGTTTTAGCTAAACAGAATTCACATGCCACTTAGTGGAAGAGCTTAGTCCACTTAGTACAATGGAGAAGTGTTGAGACTTCAACAAACTCTACTGAGCACGAACAAAGGACGGTGTTAAAGGTTCACAATTCARTCAATCAGCTCTACCTTCCTATTCCTCAGATCAGTACATTTACCTGTCTTACTCTAAGACTGTTCTCTCTGCCTTTCAAAATGCTCTCCATGGAGGTGTTAGCAATTTACAATACGCTGATTTTTGAGAGGAGGATGGTGACTGACATTTGCAAAGCTATTTTTTGTTCTTTTGCTACTAGTAATTTGCTACTTAAATTTCTTTTGAGTAGAAATTAACAGAACTTTAGAAATGTTCAGACCGTTGAAATAAGCTACTGAAAGCAGAGACTCATAATGAAAAGCAGTGGAACACCTGTTAAATCTTGAGTACTACAAGTAGTACTACCAATTCTACGTAAAATACATTGATTTCAATATTATTTACTTTGCTCTTTAATAGGGAAATATGTAGGTATGAAAACTGTCAAATGTGTGAAATAAGTTATAAACCATTATTAACTGCTATATATTAGGGCAATTTAAATATATATAGAGATCAGCTTTCTTCCAGAATGATGTAAGCAGCATCAATTGCAGTAATCAGTTTGGCCCAATACGCTTGCTTACTGATAACTTTAGATGCTGGAGCCTTTCTGAAATGTAGCTTTGGAAGACAGAAAGAAAGAAGAAAGAGCGCAAAGTCTGAATTCTTCCTTTCTATCCCCTGGCTCACTTGTCCTTAGGGAGTGCTTTCCCCAGGAGTGAAATAAGACCATTTTCTATTTCATTTACCAGAGGGCACAGGGAAGAACCAAGCCAAATTATGTCCCCCTTCTGCTCTGGCTCACAAAGCGAGTCCTACTTCTTGAGAGAGCCACCTGCTCCCAGCAGCGTGTTGCAGTATCATAAATATTTCARGTACCGCTGGAAAGCTCCAGGAGGCCTCAGGTCTCGCTGGAACAGGGTGCCTCTTGCACGCCTGGGAAGTCGTGACGTTACGTAATGCATAGTTGTGCTTAAAGGGATAAAGGGATAAGTTTTCTGTGTTGTTTATTGAAACTCATTACTTCTTACTCCCTTTAAATCTCTGTGGTTTCTTATTAACTGTTCCTTTAGCATATTATCAAAGTCTGATGCTACAAAGTCCAGTCTGTGCATTCCGTTTCACCTGGATTCCCCTGGAAAATGGCTTGTAACTATAGCATTTGTAAACTTCTCTGCTACCCCTGGCCACTTTTACCTGAACTGAAAGAGAGCTAGAGGATCCGTCTATGATCATTTTCTACAAACCTGTTGAAAATACGTGACCAGGTGGCAGATAGAGGCCCAGCCATTGTCCCCGTTGGCAGGAAAGACTGCAGAATGTGTGCGACCATTACCAGGCATAACAGAATCGACATGGAAATTCACCCTCAGATACAGAGCGTAGAAGATGAAGCTTCATTAATTCCACTGCACATAGAACTACTTGTCTTAGGTAATGCATCCATGCTGGAAGCTCAGCTGGTAATAATATCTTTGCAAATTTATAGAGCATTAACACTTCTGTACACTAATGTATCTAAATGGCAAGATATATTGATTGCCTGACTCTYGTCAAGATCAAAGGAGTCTTTCTGCTGACTTAAGTGGGAGTTGGACTAGACCCATTATCCATCATAAACATTTAGAAAAGCAATATTAAAATATAATTTATTTTGCAAAGGACTCAAAAGCAGAAATAAAAGAGCCATTTCAATCCAGTTTAAATGTCATGGTAGATTTCTTTTCTACAAACAGCAGCATAAAGGGAAAACATAAATGAGTGTACCATAAGTGCCAGGAATGTTCACTTCCTTCTCTGCTCCTGCAACTTTATTATATTTTGGAAATGAAACTTTCCATTATGCTAGTTCTTGTTCAGTCACACTCTGCTTACAGAGGTGGTTTTCATTGAAGTACAAGATGTCCAAAGTTATTCTGTTGGATGGAAAATTAATGTATATGAGGTCTGGAATTCCATGACTCCCTTTTTAAAACATCTATATAAATTAGCATTAAAAAAATTCAGAGGACTTGGCTTTCGTGGAAGCTCTACAGAGGTTTTGGTAAATGCCTCCAAAGAGGAAATATTTCATATCCTCCAGTAGCCTGCTATTCCACACGTGAGAGCACTTGTGTGCTTTTGCAGCTATGGTAAAGCTCAGCTAAGAAGCCATTAACTGCCCAGATTATTTCTCTATAGGAAAATCCTGCCTGGGCAAATGGAAATTCCATGATAGGCTCCTCACAGAGTTTCCACTGTATTGTTCTTTTATGGAGTCAAGAAGGATTGTGTTCCCACAGAATGAGCAGCAGTTCCTGCCCAGGTGGCTTTCCCTGGGTTGTGGGATCAATCACGCAGAGCTTCCCTGTCTCCAGATTGCGTTTTGGGTCCTCCTTTCCCAAAGAACTCTGTTAATAATCAAAGATACCATAATAGCTGCTACTGAACCAGGAGCAAACTTGGGAGGTCACAGAAATTTATGTAGTTTAAATGTGCTAAGGACTATGTTAATGTCACTTAAGAACTTCTGCTGAGAGGCTTGAGTCGCCGGCTTTGCCTGTCCACGGCAATTCCTCAATCTTAGGAAAGAGCTTCTAAAAATAGGAAGAATGTTCCTGAAAAGGAAGCGCTGTTTCCATCTATAGAATTCCATGTTGGTGTTATGCCTTTTGCTACTGGAAGTCATTAGGGCTGTTTAAGCTGCTGATCATTGTCTCAATATGTATAAATGCTTACCAAATACCTTTTAGAAAGGAATAATGAAAGAGGCTTCAATATAAACTGCTCCTAAAGGAGTAATTTCTAGTCTGGCAGTGTGCCCTGGCTGCATCCTGAAGGAAGAGCAGGGCAAGTGTGTAAGTGAGCTCTCCTTTCCCACATTCCATTTTCTGTTTCCAGGAAAGAAATCACTTGCATAGGCCAGACAGAGCCTATGCAGAGTGTGTTCCATCAGGTTCCCTGAACTGGATGATCACAGGTACGTTGTAGTGTAGGAGTGAGCCTCGTCAGAGCCTAAATGCCTTGAAGACTACGTCCGGATTTTAAATAAAAGTAATCAGGAGTTTACTCAAAGGAGCTTAATCCTCTGTACACACAGAGGAAATCTAAACTGTGTCATGCTCAAGCCACAAGGGATGTAGGTTCCTCAAGAGGAGTGTCGCTTCTGAGCAGAGAGCACTTAAGCACCTTAATTAACCACGGCACTTCAGGAGTTCTTACATAACGTTTCATTGCTAGTGTATGTACTTTTKTCAGTTCCTTATTGAAAGAAATTATGAGTGAATCACCTGTGATATAACTATAGCCTGTAAATTCTCAGAAAACAGAAATCTTAAGATCCAAATCTTCTTCCATGAATGACAGTATGAATGTTGGTGTTAACTTAAATGTGATCAAGAGCAAGGTATACCCATAATGAAATGGTGATTCTGCAGTAAAAAAATAGCAGACMAAAATAGGCAGTTGCAATTTTTTTTCTTCTGCAAAGATGAATCACTGATAAGAGATTGATTGTTTCTCAAAGCTACAGGTGCTTTTGCCAATTTTAAGAGAACACATAGTTCCAGTTTAGTTGATTACTAATTAGTGCTTATGTTCCTTAACAGTTCTTTTCTTCATAAAGTTAAATTATAAACTATTTATAAACTTAGTGACTTATACTGGTTTCAGCTGCTTTGACATCCATTTTACTCAAATCAGTAGATCAGCTCTGTGTTACTTGTTTTTCTCTTATATAGGGCAATCAGGTGTATGAAGTATTTTCAGATGATGATTTCTCCAGTAAAATATATGGCTTTGAAATTCTTCCTTGCTCACAACATATAGCATTTAACTTAATTGTCCTTAAAATTGAACATTAAARTATTTTCCATATACTTTCATAGATTACTGTAGTAATCATGTTTGAAAGAAGAAAGGAAAATGTCACAATGTTGATACCTATGTTTGCTTCTTCAAACAAAAACAAATACTTGTTGTTCTTTTAACATTATCCAAACAACTTCCAAAACAAAATAACAACAACAAAATGAAGGCAAGACACTTGGCTGAAAAATAAGACACTGGAGGTGTCTACACTTACAGAAACATCGACTGGTTGCTAATTTTGTTTAGTGGGCCATTTAGAAAAAGGGAGGCACACAGAGAATATGATGGCTGCAAAAGGGTGAAACGTCGTCTGGGCTAACACATTGAACTGTACTGCTAAGCGGGACCTCTCCATCTGGAGAAACAAGAGGATCTGTGCGGGGCAGTCTGCCGCACGGTGTGGAGGCTCCGCTCAGCAAGGGGGACAACAGGGGTTCGGGTTCCCTCGGGCAGAGGAAGGAGCTCGYCACCATTTCCACCGCTTCCTGGGCTTTCTCATAGGAAAAACTGCACGGCCAGTAAGATCACCAGGAATCCAATCCTGCAATTTCTTGACTTTTACCACTGAACTTGAAAGCTTAAATGCTTTGGAAATAGCAAGCTGTTAGACTCAAAAGTTCCAAAACACTTGAGCTTTTGGGGATCCAACATAAAGATTTCTTCAGTCTGAAAGAATTAGGCTCTTTTACTTTTTCTGCATTTTAAACTTGACAAGAAGAAATAAAAATGTTTCTATAGCTTTAAGTCAACTTAATTTTATTATTTATTTTGTTGGCTTGATAGCTGAACAAAAAAAAAAACCCAAAATTTTGCCCGCAAACTAATGTTCTTGCATAATGCAGCTTAAATGAGTATCACCCTTCAGAGAAAATCTCTTTCAGATTGTGTTGAATAATTCATTTTCTGAATTTCCTAGCAGTTGGTTTAATGTTACTGCTCTGACTTGTCAAGGATCCATATGATCATATAATGCACATTTGGATACATGTAAGGATCTGCAGCTTTGCCATTTGCATTTTTTGTGAGTATGAAAATTGTTTCCGTGTCCTTTAGATTTCCAGCTAACATTTGCTGATGTAGGTGAATGGTCACTGAGGCACAATATTATCATTGCTGCCATACCTCTCATATCTTACAAGAATGTTATTGTTGCATTTGCTGTTGCTTGCTCTTTTGTAGAATAGACTTAAACTAAATAAGGCCATTTTTTGAGCACAAATACTTTTACTCATACATAAAGCAACATTTGAACAGATTATTTTAATTAATACTAAATTTAATTGCGTGTTATAGGACTTCTGTTTTCTTTCAAATTGAATATACTGCCTTTCAGTGATGTGATACGGTATATTGATGTATAAAAAGGATTTTATCTGTTCGTTGTGACTTTCACCAACTGACAACATTCAGTCTTTATTTTCTTGTCCATTGTGCATTTGGTGGCAGAGGGCATTAAATACCAGCCTGCATCTCAGTCTCTGTTCTCAGATAATGTGCTTTTCTTCTGTAGTGCTACCTGTATCTTTGCCTGTAACTTCAGTTTCTCTGTTAAGATTGCACTCATTGCTTTATGAAAGCACAGTAAAATCTTTACACTTTGTAAAGATTGCATTTAGAGTCTGGGCTGAGTTTCCATCTCTAGATAGAAACAGCAGAATCAAAAGCCATTCACCTAAATAAATGATTTTTTTTCTTTGCCTTCTGAGGCTAGCAAAACTTGTGATCTGTCAAAATTATAAAGGAAATTAATATCAAAGATATGAATGTGTAGGAGGAACTGAGCTGCCCTAGAGAATTTATCCTGGGGCTGTTAGTTAAAGTGCCTGGGACAGCCACAGAGGATGTGGTGATGCACAGAGCCAGCTCTTGAAATAATTGCCAAAATCTTTGGGGGAACTTAAATAAAATATAGCAGAATAAACTCAGTCAAGATATGAGCTCTCTTAGATATTCAAAATACCAACATGTTTGCCATTTTTCTACCAAGCTCAATCTAAGTCCAATTTCATAGGACTGTCTGAATATGGATAGCTGCAGAACATTGAAATCGGTAGAAACTGTCAACTTTTAATTTTGCCTACTACGAATTTCTTCATAACTGTCTGCATTAAAAGAAAAAAAGGAGTGAGTGATGGAAGGCAGAGGATGCTACAGGGAGACACAGGTGAAAAGTGTCTTAGGGCTGTGAAAGGCAACCTACAAATCTGTCTCCTAAACGGACAAATGTCCTTTGCTCTCGGAAGGGCGCTTCCCTGGACTGCAAACGTACTTCAGTAAAGCTGCCCTCAGAGCACAGGGAAGCTCCATCCAATTAGAGAAAGATTTGTACATGTTTTCCCCCAGAGATCCCACTGCTTAACAGATGGAGTTAGGGAGCAGTGGCGCCTTGAGTTGTGCAGGTAGATATGCCATTCTGCATGCACAAAATTACAAGGCACTGATTTCCCTGTCCTGTCTTCTTGTCCATGGAAAGCAGGGAGGACTGCCCCCATCCCTGTGCCCCACACGCTAACTTCTGTGTTCGGTTAGATCTGGCCAGGGCTCTATTTGTCTTAAAAGCATTACGGAGTGAAAATCAACATGCCGTTGTGACCAAAAAAAATAGCCTTCTCTTTTAAATCTCAACATTGCTTAGYGGTCTTTAGAAATTATCTCCTTCTTCTTATTTAAGTCTTTTATTTATTTATTTATTTATTTGCATTTGCTGAGTTTTCTCTCCATGAAATTTTGGGGCATTTTAAGAGCATAGTTTTGACCTTCCTCCATCCTGATCAGGGACATGCAAATGTATGCAGATTTGGAAACCGCAGTTTGGCTAGCATTAGCATTCACATTCACATTAACATTGAGGCACATTTTTAAAGATACTGGCATTGTGTGTCTGTGCTGTTACTGTTCCAACCACATCGAGAAAGAGAAAGCAAAAGTAATGTTCTGCACAGAGAGCAGCTGTGAAAGAAGCAGGAAAACRTATCAAATGGAGCTTTGGGATAGTCAGGGAATCCTTTCTCCGTGCCCTCTTCCCCAGCCTAATATTGACAGTTTCTAGACTCACTTAGTTTTTTTATCCAGCCGTGTTATCCATAACCTGTTCCACTTGACAGAAATTGCCAGAACAGGGCAGCATCTTTGCCCTCATCTGACTCACTTTGTGTTTGTGACATACGTGTCACAAACAATGGTGCACAGTCATCTGCATTGTCCCCAGAATGCCAGGCAGAAATGCCTGTTGCATTTTTGTATTGATCAAAACGACTCAMAGCTCTGACATGTTAAATGTAGGAGAGTAAAGTGGTTCAGAAAACAAGCGCAGATGAAGTAAATTGTGGAATTTTGCAAAAGACAGGACATCAGATTCCTCGGATTTGTACTCCAAAAATTTCAGACAGTATGGCTGCAATATAATCAAGTATTTCCACATCAAATGTAAAGTGCTTTACACTGAGGTCCCAGGTGAAAAATTTATTAAATACAAAGCCTAAGAAGAATCTAAAGGAAAGAATTGAGTGAACCCAGTTCCCTAATGAATATTCTCCCTAGCAGAAGGATTAAATAGACACATTTCAGAGTTTAAAGAAATATAATTTAAAGGATAACTCTCAAGTTTAACCTTTTATACAAGACATGACAGCTATGTAGATGAGTATATTGGCAGATGAATGTWTAACAGGAAAAGAAGAAAGTAAAATTAACCTCCTTTTAGTTCTCTTAAATCACCATAAATGCAGACTGAAATGTGAGCAAACAGAAGATCTTTAYGTTACCCTTTCTATTATCCTCCCTTCTTAGAGTCTCTTAATAAATGGCAACAAAAATCATTGAACTGTTCTTATCAACTATTTACTTAAGACCAAGCTGTCATTATACTAAATATACAGATTGTGGAGGATAATCCAGTTATCTAAGGCAGACAATAGATAAACAAATGAAAACAAAGCAAAGATGAAGCAACATCCCTGTGGTCGTACAGGATAACATTAACTCCAAACATAATTCTCTCCTGGGCCCCCACTTAAGAGATCCAATAGATAGGATAGCCAACCATATCTARGATACAGATAAGCAAAAGGAGGATCCCATAGAATCTCTTCAGTGCCATCTGAAGATGGAGAGATTTCTGAGCAACTAGTATCTAASAGAGCAAAGTTCAGGTCTAACAGCTCTTTATATAAGAAATAAAGTTAATATCTACAGTTTAGTCCAGATGCAAGAACTGCAAATATCCTGATAGTATTCATCATGTTGACTCTTCCTGGGTAAACAGCCTTATGTCCTATTTGTTCCTTATATGCTATCAGTATTGTCATGGTTACAGTCTGGCTAAATAATTCATTTATATGTATACAAAAAATTCCCAGACCAATTAGATAAAGAATGAAAATCAGCATTACAGCCACMTATATTAGTTCTTTTGACTACAAATAGTAAAATTTATATTGTGTTAAAGTTCAGGAAGAAAAGGAAGAAATCAGAATCTTAATTGATTAAAGTGTATTTCACATAGGTAATTATTGATATAACTTTATGAAGCTGCTTAGAGTACTTCTGTCAGTTTCAGTGTGCATTCAGTCCTCCATTTATGTGCATAAAGTTTTGTAATGGAAAGCTAACTTCAGTGATATTTGTGAGCAAGTTGAATGTGATTTTTCCTATGTTCATCAGACAGCCATAGTTAAACCAATACCCTTTTTGTCACTCTTAAACCTAAGCTTTAAATCTCACTTATTAAAACCTGCATTGAACTAGCAAAAAGAAAAAGCATAGAATATGAAATAAGATGTCTATTGAATTATTCATGGTGATGTGAGGAAAAAATTAATTGACACAGAGAGAATAATAGAAGTCCAAGGAGTATTCCTTTTGATAATTTGCCCATTTTGTTAAAAAAAAAAATCTGAATTACTTTGAGTGCTCTCCTCACCAACACTTTTCCTTTGTTATATTTTTCTTTCCTCAGTCACACTGAATGTGATGATATCAGTGAGAAAACTGCCCTTGCTTATCTATTATTACAAAGCAAAGCAAAACAAAACAAGCTTTCTTAATACCCTACAAACTCGGAGATAAAATTTCCTATTCTAAGAGGAAAAATAGAAGCTTTCACTACTCCAACTGCTATCTAAAATTCTTAGGCAACTCGTTCCCTTTTATGACAAGGCCAGAAATGCCAATGCAGAAGAGCTCCCGAAAGCTATCTCCTGCTATTTACCTGAAGACTTTGGAAAGGTCWCCTGATCTGTTTGTTAATGATAAGTATTAAGTAGATGCATAATTCAAAAGGAGTTTTTATGCCAATCCAAATAGTTTCATGATATCTTCCCAAAAATAAGCAAAATAATGCCCTAACCATCTCTAGCCCAGGCAGCAAAGGGATTTAAAATTTCAAGACACTTCTGTGGATTTTGTAATGATTGCTTAGCTGACACTGCAAGAGTGTACGTAAAAGCTGATCACCTGTAAAMCATGGTCAGATGCCCAGAAGAAATTCTTCATTTATTTGTCATTCGGTTTCCTTTCTGACCAGTGTGTGCATCTGCAACCTCATTCACCCTGCAGAGGATCTGACCGGTGGCCACCCTCACCTGAGGGGCAAGTTATAAAGATTCAGCCTTTCATTTCGGGAGGTCAGTGGCCAAAATAATAGTTGCAACAACTTCAGCTAAAACAGAAAACCTCAGCAAGGAGGATGGAAGGAAAATGTCTTTGCTGACATATGGAAAGCTGGTGTGTTAATTAGTTGACACCCTAAGCTAGAATAATAGCAGACAGTTASTGAAGTTTTTTATATGACAGTGGAACTTCAAACTTGGGATTTATATTCCCAGAGCTTTTTATTCTCTTAATTTCTTATTTTTATMCCTTTGAAATTTGCAAGCTGAAGTGTTTCTTGAATCAATGCCAACTGTGAATAAATATGGCTTTAACTTAATARTATATACATTTAGAAACATGAAGAAACAACTGGACAGCAAAAAATAAAAAAAAAAAAAAGACCACTACTGGTCTGCATTGCTGTGAAGAGGTAAACAGACAAAGCATAACAGCAGATTTTTCTCTTTATTACTGAATAAGAAAATTTTAACAGTTCTAACAGTTTCACTGCAATAAATAATAGGAGCCTCATAGCAGTGTTTCTGGAAGGATTCAAAGGATGCCTTAATTCCCCCCCCCCCCTTTTTTTTAATTTGTCACCTAAATTCAATATAAATTCTAATGGGAAAAAAAAAGAATATTTGTAAGAAAATTGTAAAAAGGCAACAATGCATCAGCCAGAGCACTCAAGACAATAGTTTATATTACTATTATAGTAACCTTTATTATTTACTATTAATTTATTGATATTATTATAGTAACCCTTAGAAAATATCTCTGATATATAAACTCACTAGCATCATTAAGATATATATGTGTATATATAGCATATATATATAWAAAAATCTACCTAGTCAACTAGGAGCCTAGTTAACTTGGGAGCTAGGTTATAAAGGCTGTAATCAGCTATGAGGAATAGGCAAACTAGCTGGGGGAGAAGACAGGAATTTCTGCTTTTACATAATCCAGGACATAATGAAGGATTTCTTAGAACAGGAGATCTGCTTCAGCTGAAAAGCAATGATGACCTCAAGATTTCAAGAGAAGAGAATCTGTCTACATTAAAGGSAATGAAGTGGAGGTTGCTGACATTAATTCCCGGAATATTAAGCAGAAAGGACTGAGAGAATAACACTGATGATGTCCTGTGTTTTTATTGCTAGGAAGTGAGAAAAATTAAAATGCCTAAGAAACTGTTAATATCTTACAGCTTCCTACCAATCACAACATACCATTTCCCATAACTGCATCCAACGCTTCTTTCCCCTGGAGAGAAAAATTTCCTACCCAGCTTCTCTCTAACAGTACGTATTAATCAAACCAGCCTCTTTCCCATCTTTCTTATAGCTGAGAGTTCGTCATTGCTCCAAGTTCTCCCCAGTTTTCTTGCATTATCATTTTCCCAACTCTAGTTGGGAAAATTGGAATTTGCAAAATAGGAATGCTTTTGAAGTGGAAGGTGCTGTGTGTTCTTCCTGTAGTTGCGCTTACCACAAGCCTTGCCTTCTGGTTTTTGTCCTTAACCATACCASAGCCCCAAAAGGTAAGATTCCAAGTTCACCCTTAAACACTGTTCAAAAYGCTTGGCATCCAATAACTTTTTTTTTCCCTTTCAGTTGAGTAGACCAGGAAATCTCCTGCAAAAAAAAAGAAAATGAATAAGATATTGCAGAATGTTTATATCTTGTTATATACACTAAGTACATTAACACTTGTTGAAACCCACATGTACTSTAGACTCACAAAGTCTCTGTCTACTTAGCAATTTACAAGTTGAGTCACCATATTCTAATTATTTAAAGAATAATGACAGTCTTAAAGTTAGCAAATAATTCCTGTTAATATACTGAAATCAGTCAYGGGAGGCCAACTAATATCACAACATCAAAAGAAAAATATTAAGAGAAAACAAGCAGGGACAGAGAAAGGCTTAGCTAATGTGAAAATATCGTAGTCTGTTTTTTATGCTAAGAAATTATAAAAAGTAACACAGACCAAACAATTAACATGAAAGCTGGTCTGTATTAAACCTTTTCTTGCATTATAATCATATCACAATATGACTTCAGACATACAGACTTTGCAAATGGTATCCAAGCTGTGCAGAATTTGAACCAATCTGTTAAGAACCAGATCTCCCAACCAGTTAGATTGGCTACTTGGTATCTGTCCAGAGAAATAAAACCCAAATMATTTATAAAATTATTGTTCTATTTAGTGCAGAGAAAGTCTCTGTTTTACTTTCATAAACAGGATTAGCTTCCTAGGATTGACAAAGTAAAATCTGTAAAATTAAAAATTTTGGTAAAATTCCTAGTAAAATCTGATTTTCTTGACACATTTGGTATATATCAGAAGCCAAACTTCTYAAATTAGGTATAGGTGAAGTTGTAGTAATCAGAACAGGCTTTCACTTTGATGTCCTAAACATTTTTACTAAACCACATCATCTGAAGAAATCAAGAAGGTGATAAAAGACATGAATGGGGGCAAGTCAGAGGGGATAGGTGATTTTATGGCCAGTTACATTTATCAACTTGTGAATCTAGAAAGTGTTAGGAAAAACACTGAAAATATGATGTGATTTTTGGAATGAAGAGTTCTATCCAGCGTTAATGAAGACATTAAAAATAGCTTTAATTTGTTAAAAGAGTAAAGCTTGCTATTGAGATTGCCTAGGAAGCTGTGGCTTCTATACATTCCGACAGTCAGAATGCAGCCAACGTATTAAATCCTGCCTCAAAAAAAATAAGGAAAACTGTCGGGAAGCTCACAGGGGTTACATACTCCCCTTGTCATAAAGCAGGATCAGCTACAGTTACCTCTCATTCAGCTGCTAATGGATTGTCTGGGCTATGGATTAACCGTGCTGTAAATCCAGAGACACCTGAAGGGGCTCGGCGCGAGCCAGCTCAGTCCTGCAGGCAGAGCCCTTGGGTTCGCGGGAGGTTCTGSTGCACAGAAATACCCACCGTGTCACTGCCAGCCCAGAGGTTCCCCACCCTCTACAGTCAACACCACCGCGGCCGAGTTTCTTCCCTGTTCTGTTCTCATTGTGTGCTCTCAAAGGCCAGTTTACGTTCACTTGGTGCTACCTGTGGCTTTGCGGGTTACCTTGTCAGGTTACTTGTGAGAGCCAAGAGCTTACCAAGCCCACACACATGAATGTGCCTGATGCAGGAAGACTTCTCAGACACAGAAGGTCTTTGTTTTATATGTATAATCTTCTTAGAAAACAAGACAGGAGATACCTTTATATTCAATATTTTTGATATATATTGACATTTAAAATGTTACTGGTATGCAGCATTATGGAAAAAAAGTGTAGATGCTGATCTAGTCCTTTCTAGCRGACACATTTTCCATAATAAAAATAATTATACTCTTTAGACTGATATGCAAATTTAAAATATTTCTGCTTTCATAAAATGACAGCAAATTGTCTTTCTTTGTTAACTGTGCTTATCTGTTTAAAAAAAAAAGCTTTTCCTGCTAAAGAAGCTAAAACCAACATGACCTTCAGGACAATCAATTTAAAATACAGAATTGCATTTCTAGACATAGCAGTTACTTCTCCCAATAGACTCCTGATAGATAGCCTTAAATAGATATTGACTCCCTAGTTCTTTAACCTTCTAATTTTTTAAGATATATATTCTAAAATGGTTAGACATGAAAGAAGTCTTAGCTTGAATGCACAGCGATTTCGGTGATTTAGGTATGATGTGAGTAACTGCATCTGTAAGTGGCCAGTCCTATTCATTTATAAACTGACTTCTAAATTTGTGAGAGAGCATGTAAAAGTAATTTAGTTATGCAATTGCATTTTTAAATTCCATATGCAGTTGTGCTGAGTCCATTAAAAAGCAGACCCTTTTACTSTATGTTCCATATGAGCAATCTGAGATGTATTAGGAAAAAATCGCAAATAATTCTAATTCTCCATTAGTTATTCTGCACTTAAATATTCAAATAGTGAGCTGTCCCAGGCTGTGAAGTCAACAGGGAGGAAAGGTTTAGAGGACTGCAAAACAAATAGGGACTGATAGGATTTTTTTTTTTTTTTATGAACTGCACTGGTTCAATACAATTCTTAAAAAGTTTCTTTATTAATAGAATGAATTCTCATATTCAGTTTCCCAATTCAACACCATTTTCCATTTAAAAGTTTTGAAACATTTTGCAGCTACTAATATGCCTATGATATCTCTGTGAAGAAAAGAGAAATTACTCTCTTGTGTTTTAGGCTGATTCAGCAYTGCTTGTAATAGTGGCAGGTTTCATCTCGATCCTTTTTTCCGCTAGCCGAGATTGCTCATGTGTATAAGCTGTTTGCAGAAGAGTTTATGTCAAGAGACTGCTACAAAGCAGACACAAACCATCTTAACCAAGTAAAGAATAATAAAATAAATTTAATGTGCAACAAAGATACAATAAGACACAGTAAGGAAACAAAAAGTTTGTGTAAAACAGAGAACAACTTTAATATTAGTCACTGATGCTCACAAAATTCAGAGATACATAAGGAGTTAGCAACATACATAAGTGCAGCCAAAACTAACTTTTTAATTAAAGGCATTTGGATATTTTACTTAGAAAATTTTAGAAATATTAACTTAGAAATATTTATTTTACTGAGCCTATGTCATAAAATGAAAACYTRCATTTCAGTTGWCATTACTGTAYCAACTTACTAAAATACCACAAGATYTACTCTGAAGAGTAAATCTTYTTACTCTGAAGATTTACCTATTTARGGAGACTTTCCCATAGTAAGGAGTCAAGGAGCCAAGGAGTTAAGGATGGGGGCAGCAGCCTTCTCACTAGCATTGCCTGCTTTTGCAAAAGCCCCTCATTAGGTGATGACCGGGAGAGCCTGGTGGCAGCCCCACTCACGTTGCTGAGCTAGAAGTGGCTTCAATACACCACTAATATCATGGGGAAAAAAGCACCCAGGAAATTTCAGCTGCTACAGCCGGTTTATCAAAAGCTTTTCTCCCTCCCACAGTTGTGCTGAGCAGTATTTACTAGCCTATTTCTAGGGGAATTTAAGAGCCGGATTTCACTTCAATAGCTTGAGCCTACTCCGAAGCTATTTGGGTCAGCAGACCCCTTAGTAAATCAAGATGAAGCAAGAAGCACTGAAGGATCCTTACAGGGAAATTTGCTTTCCTTGTAAAGTCATCAGGTATTGGATTTGCTGATTTCTAAGGAATGCCTCATCATCCCTATGGACTCTTCCAGGTTCAGAGCAACAACATTTTCTACCCTTCCTGTTGAATCTTGTGCCGCYGTGCAACAAAGTGGTTAGATGAGATGCATTGGGCCAGAAAATGGAGGTACAAGCACAGGCATGAGAAAGAAGGGCATGACTTTACCTAGAGGCCAAGGCAAGAGGAGACAAGAAGCCTGAATTCTGGTCCTTCTTCCACAAATGCTTCTGTGTTTTGCTCCCTTACATKAAGCTATTTTGGGGCAAACATTCTGTGAAGCAGGGAAGTAATCCGCAGAGCTCAAGCCTCTTTCATTCRGCACTCAGCTCAAAAGTTTGCTCTATTTTTTCTCAGGGCCTTACAACATTCTTATCTAAGCTGTCCGTAGCTTTCCTCTTCATCTGTTTTTGTACTGCCTCTAATACTTCTTTGTTCCCACACATGCAAACAGACACACTAGGTCCAATGAATTCTTTGTGCATTGAGTATACGGCACATCCGTAAGTACATGACTGGTAGGTCTGGCATGTCTGGGAAGCCTTGAACCTACTGCACATGCAGTCCAACGTGTCTGGGATTTCCATGCTGACTATGTTCATAAATCCTGGAAAAATGCCTATGTATTTTTCACAGGCCAATTCATTTTTCCACAATAATATACTGTGATCAGATCACTTTTCATCTTTTAATAAACTTACTGAATTCAAGTAACCCACCATGCAGCATCCTCTCTAGTAGTGAGGAAACTGAAATCAGTTTTCTGATCCCTGAATCTTTTGTTTTAATATTGCACTAAAAATACAGCCCCAGGGAGTGTATGCCTTATTCTAGAAGCAATCCATGCCTTATTCTAGACGCAATCTGAGCAATGCTACACGGAGAAGGTAAAATCCCCTTCATACTCCGTGTCAGGGAAAAGCAGGAGCAAAAGGCACYGTTTCCAGCTCACAGGAACCGCTATGTTTTTAAAAACTGCTCTCATCCAAGTCAGGGTGGGTTTTTAAGGTACCCTGACCCCTGCAGGTGCTTTGGGAAACTGATGCCAGTGGATTGAGGCTGAAGGAGCCGGCATTTTTGAGGATGCTGATTTTACAAAATATCTGAGCAGGTCAGTGTCTTGGATACGCAGGGGTACCCTTAGTTAGTAGAACCTTAATAGCTTGAACACTTGTCTAATATGACTTGATTTCTTTTTTTCTTCCTATCTACTAGAATACTGGAATGAGGAATGGTTTTGTTTCTCCCTAAATGCATGACTTGGTTTTGTTTATACAAAACACAGTGCCTGATCAGTTTACCATTCACTTTCCAAATCTGCATGAAAAGCCAGAACACAGCCAGGTCTAATACTGATGTGCAGGAGATGACTGCATCTGATTGCCCATTACTTTTTGGGGTATGTCAGTGAGCTAGCCCTAATCCACTCAACCCATCCATGCATGCTGTATTCAGGAGTGTTTTACCAGAATAATGATTTGTTACCCTGCATTTCCATTAGTAACGGGCCTACACCAGGAATAGGGAGCCTTTGCCAGCAGTGGGATGAAGGACAGGGAATTACAGCGCTGTTTAAAGCGCACCCAAGCAAGCTGCACCACCCCGACCCGACGCAGCCGGAGCCGCTTTGGCTCCTGGCAGCGGCCTGTCCTCCGCCTCGCCAGGCACGGGCATTGCCCCCAGGTAGCGGATCTCGGGCCCCCGTCCTGCCGGGGCGGGTGAGGGCTAGCGACGGGCGGGCGGCGGGAGCCAGACCTTGGCGCTGCCCTGCGAGGCTCTGCGCGCTTCCCAGRCCCGCCGCCTCCGAAAACTTTACTCATCATTGGCACCAACGTGTGCACGCGAAGCCTTTCCAGGCGCCGCCACATTGTGCCGCTGAGCTAATCCCACCTGCTGGGCAYATTACTTCATTCTCCCAAAACTCCGCAACTTTGGACATTTCTGATAGCGGGAGAAGTTCCCGCACAGCCTCTTTAGCACCCTAGCAGTGACTCGCGTCGCGAGCAGCCGGACYCCTCTCCTGCTCTGGGAGAGGGCCCTTGCCTGGGGTCGAGGCCCGCTGGCCCCTGGTGCTCCGCTCGCCAGGGCGCCTGCAGCCAGCGAGCCCAGGACACGTCGGAAGCAACGGAATTAGCGCGTTCTGCCCCGCGCCTGAGGCCGCCCCGCCGGCCGCGGTACSGCAGAGCGCGGCCCAGCGCGGGGCCCGCCGAGGAG
>PTEX01000018.1:2833169-2997073 GCA_003342815.1 Eudromia elegans | reverse complement strand
CACGGCACGGGACGGGCGGGACGAGGCGGTGCGCGGCGCAGGAGCCCTCGGCGGCGCCGCCGCGTGTCCCTGCCCGCGAGCGGCGCCGCAGCCAGCGCGGGGCCCGAGCTTGCGCCTCCCCTCGTTTTGTTTTTCTTTTTTCTGGTATGTAATTTACGAAACAACCCAACACAAATATCTCTAGTCCCTCCTGTCTTCCCTTTTCCATCCGGCTCCCCCCCACCCTTTTTTCTTTTTTTTTTTCTTTTTTTCCCCTCAAGTCAAGGGGAAAACATGGCGCAGTAAAGAGGTTGCAAATAAGCAGTAGTTGGGAATATGTGTAAAATGTGTGCGAGGCTCCGGAGCGCGAGCTCGGACAGTTCTGGAAAGTAACCGCAAGGCTTCCCTGCTGGCGGGTAGAGGGCAGCAGAAAGGCCGGAGCGTCTCGAGGCAGCATCCGTCCAGAAACCCGCGTTAGAAACCGTGCAGCTGAGAGGGCACTGAAAGCTGCTTCCCGTCCGCCCTCTTCATTGTCTTTTCCCCCGGTGTGTGTGSACAGCTGACCCTCATTCTGGCACTGGCTCCTGGTTTAGAAGGCCGTTCGCTCGGTGCACAAGTAAAKTGCAAAGCGCAGCATAACTGTAAATGACAGGCCAGTGTATTCTGTGTGTACCAGAACAAATATCGTCAGCTTCGCTGCAGTTGTTGCTTGGGTAGGGCYGGCTCTAGGATCAGACTCTGTGTTTATAACGAACACAAATAGTGCTAGACTGCGTCCAAAGGCTGGATTGATTCTGTGCCGCTGAATATGTGCATTGCCACAAACTGTTTYCTGTGTAAATTTCTCTCCTTGCGTTTTCCTGGTTGAGAAACAAATATGCAAAACTAGACTGAGTCTTTAGAATAAGTTTTTCTTGACTGTTTTTAACTGCACTTTTCTTTTTTTCTCTTTTAATTAGAGGATCTAAAAGCCCMCAGTCATTAAATGTCCTGACGTTCTGACTCTGTTACTGTATCACAGGACGGACATCTCTGGCAGTTTAGGAGCGTTTCATTCCTTTGAAGTGATGCAATCTGTACATTGCTGTAGTTCAACTCATAACATGTCCCATATACTGTTGAAAATAGTACGAAGCATTTGTTGGCAAGATTGCATTTCAATTACTGTTGTGGTTAGAAACTAGTTCCAGCTGTCTCTATAGTAATAGTCAGGGAGATAACTTATCTATTTAATTTTCTTTCTCTTAAATGAAAGAAGCAATTGAGCTCGACTGTCAGCTTAATAAATGTTACTGGAATACATGTAACTAAATTGCCTAAATTGTCAGGAAACTGCCTCGTGCTAAGCAACASTAATATAATAGTGATGTGGTGAACCAGTCGTGTCTTCATAGTGTATGTTGTGCATGAGGGAGGCACCAAGAGAAAAAAGAGGATGTAATGTCAGGTCACTGAGGCTGATGAGCCGTTTCCTTAATTACTGTTCTGATGAGACCTGAAGARCTGTGTAGTTTACAGGTGGGTGCACATGGAGTGGACCTCAGATCTAGTCTAATATTGATGGTTCTGACCATGTGTTTCTTTTATGTTTTAGCAGAATAAWGATTTTTTTTTTTAAATTTTGTGTTAATTGGGAATGAAAACTCTTTCTTGCCCGCACTTTGTGAGGAAGGAGGGAATGGAAGTATCTTACAGAACGGTGTGAATAGGAAAACTGATGTTTTTACACCTTCCTGTCTCCAGCCTCTCCTTCCACCGCAATTTTTTACACTGAAATGACCCCTACTGGCTGTAGTTATAAACTTTTTTTGAGCTTCAGTGAGTGTCTTTAGCCCAGTGTATCTACATGTACTTTGCTATGGAAAACTTCATTTATTTTAAGAGTTGAAATTAGAGCAGGTAAAAATACTTGGTATTGTTGTTTCAAATGACAATACTAACATGCTCATCATAGCAGTGCCCTGACACTGGAGGTAGAAACTTGTGGTGTCTGTCAGTGGTAGCCAGTCTCTTTAAACCAGAATGCATTCATCATGAAGCCATCTTTTATTGATACCTGGTACTAATTCTAGGGTTTTTCTCTTCATTCTTCTAAAATCTGAAGGAAATCCTTGTCTATCTTAACACCTCAACTACTTGAGCCTTTATGCCCAAGACTTGTAAGGCTCGATGAGTTATTTTTCTATAGGATGGTCTTGGAATATTTTTTTTTTTAATTATTTTTTAACATCTCCAACTTCTGTTGACTTTACAACAGTGTGGCTGTGCAGAGCTCCTGCTTTCCAGATGATGGAAAAGCTTTGGGAAAACTGAGCAGGGCTGGGCTTCTCTGCCAACGTGTTTCTTGTGATGAGGGCTTTCTTGTTGGWTTTGGCACTTTGTCAAGTTCTGGTGCTCTTGCATGGAAAGACCTCCATAGCTTTGCTGAACTGCTGTGAAAGAGTAACAGTAACAACAGAGAGCTTGGAGGGCTCTTGTCTGAGCCCTTGTTGAGGGGCAGGGAGAGCTTGGTGTTGCTAGCTGTGAGTGTGTGTTTTTTTGGTGTGACTTGTTGTTATCTTGTGGCTTCCCTTCCATCCCTACCATGCAATTTAAGCTTACTGTAGGCTATACTTTTCCCTAGAAACCTGTCATGCAGAAGGATATTCAAGGACACGGGGTGCTGTACTTAAAGGCAGTGAGCTTGAAGCTGATGAGAGGAAACAAAGCTGTGAAAACGGGTTGCCCTGGGCCATGTGCCTAGGGCACAAGTGGAGCCAGAGTCCAGAACATGATGTTTCATCTCCAAACTTTGGTATAGTACACATGGCTCTCTTTCCCGTCATATGGCCCAGACTATTAGACATTAGACAGTGTTTTACTTTGAGTACAAGATATTGAAGCTCTTTTAATTTAGAAAAATAAGCTTACAATTTAATCTAAATGACTAAAGCACTGTTCCCAAAATTACTTTTTTTTTTTTTTTTTACTCTGTTAGGCAGTGAGTGCCTTGGGAAATATTACCTGAATGTTTTTAACATCAAAGTGCATGGGGAGGACTCATTCCATTGACATCAAGTGATAATTCTCAAACTAGTTCCTAGATTTTAATCAGCATGAAATGTTGGTATGAAGACAGTTAAAATACATGGTTCAAAGGCTGAGAGCAGTCCTGTTGCAGGAAAAGAGAAAAAGGAGAAAAAAAAAAAAAAAAAGCAGAACTTAGAGGCACAAAACTGAGTTGCTCAGTAAAGGCTGCATAGTTCATAAGCCTTCTATACGCTGT
Source organism: Eudromia elegans (assembly GCA_003342815.1). NCBI lineage: Eukaryota > Metazoa > Chordata > Aves > Tinamiformes > Tinamidae > Eudromia > Eudromia elegans. Next base: position 2,993,829 of record PTEX01000018.1, on the reverse strand, counting down.
CATGTGTTGGTGTTRAAGTCTCAATCAACCTCAGTCAGAAAGCGTAAATTCAAGGTGAAGGGCATGGAATGTGAATTAGATCAGATACTTGCTGTTAGCCTGGGAAATGGTTTCCACTTCCTGGGCATTGCATTTTGACTTTTAAACTTCCCTGGTTTGGCAATATTTCAACAAAGTTGAAATGAGAAAGCTCAGAGGTATGAGCAGGGATAATGATGCAGGATTTGGTGGGGTTTTGTTGCTGTAGGTAAGCACAGTTAGTTATCAGCCTGGTCACAGTGTGATTTTTAGCTTAAACTTGTTAACTTGTRTATGGCGAGATTGTGCTTTTGTGGTATTCTACAAATTTGAGAAATATGTTCCAGTGCTACTTTTTAAATCTATTTCATTTTATTTGACCATTCATCAGGCATCCGCTGCTGCTGTCAAAATTCTACACTGGGAAAATGGCTGTTTCATGAGCTTCCTACAAATCTTACTACATATAAAAGCATTTGTGTGTATGTTTTTAACTRCTTTCAGGCTTGGCAGGTAGTTTGGCTGGAACTAGTGTAATAATTACTTGGGAAACTTCTGCACCCCTGGGCATGTTTTCTGCTTTAAATACCCTCWAGCTAATTCAAGAATACTTGCATAATTTAATTTTTTGCATAATACTTTGCTTAATCAACCCAGATGCTCTTTGAATCACAGTCATGTTATGCAATAATTAATGCCTTAATATGATGGAGGCATGCCTGGTTTTTTGCTCTCCCTCTCATTTTTTTGGGAAGGCATCTTTCCTTTCCTGAATTTTCTCGAAGAATAAAGTTTATCTTTTATCCTTCTTGCAAAAAGATCAAGTACTTCTGTTTCAACTCATGATTTACTTTGTAAAAGTAACCTATTATGTATATATTGTAAAAATTTTCATTTAACCCATAAAGTAAGTAAACATGGAAATGGTAAACTCAAGTTTTGACCAACGTATCATGTGGCACCATTTGCAATATTATGTTTTAGCTCTATTGGGGGGTGTGTGTGTATGTATGTATAGGATTTAAGGAATGGCTAATATTGACATCTAAAGCTTATCTATATAAAGAAACTTACCAATATAAGCCATGGTGGTTAGTCTGTATAAAGACTACCTGTATTAAATTCCACACAAGCATATGAATTAAGAGATGATCCCTGGAGGCAGTTGCCTGTATAGACTAGTTGTGTTGTGTTTAGAGGACATAAGTCAATAATAGTATATTAAGATGGTTGAAAGGAGCTCACGCCTTTGGTGTAGTTACTATTCAGTCTGCAGAAGCTTATACTGAGTGTGCTGAATACTTAATTTCTGAATCTGTAAATCATGTTAGTCTTTCTTGGGTCATGAATGTGTAAATTTTACAGTAAGAAAAGAAAATGGGAAAGTAGTTAAAATGGGGAAGAGTCAAGAAGAAAAGCGCTGGATAATGGAGATGCTCCTTTCCTATTCCTTTTATAGTTAGCTATCCTGATGGTGATAACTTCTTTTAAAAAAATTATCTTTCTGAACTGGAATCTATTCTGTTGGGTCCCTTGTCCTTGAAGCAAACTTAGAAGTTTTGCTTCAGAAGGTACTGTGCTCTATTCAGGATTTTTTTTTTTTTTCCCAGAAAAGATGAATGCTCACAGATGAGCTGTTGGTAAAGAGCAGGTGTCATCCTGGTAACGGTGTTACATGTGAGGATGTAAAATGTGTTGCTTTGATGATGGAAAGATGTCACCTGTTTGCAGAGAGGCTGATGCCTGCAGCTGCATGTGCAGGTTTCTGGAGCACGTGGGTGCAGCGTGCAACTGTGTGTGTTTGTTTTTGAAATTCACCTTTTTGCCTAATTTGGAAAATGGCTGAGAGCATTTACCTCTTTCACGAGGCTTTAGTAGCTTTTAAAATGAGTTTTCTAGAAGTAGACAAAAAAAACTGCCAAAGCAGCTGAAACGCTGCTGTCCACAAACTTTTTAATGAATGGAGTCCTGGCAGAGCTGCACTCTGGCCACTTAAACCCTGCCATGCTGTGTAATATTTTCACTGAACTGTTTACAAACAAGATGTGGGCCTAAGTCTCAAAATTAAACCAGCTTRTTTCTTAGTTTTTTGCAAATGCTTAAAATGTGCAGAGGGTCAGATTTCAAAACTTTAATTGTTACAGTTTCAGACTATTTTTGGGAAAGACTCTGGGAAATACTGTTCAGTGTTATGGAGAACTCCCTAATAAAAAGTGAAACAAGCGTGAAGGGGAAGCTTTAAAACTTGGAGTGAGACAAGTAGTGCATTTCTATTAAAGCTTCTATTTATCTTGCTGCTCTTCTCATGGCTTCTGTGGAGAGCAGCTCATATTTTAGCAGAACAGTTTTCTGCTCTGTTATTTTTTGCAATCTATGTATGGAAGAATTGCCTTGAGAAATAAGCAGAGCTGCTGCTGTGAAAATCCTTTCACTCTGTTGGGGAATTGTTCAGCTGAGGAACAAGTCTGGTTTGAATAGGATAGAGCAGGTACTCGGGTTTGGGATGAGCCTTCTCTCCGTAGTGTTCCGTAACTACATAAATATTATCCTACAATTGCTTTTTCTTGTTTTGACCAGGAATCTGGAAAGCCATTTTGTACTGACATACCTTYCCAGGTTGATCTTGGAAAGTGGACCCCTCTGACGTGGAAAACTGCCTTGTCCTAAACCTGCTAGTTGTGTGTGTTGCTGTAAAACTTTCTGCAGACTCTCAGCTTCACTGGCRGAATAAGCTGGGAGATGATTGCAGCCAGTACATAAGCACAAATGCATTTCAAGGCTAGCCCTTCCTGCTGCTGCTTTTCAAGGTCTGGGGCTGGGTTTCAAGCATTCTTTAGTGGTGATTAGTCATTTCTATTGTTCAGCTTCTCCAAAACATGAATTTCCTTTCCATCATTTTCTTTTCCTGTTCAAAGAGAAGCCAAAGCCTATTGGCAAGAAGTATTTCCTTTTTTTATTTTATTTTATTTTGGAAAGCCTGTAGAATCCTTCAGCATTGCAAATCATCTTAATGAATACCAAARTACTTCTGTATAAGAACGTTTAGTGCTGCTTTAGAGTTGCAGTGGTTCAGAACTTGGATCTAGTTCAACAGGGAAACGTTTGAAAAGTTCCCCCTCCCTTTCCAGAGACATGGAAAGTCATACAGTATGGATCACTTCTATACCACTGCGAAACCCATTTACCTGTCCTTTTCAAATGCAGTATTTAAAGGGATGTGGGGAGTCTGTAAGATGTAATTTAAAGTCTGTTTCAATTTTAGACTAGCTGCATTTCTTCTTCCACTCAGCATCTGAAGAGCCTGTCAGCCATGCTTTGAAAAGGTGGAAGGAGTTTGAGTTGTATATTTCAATTAATTTAGACCTTGGGAACTCCCTCACTTTGCTCAAGTTATGTTGCTCTTCCCTGCCCCTTGAATGACTATAATTCAAGCTATTATGTTGGGGATGCAGGGCTTGGTCTTAGTCTTCAACTGTGACATTTTAGTGACCATTGTAGCATGCTTGCTGGTTTGAGATGCTGCATTCCCTGTATAAACCGAGACCTAGAATGGCATGTGGGCATTCAAACAATAGCTGAGTCTGATTAAATGTCCAAAATGAAGATAAGGGTTGAGGCAAGGAGAAAGCAGTGATACAGAAGTACCTGAAACCTTGCTGGAAAGGAAAGCAAAACATTAAGGGAGTGAAGGAGTCTCTGAAAAGTCTTTCCTTATACTTTTCAAATCACCGGATTTTATATCTTTTTTTGACCCTTTTCATGATGCAGATGATGCATAAACAGTAGTGATCTACAGTGTATCTTGGAGCCTTATAGTATACCTTAAAGGTGGTTGCTGTTATTTGCTCACTTCTCTGTAAATGGATGATTTTAAAAAAAAAAAAAGGCTGACTCCTAGAGTAGCACAATGCAAATACTGACTTTGAAAGCTGTGATACTTGAATTTTATGACCTTACAGTTAGAGTAACTTTAGCAAATGCGTGTGTGTGTGTTTTCTTCACACTTTTTCTCTTGAATCCTCTAGTTCTGCCCAAACCAAGGTGTAACCCTGTACCTGCATCTCGTTCTCTGACTACACCCAAATTGTCAATCTCCAGTTGCAGCTTTCATGTGGTGTTTGGAGACATTCAGGCCAGGAGCTGCACTGTTGTAAAATAAATAAGTAAATAATAGGGGTAGTGCATATTTATGCACACCTGTGTGTTAATCAGCATCCTGCAGCCGGCTGTAGCACAGAGCAGGCTCTGGCTTCAGGTGAAGGCAGCACACCTGCCTTGGTCTTGAATATTTCCCAGTACACTTCTGTGGAACTCTGTTGTGACTCTCTGTGCAGGATTTAGCATGGAAGAAGCTGTGGAATGCTACTTGTTGAACCCTAAAGGCACATTTCTCAAATTGTAGCTGTTTCTCAGACTAGAACTGTTGTTTAAGGACCTCTTATTCAACTCTCTAATGCCTTAATCCTCCTGCCTGCTGTAGAAGCATGCTAAGGCAGGACTTGGAGTTCAGAAACCCCAAGCTATACTTGAGTTATTTGAAAGCTGAAACATTTGCTTTACRAAGAACAAGCAGTTATATGAAAAATGGTAGAAAAAGAACTTTGGAGTTAGTATGATGGGTTTCCCCCTCCCACTTTCTTTTAGTATGAAAGCATTCTTAACAAGAATGCAGCATGGCGTTAGGTCCAAGTCTTTTGGTCTGAGAGAACTGTTGGTCTGAGTTCTGTCTCTGAAAAGGGAACTTGCCTGAATAAGTTGGAAAGAGCGAAGAAAGGGTTTGAAAGGGGGATTTTCAATCTGTAGTTACCAGGCTGCTTGAGACCTGTGTACTGGTTCTTGGAGTATGTGACAACTGCTCAGCATGAACTCAGGACTGCTGGAAAGAACGTCTCTTTTCTCTTTGCCCTTACGTGATCATGCCAGCCCCATGAGATAGATGGTGGAAACTGCAACTAAACAAATATCAGTTAGGATGTAAACCAGTAGGTTCCTTTTGCTGGGCTGCTTTTCACTCCTTTCCTATAAACTCAGTGTTAAACAATCGCTTGATTCTTTTTATGTGCTTATTTCTGTTTTGTGTGTGTGCGAGTCCTAGAAAGCAGATAATGGTTTGGATGGACGTACTGGTGTTTGGGAGGCTCCGTGATGTTCTGTTTCATACGTGAGTTTTGTCATCCAGTTAAACCAAATGGAGAAGTAAAACATTCATGGTTGTATATTTACATGGTTGTATATTTATCCCTTCTTTTTCAWCCATGTCTTTTACAAGTCTTGAGTGATCTAAATTCCTTCCTGAGAAGGTAGCTATAAAGGAAATAAAACAAACATGCAAGAAAATTTGTGTTGTAATCTGGAATTGTTATGAACTCTGATTGATAAGTAGAAGTTTTGCTTAGGAATGCTGCAAGGACACGATGACTTCGGCATAGGAGAGGGTAGGTATATGGTACATAGAGGTGAGGCTCTGTCAACATATGTTTCTGTTTCTATTGGAGTATCTTTGAGCTGTAACTTCTTGGGCTGTCACTTAACTGCATCATACTGCTCTAAATGCCTTTTTTTTTTAAAACATCAGATTTTGAATAAAGTGGAACACAGAATTCATCCTTTCTAGATCATAAAATTGCTTTCATATGGCTGTGCTACCTTTCATTCTGAATAGCTTTTCTATGTGACAGAACTCTGTCACCCTGATGTGACTTCAGAGGGTTTACTCTACTGACAGAGTTCTTGTTAAACTTCTGTTTTTGAAAGCATGAAATTAGCTAGAAAAAAGAGTCTTCATAAAAGACCACTCTAGACTATATGTTGACTTTAAGTGAAAATAAGCTCTTACCTTGTAATATACATCTGCTTCTTCACTGATTATTTTTTATTTATTTATTTGTGTCAAATGAGACTGTGCAAAAGGGAGTCTGGTAAAAATGTCCAGATGTGACCTGGGTTTGCACTCTTCCTATCTGAACATGACTTCTCTGGCATTCATTCCCAGTAAGATTCTAGTATTGATTTATTATTGATATAGCCAGCAAGTTGGGTGGGGTTTTTGTTTGTTTGTTTGTTTGTTTAAGGACTTCTGTCCTCAGCTACTGAGCAACTTTTGGGAGCATACTTGAAGTAGTATGGACTATTGGACTTTGTGTGTCCTTTTCTGCTCCCAGCTGAACAGTCTCACGGGTTGACAGATGAGGTATCCAACTTGCGACTCCAACCTGCACCAGGTGGTGCTCAGGATAGTGCTGTGCCGCATGCTGGGTTCATTGGGAGGCATTTTGCTTGGAGTAAGAGTTGGCTTCACACCCCAGGGAAGGTGGATTCTGACTTACATGTGGCAAATAGATAGCTCCAGCACAACAGGGGCTGTGGTGCTCAGAGCTTCTGCTGCTCCTCTGTCAGCCTCAGAGTTTTTGGGCAGAATTTCAAAACGATGTTAATTGCCATACCGGAAAAGCAAAGCGTTACCGTCCTTGCAGACCGCGTACCCCATGTGTTGGTGTCAGGAGCTTGCTGGGGCTGAGGAGCTCTAGGAGCGCTGGCCTGGCGCGCGCTGCGCAGCCGGTTCAGCACCCGGCCGTGACGCTCGTTGCACGTTTGTTCAGAACGGCGTTCAGGAGGAGATAAGAGGCAAAGCTCCTCATTTTCATGCTGGATATAGTCCCCTGCCCCCACGTATCAGAAACATGGGAAAAATTCCATGAAGAGATATTCTTTCCTTAAGACCATAAGGTCTAAATCAAGCCAGGGTCCCTGTGATAACAAAATTTGAAACACCTTTAGGCTATAGCTAGCTATGGCCTCTTTGTTCTTATTGTTACATAAATTATTGTGAAGATTTGTAAAACATGCATTGTCCTTACAATATTCTGGCTACTTAGAAGTGGGAGGTATTATCATTAAAATTCTCCTGACCTTTTTTCCCTTGTGCAGGTTTCCCCCTAAACAAAAAGTTTCTTGAATGCTACTGAGGCTACATGGTATCTTCTCTTAAGGGGCCGGAGGGAAATTTCTGTTCAGGAACCTCTAAGCTTCTGCTGAGAGTTTATTGATACCCTAGCTATAAGGGATAATACTGTAATTGGGATGGGGGGGATGGGGGAAGTCAAGGATGTGGGAAATGCACAAATTGATTCCTGGAATTAGTAACCATTCTTTCTTTGCTGTATTTATGGGCTAACAAAAAAAAAGCCATAATATTCCTATGGCAGCTTCATGTGTAAAATTGGCATTGTCATTTACTCAATGCTTTTGTCAACGTGTTGTTGCTCAGAGAGATGTTTAATGATATGCAGACAAGAAGATACCTGTGAGAATCCAATGACACTTCCTCCAGATTACATGTAGTACTTAACTAGTAGATGACTTTCTGGTGTTTAGTTCTCCCTTCACCTTACTCAGATAACAGCTAACTACCACAGGTTAGCTGATATATTCTGCATGTTTCTGTGGGTGGAAGGCATCTCAACCTGGACTTCAGCGTGTATATATATTGTCACCTGCTGTTAGACTTCTACTCGGTGACAGACTTCTAAATGATACAGTTGTTTGTATTTGACTGTGTCCTCTGCTACTGTAGTCTGGCTTCTGACATCCCAAAGACATACAATAAAGGAAATATTTGTCAGACTAAAGCCCTACTTCAAGAAGTCTGTTAACCTCTTAATTTTTCTTCATTTTTTTTTTGTACCAGTAGTGCTGTTTTGCAACAGGATTCAGCTGGAGAGTTGTCTTCTATTTGAACAGTGCTCAAATTAATTAATGCTTCTAYCCCCATTAGCACTACCTGGATCAGTATATCCAGCTAGTGGGATTCCCAAGTACTCAGGGTGAGATTCAGAAGCAGTTCTGCCTTTACAGCTGGAAACCTTGGATGACCAACCCRCTCAGTGTGCCTGCATGCTTGAGTGAGTGAGCGAGTGTGGTGCCTCTGGGATTCTGCCTTCTTTCTGCGCCAGAAGTTTGGATTTAATACATTCCAGACGGAAATATCCCAACGCATCCATCTGTGCGAGGCACTTGTTACTGCACAACTCACCTGCTTAGGCAAGGTCTCCACTTGCTCATCCTTTATTAAAATGGAGTAGCTCCTTGCATATCTTTCAAGGATCCTTTCATTAGTACTTGTAGGCTTCTGTGTTTGTGCTCCCCCTTTGTAATTCTCTGTTTCAGTAGTAGTCCTAAATCTTACAAGTAGGGAGTATTTGTAGGCTATATACTGTGTCCACTTTTCTTTCTAAACAAACCCTCACAAAAGAAGAAAATAAGCATTTAGAGATGGAAGATGTTTTTCCGAAGCTTATTCCTGACAAGATCATTACTGGAAAGTTTTTGTTGATAATTTTGAAGGTTGGGATGAACTACTAGCAGCCCAAATGAAAGCAGTTATGGGATAGACTAAAAATGGAGAGTTATTCCTTTGGTTGTTAGTAGTGGTCCGTTAGGTGTTTCTGTACTTCGTGGCACTTGGTTTGGTAGACTGATCAGGTGGGAGAATGATCTAATGCTATGTAGAGAATAGTGCCTAAAAGCTAACTTTTTTTTTTTATGATCATGCATAGGAAGTGTGCACCTTCCTTAAATTCCTGAGTAACTTGGATCTTGATCAAGTGATCCTCTTGAYCTGAGGAAARTAACATTTTGTGAAGCTTATAGYAGAATGAATAGACAGGATTTACCTTTTGGGGGTAAAMCCTTGTTGCATGTATTCTTGTCCTGACAAGCAAAATGATTGGAAACTTACACACAGTTGGGGACTGGAGAGCTGTACTTGTGTTCTGSACTGTTGGTTTACAAGCAGTGAAATTATTTGAGTAAAGAGAGGCATTCTCCCTCCCTTAGCCCCCTGCGCCTTGGTAGCAAGGAGCGTGATGAGCATGAGCAGTTCTCCTGGAAAAACGATGGGAACGCAGGTGTCTTGAAAGACTATGGAATCGAAGGACAGTGCTTTTTTTGTCTTTTTTTTTAAGATGGCATTCACTCCACAGAGATAAAGTTTTATGTGACTTGTTTTTAAACTGGTTTAAATATCTATGCTTGCCAACAACTGTAACAGTCACAGGTTCTCCCCAGTGTTCCCACTTTGCTGCTACACTTCAGGTATCTGCAAACATTCTTGCAGTTAGAATAGCACTCGTTTGTGCTACAGCTATGCTTTTTTTTTCCTGAAAGAGTAATAGTATTTTTATACAGATTGAAATAAACAGTGCTAGTAACTACAGCAAAAAAGGCAACAGAATAGCTGCAAAATATGGTAACTGACAAATCCTATAGTTTAGGTTAATCTATCACCTTGTGCTTCACAGAATGCTATATTTGATATAAAATGTGCTCGACTCCTAAGTAGGTGAAGTTATACCAAAACAGAGTTGCAGAAGTGACTTTTACTTATTTATTTGTTTTAGATGAAAACTGGGATGATGATCAGCTTCTCGGATTTGAACCATGCAATGAAAACCTTGTAACAGGTTGTAACATAATTAACGGGAAATGCGAATGTGACACCATTCGGACCTGTAATAATCCATTTGAATTTCCAAGCCGAGATACTTGCCTGTCAGCCTTAAAAAGGATTGAAGGTAAGCACTTGTCTTCAGTCATTTTCAGCTTGTATCTTCTCTGTGCGCTTAATCAGAGTCTAGGATCAAGTTAAAGTTTCATAGTCATTTAGGTAGTTTCAGATGCTTGTAACCCTTTTCAGAGGATGGATGCATGGTTCAAGGAATATATGCTTTCAATAAGCTTGGTCTTCAAAACTTTTAGATTTAAGGGTAGCATAAACTGATACTTGGTGTTTAAGTGTGTCTTAATATTTGCTAATTAAGACTGAAACCATTCTGAGGGTGAGCAGTCTGTCATAGCTACTTTTGCATCTTTAGTTGTAAAGCAGTATGAAAAATGGTCTTTATCAGCTGTTGTTGCAAGTAACTGAACCATGCATAAATGCAGATAACTTAAATAATAAAGGAATAGAAAAAGAGTAGGAAAACTATAAGAAAAACTTGATGTATTTGTATGCCTGTTCATGGTAATGCATGAATTGGGGTTGTTTTTTTGCATTTACATGATATAGGGTTACTTTAATGCTAGTATTTTTCAGTTTTCCTGTTTCTTGGCTTATATTAGGGCATATATATTTATGCTCCTGCACCCATATGTGATGTCTGATTGTTTATATTGCTCATGGCTGAACTTGAAACGAGTTGGTGCAGGTGTGTCCAGTTACTCTGAAATTGTCGTGGTATTTTTTCAGAGCTGTTTTGAGCAACCATCAAAGATTTCATCTCAGATCTTTGTGATGCTGTGATTAATACTTCCGAAAATATCTAGGAACATGGTGGGGGAAGGCAAGGAAAGCAGGGTGAACATGCTTAATTAATCTGCTTTAAAACAATATTTAAAATTACATGCAAAGCTAAATATACTTATGTGTTCTGACCATATTTAAAGTTACCATTTAATCCACTGTGATAAATGGCTTTGATCTGATGCCATCTGCCATGGTCTGCTTGTGACAATAGAAGAATTTTTTCAAGCTATGGAATTTAAACTAGGACATCTTGTAAGAATAATGTAGCTGGCAGAAGCATGTTCATTTTCCTCTGCCTTGATATCTGTTGCTAAAGGGATGCAGATGCCTTGCTGTTTCAGTTGTAGGCAGAGGAGAGGTATGTCTTAATGCCTGCCCCTTTTTTGACTATAACTGTGTACAGCTGGGTATATGGGTTCTTAAGTAACCTGGAATACTGCTGATCCTTTTTTATTCTTTGTGAATGTGTGATTAGGGCTTTAGTAGCTCATCAGAATGTCATTGGCATTACAGCTCATCATATATATATTTTTTTGATCTCTTTGCTAAGAGAATCTGTTGTGGATTTTTTTTTCCCCTTTCCCCCTGCCCAGGAAGATACAGGGTTAGTTAGTAGGTCATAAATAAGGCAGGTTGATTTCCTTGAGTAGCTCGCTATGAGCAAAACTCTTGTTTCAGCCAAATTTCCATTTTAAAGCAAATGGAATTATAAGCTTAGACATGAGGTAACAGTATCTTACGTGTAAATTAAGGCTTGCTCTCTGTATGTTGATGTTTCTTATCTCTGAAGAGAGAGGTAATCATAATGAATAGCAAGAGAACATGATTTAATTGCGGAAAGTACAGTTGTATTTTGGTTTGTTGATTGTTTATTATGTTTTGTTTGTTTTTCGTCCCTTGAAAGCCTAAAACTATAGTGCAGCAGTGGAAGAGTTTAGGACCTGTTGATTCTGACCCTTTGCAAATAGTTGTTGATTGTTGATGCTTGTAAACAACAAGAGTTGGCGGGTGTGCTGCGGCACCCGTAGTATCAGAAGTCTGGCAGTTGTAGCAGTTTTGGTACTAAAGCAGTCTAACTTTTTTTAAGAATGAATTTGCATCCTTAGACACTTATGGGTACAAACTCTGTCACTAAGAATTCTTTGAAATAAAATCCATCCATATTTCCAGATATAGACATAGTCATTATTTGACTAATACCAATAGTAGGATGTTAAAACAAATTCCTGTGATTGTATTAAAAGAAGGTTAAAATGTTTATCTCAGTAGGTGTAAATGTTAGTGCTTCAGCTATCCTTCTCATAAGGACTGAAATCCAAAATAAATCTACGCTCTTAATTTTCTGTTTTGATCCTTTAAATCCGTTTTGTTTCATTAATAAATTGCTGGAATCTTTGTCTAAGCTTTCCTCTTACCATGTCAAAATACTCCTTCAAATATGGTAATGTTTTCAGCTACTATTTTAAATTTTTTTACACTCAAACTTTACCTAGCTGAGAGGGAAGAGGAGTTTTGCTCTTTTTCCATTGTATTTATATATTTTTATATAAATCTCTCCCCCMCACACATTAGCCCTTTTTTGTCTGAAATTAATAGCCCTAGACAGTCAAACCTGCCTACTGTGTTTTGAACTGTAAATGCTTATCCTCTCTTTCTCCAAATATGTGCAACAAGGAGAGATTAACTGGAGATCACACGAGCAAGTTTCTTGTGCTAGGATTAGAGACTGAATGGTAACTGCTTATGGAGGTTGTTTCTCTAATGCATTACTGTATGTTTCACGTTCCAGTGACAAAATATGCCTCATCCTATACCTAAACTAATATATGCTAATGCAAGAGGGGGGGGGAAAAAGTGTTCATGATTTTACTCCAGAAGCTGAATTTGGCCACCAACTGAAATGTGACTTAGATGGAAAGGAAACCAGGGAGAAACTTTTATTTTATTATTATTTTTAATATGTTATAAAGAGATGATTCATAAGATCTGTTAAAGATGTCAAATTCAAATTTTCCTGAAATCTGAGCGACTGATTCATATTTCACTTTTTGGCATGCCTCCTACAGGCGATAGCCTAAGAATTTTAAAGTTGTCATTTAGATGTTAAAATGACACAACTAATGAGATCTACTGCAACAGAAAAGGGGAGTTTTTGTATCTGAGCATTTGAAATCTAGCTTCCCTCCCTTCATCACACTTAATATGGATATTTTAATACATAGAAAATGTGAAAGACCTCAGCTGAGCGTTCAGAAGATGGGATGTGTCGTAATTGCAGCTCATGTAGAAAACATGCAGAAGGGTAGTGTATAAGCAGTTATTTCCGCATGGTTTTGGCTGCCTCCAGTGTTCAGGAAACCTAGTAAACAATACTGAGAACGGCCTGTCTTGTTCAGCCAGATGGGTCTGGCTGCTGGCAGGCGTGCAGAGACACTGCTACTTGTTCAGTTTGGTGGCGCTCCTTCTGGTGTGTGTAGAGCGTTCGCGTAGTCATGAGCTTCTGTGACCCTTGTGAGGCGAGGGGTGGCTGCTTGACCCTCCCATACTGAGGGGAAAAATCGGGAAGGTAGCCTTTTCTTATCATTTTGGGTATAATCTGGGGAGGAAAGGTCCTATCAAACTGTATTTTTTATTATGTATATTAAAATACAGGTGCACACATACTTGCGCACACACGGTTTCCTTCTATTTGAGCTTCTGGCCCTCCTGTCAGTTTGAACTTGCTTTCTCAGATACCCCAAAGCTTCACCTAGGATCTTTCTCTGTTGTATGTGTCTGTCTTCCTGGGCTCCTCGTGTCTTTATTTCGCTTCCTTTGCTTGCTCTCTGCTTACCTAGATCATGTTGGTTTTGCATCCCAGTTAAATAGAAGTTCTCGCTTGTCCGATGTATTTTTTTGTGTCCTTCTTTGATTCTGCCATGCAACTTTATAACTATCGTTACTCTGAATGTGGACATACCACAAATGTTCACAGCAAAGAGCACATTTATGCCACAGGGTCTCCACACCTCATGACCAGGTTTTAAGGTCCTGCTTCTGAACATGGAGCATCAGTGACTTCTCATAAAGGTTGTTTGTGAGAGAGGTCATGAACCTTCTTATAAGGAAGTGCATACATATTTGGGGCTGGAGCGAAACTGTCTGGAAAAGCTATCATGTAGCTAAATAATGGTATGTTATTAATGCTTTTGCTGCTGGTTATTGTCTTGATGAGTTCCTGCTCCAATGCAGTCCGGGAAATCCTGTGTTCACGAGCTCAGAATGTGCAATTGTCTGTGAGGCAGCTCATGATGACAGCTTGGTTGAAGCTGAGAAAGCTGGTGGACTTTGTTCTCCGGAGTGGGCCGCCAAAAATGTGGATAGAGGCTGAAAAGTGATGAGATGCCGTCTGTCTGCTGAGCCCCAAGAACAGGCAGAAATGTAACAAACTGCTAAGAATTAACTGTAGATAGTACAAAAGAGTGAAATTTTCAGATTTTGTGACAGAGAGACCAAAATTTAACAAAATGTGGAAGAGGAAGTCGTTATATTGCCTCAGCACAGTCTTGTAGACCTTTGATAGGTGGTAGCATTAAAAGATCTGCCGCTGTGTAGTACCGGTCCAATTACCTTGAAAGCTTGCCCAGCACATACACTGACTTCCTAAAGGCTCTTTATCTGAAACGACCCAGGCTTAGTAGTTTCAAAGACTCTGGTCTAGTTCTGGAATCCTTTTCTTTCATTCTTTCTTTCTATGCGAGGCTGTGATAGCAGCTTCAATAGCCCAGAAGAGCTTTTAAAGAGCAGGAGCTAAAGGATGCTGTTGAGCTTGTTGCTTTCCTGCCACGAGAGGAGTTCAGGATCCGTGGTGCGGGCAGCGTGCCTCGCTGCTTTCCTTCGTCGGGTGAAGCGGCAGTTCTCTGGGATGATGATTAGCTCCTTCAGCAGTCTGCACTGCTGGAACAGCTATTTCCAGTCCCCKCAGGAAAGTGGGGTGAAAAGGTGGTGGGTCAGAGACGTGTCGGCTCTTACAGATTAGACTATTTAGATCCAACCCAGCCTAAAGATAGCAGTCTCTTCAGCACATTGCCACAAAGAAGGAGAATTTCCCATCTGCTAGACTACTTCCTTATATCTGGCAGCAGTATTTACTTGGGTAGTATCAGATACTGGTACAAAACACAGACACAAGCATTCCACAGTACTACAAAAAGAATTGAAAGTGCCATGAGGCATAGGGAAAGTGTTTAGTTGTTTTCAATTTCTGTTAATGTACATTTAAGCGCTAAGATAAACCAATTTGATCGCTGCATAATCCTTTCATGTCAAAGCTAACTTCAGTCTTCATTTGGAGTGTATCTGAATGATAAAATTTGAGTATTCTTCTGATGGAAGAGGTGATTAACTTTTTCAGTAAATCGATACCCTTCACTTGCATCTCTGGGTGCAAATCCTGGTGATATGAAGTTATTGAAACTCTTATTTCATATTCTCAGTTACGTAGCTCATCTACACTTTTCCACGTCTTTTATATTCTTGTCCTTCATGAGTGAAAAAGAAGATGCCTTGTACGCTGCTGGCATCTATTAAGATGGCTGTACTTATTGCAACATAATTGTTGCATTCCATTTTTTTTACATGTAACTGAATAACTTTATACCTGCAAATGTTGCAATACCTGCTAGACCAGTCTTGGTGCTACAAATATGAGAAGGTAATTTCACTCTAAATACTTGTTTGGTTGTTGTTAAGTCTGACTGTGTTAAATTTCACTTGTGTGGTCTTAAAGGCTGATGCTATGTTGAAAAACTTTAATAGAATAAATCCAGCTTTGTGCTGAATTGTCTAGAAGGGAGGGGAGTGAAATATGCTTTCAAATGTGCATAATCTGATACACTTTCCACTCCTTTCACATAAAAAAAACCCACTTTTTTTTTGTAAATAACTGAACTTTGGCATGTATATGCTGTAAGGAATGTGATTATGGCAAAAGTCCAGATTTTACCCTTGAATGTGCTTGTAAGAGCCAAGTAAATGCATCTGAAGACAAAACTCAACCTGAAATACTGAAATTGCAGTATAGTTTTCATGTTTCTTGAATGCATATTAGTCATATATAGATACAGATATACAGATAATTTTCCCTTTTGTATCTATATCTATCTCGTGAGAGTAGTAGAGTTTAGCAATATTGATGATTAGGAAAATTTGATTACATAAATCTTCAAAAATGCAAAAGGGAGAACAGAGTTCTTTAATTGATAGCGTTTTGTGAAATGGTGCATCTGTCATTGCAGTTGACTTCATAGCAAAACTGATGAACGTTAGATTTGCAGGACTTGTCGCTTATTCTTAACTCCAGCCCCTGAGGACTGTCCCTTTGTCAGGGATGTATCCGTTTCTAATCTGTTGAGATTTTTGACATGCCCCTTTTTTTAGGGCAATGTCACACACATAACATCTGAACTATGGAATTTCAAGCTAACAGAGAAGCTTGCAGAGGTTTCAAAAAGCCATCATAAACAGAAACTGACTATATATTTCTGTATTGATACTTAATTTTAAGCTTAACTGAATTATGAATAATGCTGTTTGAACTGGGGAGGGGGAAAACTGCCACAGAAACTGTTAGGAGGCAAGATTAAAGAACGAACTGCAAACTGGGCACTTAGGTTAAAAAAAAAAAGTTTTGGAAGAGCTGCTTTCCTGTGAGGATGATGGAGCCCTGGAGCCCAGAGAAGTTGTGGAGTCTCCTTCTTCAGAGATCTTCCGAACCCGCCTGGATGCCACCCTGTGCCACGTGCTCTAGAGGTCCCTGCTGGAGCAGGAGGGTTGGACTAGATGATCTCTAGAGGTCCCTTCCAGCCCTAAAAGTTCTGTGATTCTGTGTGTGAATCTGTGTTAGCATCACAGAAACTACTTACAGCTGTAACTAACATTTCCACAAATCAAGGTAAAGCAACATTGTGTGTAGCTTCTAATACATAGAAACTTACCTAATTTTCTTATGTGGATAGAACCTCAGAAAGATCCTGAAACCCAGGTGTTTTTTTGAAGAAACTTTAATCAAAGTTGAAGAATCCCTTGAAGATGGAAACTGGAGGGCAAGGGAGAAAAGAGCGGCACTAAAAAAGTTGCATTGACTCTGCCTTGGAGCAGGCTATACGTGGGGCAAACCAAACTTAGGAAGCTTCCTAAGAGCTTTAACTATAGCAAGAGTACTTGAATAACTGTTCCAATGTAAAGCTTTTCAGCACACTTGAAAATTTAAGTCCATCAGTTATTTCCAGCTTGCTTATTCCAACAATATGTATTCCAACAGTGTCTGTTTTCTTTTTACCTGTATGCATTGCATGAAATGTTTCTTCCCCTCCGAAATACACAAAACACAGCATCAGCCAGGTGTGTTCTTGTTTTTAAAAGGAGCAAAAATAAAGGGATGGTGCAAAATATTTGGGGATTTCTTTTCTCATGTCTCATTTATTTTTTTCTCTGTAGCCATGACTGCCTCAAGCTGCAGTCTGTCACTGGCAGACCAGGCTAAGTGAGCCAGGCAAGAACTTCTGATTTTTATTTATTTATTTTTATTCTTCTTTTGCTGAAATTTGCCTATTACTGTGGCCTTCTAGGCTCAAGCAAGTGTTGTTTAATTACAATATTTAATGATCGATACCTGATTGGAGCTGTATTTTTCAAAGATTTTCCTGATATCTTTCCCTGTGATTCTGCCTTGAAATGTTACTCTAGCCAGTGTCCTAACAAGCTAAACTTGAGTGCTTATGGTATGTGTGTGCTCTCTGTGGATGCTTAAAAAGAAAATGATTTGGCTGCAAATACTGGGGCATCTGTTTACTCACAGTGAATATAAGGAAAAGGACTCCTGTCCTTGCTTGATGAGAAAGCAGATGCTCTGTAGGTGAAGCACTCACCGTGTAGCTGAACGGATCAAAAAGCAAAGGAGTTCTTAGCTTTAGTTCATAAAAGCAATAGCCCTAGAGACTCCTTAGTTCCAGTTTTGTGTTCTGCATGTTGTTTTTTTGTGTGTGTGTGTTCTGTTGTTCTAGATTCCCGCAACTGCATTTAAAGTGTTTTCTTCTTTTTTTTTCCAATTTTTTTTTCAGTTTTTTCAAATCTTTCTGTTGAAATACTCCTGCTGCCTCCCCCCATCCCAAGAAAGTCTTCCTTCTTTCTCAAGTAACTTATGCAGTGAATGTTAAGTAGCTCATCTAGAACAAAATATGTTAGCTTAACTTCCTTTAATGTTAATTTTATCTTTCTCTATAGAAGAAAAAATATTAATTAATTTCTAACTTCTGTTTGAAAGAGAACAAATAGTACTTGTATGATCAACTTAATTCTAGGGACATCTGAAAATTGTTGGCATAGTAACAAACCAATCTAGATAATTTAAGGTAGAGGATTTTAAGGACTTGTCAGATATGTATGCCAGAATCTCGACTACTATGAATGAATGAATATGTTAAGTGTTAAATGTGTTTAGTGCTGGCATATAACTTCTGAAGGTCATAGAAAATGCTCCCTTAATTAAAAAAAAAGTATATTGGAAACTTAAATCTCCTTTTGATCTTTGGCTGTTGGATACAGTCACAGAGTGCATGGAGGAAATGCCTGACATTCTGGCCATCCGCACTGAGGCTTCCAGCTCTCTGGCACACTCATGTGCAGGCCTGATCCTCTCCTCCCCCTCTGGCTGTCACTGCCAACTTCTTGGGGATAGAGGAGAGCAGTAGTGCCCAAAGCTGCATGTTTCTTGCTGCTTGGGCTCTTCCTGGAGTATGGATTGATTGTTTTGTAAGAGGCTGGGACAAGAGTCCTTAATCTCTCCTGAAGGCTTGAAGACAGCCTGGAAGATAATAATATACTGCTTTATAGAGGGCCAGGCTGGATGCTTCTGGAGAGAGCCACTTGAAACTTTGAAAATGGTCTGGTAGATGTGTGACTGATAACGCCATACTGAAGGCTGGGTAAGAAACAAGGTGCCAAGTAAAGCAAACCTTGCGTTGGACAAAGCATTCTGATCTATTGCACTGTTGAAGTTTGGGAGCAATACAGATATGTCTTTCCTGGATAGATCATGTGTGACACGCAAGTAACATCACAAACTTGGAGGTTGCTTCTCTTCAAGGCCTGCTAGAGCTGTTCAGGCAACGGGAGCTAAATGCTGTCTCTGCAAACTGAAGATCTTGCTAAACAAGATGTTAATAGATCCCAGAAGTGCTGAATTAGACCAGAGTAAACTCATGACAACTCATCCCATCTTTCCAAGAAGCTGAAGATGCCAAGTGAGCCATGGACGATCAAACTTGTGAGGGGAATTGGAAGAAAGTAGGTTTTTTTGTTGTCTACCCGCACACACATCCCCACCCCCCCCAAATATCTCTTCCTAGTGTTGGAGAGTTGAAATGCGTGAGAGTGGTCAGCTAGTACAGGGTGCCTTGCCTTGACTCTTGGTGTATGGAGTGAGAAATTCGTTACTTCAGGAAAGTGGAATTTTTGTGGAATGAAGAAGTAATCAGTTAGTGGAAAGGACTGAGATCCTGACTGCAGGGTCTTGCCTGAATTGAAGAGCTCCATTGCTTAAAAGGTATCAGGAGGACTGGCCAATTCAGTCATAAATCTGTCTCTCTTGCAAACCATAATGTGTGTAAGAATAACCAAATGACTAGAGCTTCAGAAACCCGTATATGGAAGGGAGAATAGAAAAACATGCATTGCCCTTCACAACATAAATGTGCTATATTTTTAAACATTTTTATTGATGTATGAGGCTATTCTACCTTGTGTTTTATCAGGACTAAAAAAGAAAATAACTATATCTCCATGGCCTTTTTGAAGATTCTGAAGCTTGGTAATGAGATTCTTGAGCAAAGTCAGTAGGAGCTAACCCTCCTGCATAAATAGAGGGGATGATACACACCGATATTAACTCAGGTCCTGTAAATGATCTAGCTGCAGCTGTGCCATTCCGAGTAAACTATTCACTGAAACCAGAAATAAATAAGGACTCTGATTACCTTCTGCTAATGGAGAGTGTCCCTACATAAAGATCTGGGGTTTACCGCTGTGCTCTGAGAGTTGGAATAGGTCTGACCTTTGTCAGAGATGTTCAGTGCCTAAAACATGAAGTGAGGTTATCTGAAATCTATGTAGTGAGGTGAGGGTATGTATGCCCTCGATAGAGCACAGTACTTATCAATGATGCCCTGATATTTTGGTAGTTTACTGCATTTAGACAACAGTATGAATACTCACTCTAAGAAAGTCTAACACTTTTTATGTTAAGCTATACTTGGTGTGGTTTGGGCTTTGCAGACAAGAGCCATCTGTATCTGGTCTCTGCTCAAACAGTCCTCAATTTGTGAAGTGTTACTTTGCCAAAACATTTATTCAAGCAGTCTCTGTTCTCCTTCTCAGTTCTGGGGAGTTTTGCTGTGAAAGCTACTAGGTTGTTGACAAGGGAAAGAGCTTTGCTTTCTAGCAGAAATTTAGTGTATCTTTACAGCTGCCGACCACAGAACTCATCACTGACTGATCAAATGTGTTTCACATCAAGGTACATATGCACCTCTTTTCATCACTGTGGTAGTTGTCACTTACTTGTCTTGCAGTTATTCCTTACACAGCTGGAATTCAAATCTGTAGAATGCAAAATAAATGAGACTTTTTTACATCCTTCTTTTATTTTCTGATAAAAATCCAGCAAGGAACTGTAAATCATTGCTGGTCCTGCAGTATGGGCTCATCTATGGTCTCATGTGGCCTATCTTCCTCCTCTTGCCTTCGCCTGTTGAGAAGGGTTGTTGTCATGCAACTTAAAGATTAGGAGCTTGGAGAAGAGAGGAATTACTATGGAGTTAGAGGGGAAAAAATGAGAAGACTAAGTGTAAAAAGCTTAAGAGCTAAAACTGTGTAGTATTTGTGATTCTACTCACTATTTTTCCCCCATCTACTGCAACTAAGATGTCCAAAACTAGCTGCTAAGGAATCTAGTAACTCTATCACAGAAATGTTAGTGGCTTACACAGGGCTGCAAYACTGACAACTGAGGACCGGAACCACACGAATCCATGTGGATATTGTTGAGGAGGGTTTAGAGAGCTGATCATTTGAAAGTAGGTCCTCAAAACTTGCCCACAGGAATCAAATTTGCTTTGAACGGAGTTCAGTTGTTTGGTRCCTACTGCTCTGTTCTGTGATATGCCCTCTCTGAATGTTCCTTTCATAAGATTTTGTATAAAATAGTGTTGTAGGGAGAGAGGATATACTGCACTTCATAGTCCAGTGACTTGGACTGATCCTGGAAAGTGATACTGAGTAACACTGAGTGATACTTCCTTTGCCATCTGTGTTTTGCGTAAACAAAGACTGACCTAGTTTAAGCATCAAAGTGCTTTTGGCTTTCATTTTCCAGGGGAAAAGGGAGTTTATGGCTTGACAAATCGGAGGATTTCTACTAGTAATTTCCCTTAGGGAATTCATGCCTCTGACCTATACTATTTCCCCTGTCTCCGTTGCACTGGCATAAGTGTGTGTGTGGATCCATTCTGTGAATGGGATCGGGGAATCCTTTGGGCTGGAAAGGCTCGTAGAGGTTCTTTATGGTCAAATCAATGCAGGTGATTCCATGCAAAAGTTAGGCTTTTCTGACTTTGCTCTTGTGGCCTGTCCATCCCTGCCATTCCCTGTGTCTCCTGCCACGGTTCTAGCAGTTATGACAAGAGCATGGGGATCTCGGAGATGTGCAAGTGCGGAAAATGACTGGCTATGTGAATGCTAACAAGATCAGTTGGAATGTCAGGCACAGGGAGTGTTGGTAGAGATGGGGAGATGATGAGGAGACACATGAATGCCCTAACATTTAGAAATCTTCTGTTGAAATCCTCGTGCTCTCAGGGACCGCAGAATGCAATTCTGAGCCAAAGCCTTGGGGAACCAGGCCTTGTAATTTGGCATTTCATGCTAGTGGATCTGTTCTGTGTCCTATTCCGTGTTGTTAAATGCATCTCATTAGTAATAATAATGACGATGATGATGATAACACAGCAGAGCTTGAGGCTTTGGATGCCACTAGGTGGCAGAGCCCCTACATCTATTTTAAGGGATACCTTTCTCTGTCTTGTTCTTCATCTGTGAGTATATCAAAATTATTGTTCATCTCTAGTGTCAAGAGAGTGAGAAAGTCACTAGGGGATACTTGGATGCTGTTCTGATAGGGCCCGGACCAGTTCTTGGCGCTCTAAATGTGAAAGACTTGTGCTGTAAGGAGGAGCCAATCTGTTCATCATCCTAAATACTTTACTGTTTAGTCCTCTACCTCTCCTGAAAACCCTCCTACTCAGAGCAGTTGCTCGGAGTTGCTGTTTGAGTTGTCTAGTAGTGACATTTCCTCTTTCTACTTCACGTCACAGTTGTTAATAGATCAGAAATGAGGATATAACAAAGTGTTGGATAGGCTAAATGTATTTTAAAGGCTGGATGTGGAAATGTTGACAACATGGAAATGGTGAACTTGATTTTAGATGGTGGAAGGCATGATTTTGGGGTGCCAGAAGCTTACAATGTTGTGGAACATCACATTCCTGGTGGTGAATGTTGCAGTACTTGGGGAATATTTCTCAAATCTCATGTTTGGGCATATCTTGGGACCAGTAAATCCAAAGAAACTCACCTGCCTCCTTGTAATCTATTTCCTTAGTTTACTATCTACGTTACAATATAGGCCTCAGTGGATGAATGTCTATTGATGAATGATCTATTAAATATTGAATAATAATGTAGTGAGTATATAATATATGGAATGAATATGATAAATGTAGTAAATATGATTCTTTTGAGGTGCTGTTTTCTAGAAATATCATCCAATTATTTCAATGTAAGATATTAGTACAGGTTAGAATTCAAGTGTCAGATTTTAAAGAAACGCAATGAAGCTTTTTAGAATGGATAGAATTACTTGTCAGGGCACGAGGCCTGTTCTGAGGTTTGGCACAGATGACACTCCACTATAACAAGTGATACTGAAAACAAGGCAACCAGAACGTAAGTAACTTGTGGGTGTGAGAAAGTATAATATTTACCTTTTTTGATGCTATTTTCTGAAAATGTTTACAAACGTTTTTACCAGCTGGACTAGAAAACTTGGAAATGTGTCAGATTATAAGGGTTGTTTTGACCAACTAACTGTGTTTCTGGGAAGAAGAAGAAGAAAAAAAAAAAACTGGAGGTGTTTAAACTTAGAAAAATTAAATAGGTTCTACTGGATTTACAGGTGCAAAGTTCTTTTCATTTTCAGACTGACTGGAGGTTTACATTTACTTCTCTTGCTTTAGGTAAGGGTAGGGGAGAAAGAATCCTGTCATGGAC
Organism: Eudromia elegans; assembly: GCA_003342815.1. Lineage (NCBI taxonomy): Eukaryota > Metazoa > Chordata > Aves > Tinamiformes > Tinamidae > Eudromia > Eudromia elegans. The sequence goes on along the minus strand of PTEX01000018.1, from coordinate 2,971,145 downwards.
TTGCAAAGATTTTCTTCGTAGAATTTACAAGAATGCTACCTGAACCCAGAATATCATGGGAAATAAGACAAACATGTGGCCTTGGTCATAAGGAGATTCCCTGTTGTTCCTTTAAAATATTTCGATTTGGCTGTGGTTCAGAAGGCTGGACCTTCATGCATGACAAGCAGCTGGTATGTACTGCGGTGGTGCTATACACTGAAAAGACAGAAAATAATGACAGTAGAAAGGTTTCTCTTGATGTGATGAGCAGATTTTGGTAGGAAACAACTTCAGATGAGCTAGCAAAATGGCAAGTTTTCCTTCTGTGGTAAACAGTAGAACAGACAGGTATTTACATGGGTCAAATAATTTCTAGCAACTGAGGGTATAGGGTTTCCTGTGTGGTTTGGCAGTGTGCAAATGGAAATGTGATGATGTGTTTGCTCTCTGTCCACTGATCATGACAAAAAGTCACAGTTATGATTTTACTGATCTGCGTTAAGTTGATGTACTGTTATGGGCTGTGTGAACATACCTCTGGATACCTTTCTCTCTACCTTTGTCTTGGGTTTGAATATAAGACTTTTTCAGAGAAAGATGTCTTAAAGCATATATTGTTTTTATAACATTATCAATCAAAGTTATGTTGAAATATTGTGCTGAAATATGTGTGGCTTCTACAAGTCTAGCAGGTTTGAAGAAGAAGAGGGAATAGAATTCCTCATTAGATCAGGAATTATTATTTTGGGTGTCAGTGTATTACTTTTGTTTTCTCATAGTTTTGGGTCATCATATCAGAAGAGTTAGAGCTAGTTTCTTGGAGATTAATTTTCTGGAAAGGCACCTTTAAGAAGATTTCCTCTCCATTGCCGCCTTCATTTGTCTATTTTAAACATATCTGGAATTGTAGGTATTCAATGTTAATTTTTAGGCACTTAAGATCTGGAATCATAATCAGTGTTCTTATCAAGTTATGTTGTCCTGATTTAGATTAGCTGTAGTTTTCTAAGTATTTAATTTTAGAACTTCTTGCATTCTATTTAAATAAAAGCCAAATGTGTACCTTCTTTGCAACTTAAAGTAAGAGAAATTCTTAAAAAAGAAACCGAACTGAAACTCTTTCTTCCTCCTCCTCCAATTTCCGTAAACTCAGCATAACAAAAAGTGAAAACTGGCATTCTTAAGAGTTTCAGTTCGGTAATGCAGATATTTCTGTTCCCCTGTGTAGAAATGTGAGTAGATGTTAGTTTATTCCATTTATTGGATACCTGATTGTCAGTTGACAACTGTTTTGCAATTCTGGATAAATTTTGTGAATGGGAATGAACTACGAATGTAATTCCTTGGAGGAATTGTACAGTGCCTTTTCTTTCAGCAAGTCTGAGCAAAGTTGTCCATGCAAAGGTTTCTCCCCATTTCTAACTTCCTTTAGGTCAGCTGTGCACAGCCTTTCTACTCCTCTGCCTCTCAAACATACCCTACCTGTGTTTCCATCAGCTCTACTGCATCAGTCTGGAGTCTGCGTCGCTCTTTTTTCCACTGATCTTCTTTGGCATGTGTTTCATAGACATCACGTTCCTCACTTTGTCCTCTCTGGATCTCCTTTGAATGCTTGTTCCGGACATGTAAGGGCTCTTGCTGCTACCATCCAGCTATGGAGCAGCATTTTGAGGAGTTTGATATGAATGTTTGGGATCTTTGCTCCACTCGTGCCAGTCACAGAGCTTAGGTTCCGCTCTGGGCAGTGGTGTTTTAACATGATCTTAGTCTGCCAAATGCAAGGCAGTATAGATTACCTTGGAAAGCTGTATGTGGCTACATATATCTGAAGCTGGTTTGTCTTTACTGTTCCTTTAAAACTATTCCTGTTTGGCGAGTTTTTGAAGAATATGAAAGGGAATGTGGAAAGAAGCACTGTGAAAGAAATTCCACCAAAAGCTCATGCCCTTTGCAGTAGGAAGTTTATTAGGCTGAAGGTTGATTTGTTACAGGAAGGTAAGTTAAAACAGAATCTCAACAGACCAAAAAGTCAGCTGTTTTTAAGTATATTTTTAAAGGTATGTTATTCTGAAACAAGTGTGTAAAGTATCTTGATGTGAGGATTTTATGGATGATTTCTCTCCTCTGTACTGTTCACATCCTCCAGCTCCATAGTTATTGCTTCAGCAGATTTTGTCTGGTTTAAAAGCTGTGTGTATGTTTGTATATAAGCACAGGGTTAATTTTGAAGAGTTCTTTCCTGTAATACACACCTTAAGTTTTGCACTTAAAGTTGCTAGTTTACTATCTCACATGTAGTATTTTGAAGATAACTCTTAAACTTTGTGGGATGGTTGGTTGTTGTGGTAATAGCCATGCCACAAAAGCCACTTCGATTTTTACTTAGAACTGTGCTAAACTGATCATCTGTGAACAGGAGTGATACATGGCCATGACATCCCAGTTCTGTTGGCTGTTGTGCAGTGCTGCTGATCTCTGATCAGGCTATAGCAGAGATGTAGAAAGAGGTTAAGCAGGTGTTGCCTGGCCTTGGATGATAAGAATTCAGAGTCGTTGAAAGACATTGAAAATACTTTTTTAGTGGTAATATCTTGAGCATAATTCAAGAGATATTCCTGGAGTATGCATTCAGAAAAGCAGTATTCAGAGATACAGATGTATTTTTATCCTGTTATGATGAGAGAATGTCCTGATACTATGGAAGAAATCGGTTTCCTGACAGAGGACTTGCTGGTGGTCCTAAGGGACTCTGACACTCAAGAGGAAGAAGGTGGAAATTTACAATGAGGAAAATACATTGTAACATCTTTGTGTTATATTTGTCCTTCCTTTGGAGACTATTTGAAACATAATATAACATTTTCCTGTGAGACTGACAAACCTTTGCTTAAATACAGGGTTGGCTTTAAAAGACTGTTTAGTCTTAATATGTAAGATGGTACTAAGACTTTCTAGATCCATGGGCTTTATTTAGAGTGTTTCTGACCTGCTGATGTGATGATAGGTTCCTTTAGTCATTTTGAGCCTGGAGACGGAGACTACTGATAATGCTGTTTTCTGTGCCCAGGTGGTTAGCCTTTGGGGATAAGAGTTCAAGCAAGATTGGTGCCAACTTCATTATGAAGAAGTTTAATTTCAACCATACAGTTGTTGTTCTAGTTCTCAGTAAGTGGAATTGTTGACTGAGCTGTACATGTTTTCGTTGATGCCGCAGTGTGGCTAGAGGGGAGATCTGTTTCTGCCTCCTCATGAGAATACATTTGGGAGCAAAGTGTTGGTCTTGCATCTTGTACCCTCTTAGGGACTGGTGTAACTCTGGGCTTCTGGTTTCAGATTGCTTCTGGGACTCAGCCTGGCCAAGGGACTGGTGGATGAAGTTGTGTAGGGGCTGTGTGCTGGGTTAAGAGAATTAGATTTGGACTGTGTAGCCAGTGCTTCTTACCAGCTCCAGCATGCACCTTTTTAGCAGGTGGATTAAGTCTATCAGCTCTGCAGTCCTTGGCTTCCATCAATCTTGAGCCTGTGGATTCATTGACATTGGAAAAGGTAAGTCCCTTAAAAGGGAATTTTCTTTGGAATAAAAAAAAAAAGGCATAATTTTGTTAGCTTTCAAGGACATAATTATGACTGATTTGGTGCTATGTTTTCAGCTCTCTAGGAATAAGCTCCCACTTTCTTTTAAAGGCCCCTCAGTGATGTTGCAGAGGCTTTGTGATTGTGTTGTGATCATAACAGCTCTCTTGGAAGAACATTTCTCAAATAAGGCTTTTGGAGGTCTGCAAAATTTTGGAAGGCCTCCAAGGGAATCACAAAGTGCTTAATAGTATTTTGTTTTTTCCTCCTGTAGTTTCACTTTGCTCAGTTCAGCTGAGGTGGAAGACTAAGAATAGGCTGTAGTTGCTGCCTACAAGTATTTACAAGCTGGGGACTGCTAACCAAAACCACAGACAGCTGCTCTTTCTTTGGAGACCTGCAGCTGCCTCGCACTGCCCTTACTCTGCACTAATGGAGCTGCAGACGGTCGAGGGGCTTGTACATAAACACATGAGCCAAATAAGGCCCATGTTTTCAAAATGTTTTGAGAAACTCTGCCTATGCATAAGCTATTGAATTTTTTTCCTGAGGGTGATGGTAAAACACTTTTCTTGCAAGCGTAGAGGTGGGTGTTGGTGGCCTTCTTGTCCCACCAAAGCTTAGAGGAAGATGCTAAACATACAGATGTTTTCTCTGAGAAAACTTGAGACATCTCTTGTGTAGTTGCGTGGTATGGTTGCCTTTCCTTCCTGTTTGTCTTTCAAAAAAAAAAAAAGTGCATGAAGAAGCTCCCTTTGTTTCTTATGTCTAAAAGAAGATGAAATGTTGGAGACTTGCACCTTCTTTGACTTTAAAAGGTATCTAGATGCTTGCAGTTTGTCAGCCTTCATCCTGCAGTCACTGTTCTCGAGGCCTTGCATGGCAGTCTGCAAGAAAGCAAAGATCACTATTGTCTAAGTGAACTTGCTCACCCCTTCCACTATCCTGGCCGCATAGGGATTCTGCTGTGTCCTGGTTTTCACCTTGCCATGTAAACAAGGAAATAGCATTTTTTAAAAAAGAAAGGGTATGTGTGTGAGAAACATTAAGAAAATAATAATAGATGAAGAACTTAAGATTTAAGGAAGAGAGGTGAGGGTTGAAAGCCTTCACTGAATTGATGTCTAGGCATTTGTGAAGAGAGATTCCAATTTTCTGACTTGTACAGAGTTGAAGCTTCTCCACGTTATTGTCTTGCCAATTTTGTGGTTATTTTGCCTAGAAAACATGTGTTGAGCCTTGTCTCAGGTGTTCAATATAAACCGATGTTGGTGCACTGTAGTTTTCACTTCTAAAGTTTATAGCAAGTGTGAGATTAATATAATCTGGATTCTATTATTGGTTATTTGTCTTGGAAGCTTCTTCTTGCCTGTTCAGCAAACACAATGGAGATAATGAATCTACTTTTTTTTCCCTGTTTTATTTGCTGTGCTTTTCTTCCTGCAGTCAGTCTTTCTTTTGCATACTAACAGTCATCCTGACTTTATCTCAGCTGACAGGGGAAGGTTTTATATTATTATCTTTCATTTAATTAATTGACCTCTAGGGTTAATGTTTTAGGGAGAAGCTTCCTGTTCTCAAAAAAATCCTCTATAGTCAAGACATCTGCTTTATCTAGTGCTGTACAGACTGCCTCAAGAAATGATAAAACTTTTCCACTTATTGTTATACCAGAGTTATTTCTTGCTAATTGCAAATAAAAGTACAGAGTAAATCTTACCAATGTGTATCATATTTTTGAATTCTCTACTTACCTTACAAAGCAAAAACAAACAAACAAAAAGTATTGTTTACTCATGGAAAATATATAATTGCCATTTTTTTCTTACAGAGAAGAAATGGAACTTCAGTTGAATTTGATCCCTCTGTTATGCTCAAGCATATACACATTTTAGATCCTTGAATACTGTACAGCTTTTCATTTTTAAAATAAGGAGAACTTTCTCATCTTCTTGTCTAGGATTCACAATGTATGAGACACAGCTCTGCTGTGTCAATAGAGCTATGTCAATATGCAGAACTATGAAATCGAGCTCTGAGAGCTCCATAGCCTTCCACTATGGTGAAAATTTCGTTAGTTAAGTCATTAGCTCAAAAGCAAGCTCATTTTCATGCTCTTGCAGCATATTTAGCCTTTCACATGAAGATAAATAATATAATCAGGAGTTGTCCAAACTGGCATTTAGCCAGTTCTTCTAAATTCTTGTATGAAGTGCTTAATCTTGCAAACTTAATTTCTGTGTTCTTTCAAAATAATATAGTGCAAATAAAATTGTGATACAAAAGCATAGCAGTTTTTTAAAGTAATTTCATATGGATGTTTAATAGTTATCACATGATGTTCATTAAATATATCTTTTTCTGAACTGAAGACAAATCTTTTTCAGATGTACAGTCTTCATGTCTGTAATTTTTCTACCTTCTGCTCAGTTTTTCTTACACTGGTATGTTTATACAAATGTTTCATAATTCCTGTCCTGACATCCCTGATATAATGTGCTCCTGTTACTTTGTAGTATCCAATAGTGATTATGTGATGTTTGCCTTTGGGAGTTTTTATTATGAGACACTGATGATTTTTATTTAGAGTCCTCTGTTTTATGTACATGTGTATGTAATGTGTGTGGTTTCAGATGATCTGTTCTTATATTCTTGTGAACTGTTTAATATTGCTGACTTTAATCCCAAAGTGTCAATTCTTTAAGCATTTCTAAATAGTATTTAAAGACTTTTTTTATATATATAAACTTTGTGGGCCTATAAGATTTGAAGAGCAACCCTAAACATTTTTGGAGTAATAAAATACTGTGCTCAGCCTCATTCCTGTCTCTCCATTGCCTACCTGTTGCCTTTTACTTTCAAAGTTGGTGGTACAGGTAAACACTTCAAAGATTGAGGAAGAGGATGCACTTGAGCTCCCCTCAGAGCCTTTTAGAGAGGAAGTACAGCTGACCCATCAGTGACATTCTCTATACAGCAAATGCTGGTAAGTGCGCTAATTGAACTGGAAAAAAAAAATGTCTGATCTTTTTAATTCTGGCAACCTTGTAATGGGTCTACAGTGTATAGATGAAAATGCGTGTTTGTTTTTCAAGTTGAATGGTGCTCATTTAATTGTTCTGTCTCTATTCTTCCTTTCTCTTGTCTTGGATCTAAGATTGTGCATTTCTTACAGATAATCCAAGAAATTACTTTTCCCAAGCTGCTGGCTTTCTTGTCTGGCTTGCTTCCTAACAGCATACTCTCCTGTTTCTTTTGCAGTAAGAATACTTACCGTCAGCTCTAATGACTCACAAGAGTTCTTACAAACCACAGTCCTTCTGGAAGGAGTAGAATTGGGGTGGGAGTGTTTCCCAAGGTGTCCATGGAAGTGTATATGATAGTGTCCTAGATATGCACTTAAATCTTGCTGAGTACTTGCTAACAAAGCTGTTCCATACACTTAAACTCTTTTGAATCCTTCTGTGATAAGAAGGATGTGCCTTTCAAAGATAAGAATATGGAATCTCATGGTAGTTAGGTGAGTTTCAGCTAAGCAAGAGGTAGCAATTACTCTTGTCCACATGCTGAGCCTGCTGCAAATGCAAGTTATGATTTTTAAATTTGATCTACTAAGAAACTGGAATTTGCATTTGGGAGAGAATAAGCACCCTGTGATTTCTTGTTACTACTTAGCTGGTGACAGCCTGTTAAGACAAGCTGATGCTAGTATGCTTTAGGTAGGGTATACGTGGATTTAGTCTCTCTGGAAGAAGTATTATAACGTTAAAATATGACCTGTATTATCCTTCTCTCTGATTTCTGCTTTTATCTTGTGTTTGTTCGCTACAGTGCTGTGATAACTGATGCTGCTGCTTTAAAAAACAGCATTTGTTTTCTTCTTGCATAAGCCTGAGAGTCATTTCAATTATGTGAGATCTTATTTTTTGAAAATTTTCTAGGAGAATTATGGTTTCAGTAATTTTTTTTTCTAGCAAAGTTAACACTTCTCTGTTTAGCATGCATTTGAGCTTCTGAATTTGTTCTTATTAAAAAGGAAAACCTGATTTTTAGAAATTCTTTTTTTTTTTAATGCTGTTGACTTCAAAATCTGCATATGTCTGAGTACCTGGAGGCAATAGATTTTTGTTTCCCTGGCCACATAACTTTGATAGATTTGCATAATTCCAGAATAATGATACCCCAGTGAAGCACATCTTTTGTGTACTTCACTTGCTTTAGAGAACTTTATGTACTGTGCTCTCTATTGATAAAGCTCAAATCATTATTTGCTCCTAGCTTTCTCAGATGTCTATCTCGATGGCTCCAGTCCCTGGATTTTAAGCAAATCACTGCTTGTTTTTATTAGAGATTTTGCTTGCATTAACAAGAACAAAAATGCCTACAAAAATACTGATTATCTTTACTGCTGTAGAGCTGTCCAGCATTCTTAACCCTATTATACTAAGTTGAAACTCTTCTTGTGGTGTCACTCCTGGTAGAACAACTCCATATTCTCTTAAATCCCTTCAAAATAATTTATTATTATTATTTATTATTAATGTAGCTAAAGTAAACCTTGTCAAAAAAGGCTATTGTAGGCAATTTTTTATTAATATGTATTAATATTATATATGTTTATTAATATTTATATGTGATTTTGAACCTGTGTTAGCTGCTGAAAGGACTGAAATATATGAGATGCTGTCTCTTGGTAGTATTTTAGAGGGTAGGTCTCTAAGGGGCTTACTTTACTTCATGAAGATTTATTAAGACCTTTTTTTAAACCGATACGTAGCCACAACAAGCAGAATTCAAAAAGCAGAAGCTAGGACTGCTTTAATAGAGCTATACTTTTTACTAGTTCTGTCTGAAAACATCTGTGTAAAAGTCCTTTCCTTGAAACTGTACAATCATATTGGAGAGAAGTGTCGATGTGTGTCTACATATGCCTTTTCTTTAACATTATACAAAGAGATTGAAAACTGAAATAGGAAATTTATGCAGTGATGATATCTATTAATAAGAATTTTGAATTAGAAAAACTGTGGCGTGGTAGAGTTTTTTTTCCAGGATAAGAAAACAAAAGAGAAAAACACATAATGAAGTTGGCAGCTTGAGGCTTGAGCAAGAATTGAAGAGGAAAAAATTGAGGTGTAAGATTGTGTTTATCAGTACGGCACATAGAAAGGTATTAAGTGCATAGGAATGGAATAGAAGAGGTTAATAACATAACTGAAGAGGYTAACTGAGAAAAGAGGGATATGAGATGCCCTGTTTTGAGAAGAAGAAAAGGTAGAAAAGGTGAACAGGGCAGTTTCAAGGGGAAATCGTAACTGCAGCTCAGATGCTAGGACAAAGTCAATATCTTGCTGTTCAAGAGGAATTCAGAGGAATGTCTGTCACCAAGAACGGAATAAAACAGCATCCTTCTTAACTAAGGAAAGTTGCCGTTCTGGGCAATGCAGTGCGTCAGTCACAGTGAAATCACTGAAGAACTGACTGAGTGGGATGAAGAGCCTTGCTTCTCAAACACAGGAAGATCAGCAGTGGATTGGGAATTGAGAGGGGTTTTTTTCTTCTACTCCTTTGATGTTGAAAGAAAGATGACATCTGATAGAAGCAAGTGGCATCAGCATGCTGAAAAGTCATTTTAGTGTTATCTGTTGAAGGACTTTGACAGTTTGATGTTTTACAAATGTGTTCAGAAAGCATTTGATAACATAGATAATAAATAGTGGCAAAGTGTCATTTGTCAAAGTGAAAAACCACAGTATGTTCTCCTTACTAGCTTGTTAAAATTGTGGTTGTGAACAAGCATCCACACAGTTACTGCAAATAATTGCATACAGTAAGGGAAAAATAGGTATGAATGAATTAACATTTAAAGCAACTGTCCTCTTTATGAGGATTGGTTAGGTTAATTTGCATGATCAAGGCACTTTTGTGTTCATCCTCATGTAGTATCTGCTGGATTGAGGTGGGGTTTTTTTTTTAATGTACAGTGCAAAATTTTCACTGCATGTTTTTCTGACTCTTATCTCCAGATTGTTATCAGAGTTCTTAAATTTTTGTTGTACTCATATACTTGCCTAGTATGGAATGAAAGTATAGTATGCTCCAGGAAAGCTGTAATTTAAGAGATATTATTATAACTTATCTTTAATTATGACTATGTATTTGCAGGTGCTTTCTACCTACTAAAACTTGATATCGATACAGATTCTTCCCTCTCTCCACTCTAGCCACTCTAGCACTTTATTTGTCTCTTCATTTTTGAGGAAGCCATGCAGGTTACTCTCCATTATCTGATCATTTTTAATGTGTTGCATAAAAGGAAAACAAGATTTGTAATTTTTTTTTAAGCTGCTAAGCCTCATGTAGCCTTGGTACTCCTTCTGTTATTGTGGTTTCATACAAGTTAAGTGCTTGTTTTCTTCCTCATTTAATAAACCTTTTAATGCTCTTTTGTTAAGCATTTTTTTAAGCAAATGCCTGTGTTTTGATAGCAACTTTGTGTCAAGCACTTTTTTTAAAGCACTGTCTGAAAAACAAGATGCCCAGATGTAGAGAAATTAGATTGGATCCTTTTGAGCTGTCCCTTTGAGAATACTTTCCTTTACAATCTGTGAAGAAGAGTCAGTCTTCATTCTTCATTACTTCAGCTTTCTCTCCTTGGTATGCTGTTGTCAGAGCCATGCTCATGTTAAGTGTGGTGAGCTTATTGGGTGTCTTAAGTCAGTAACTCATACCAATATTGCTCTAGTGACACGCTTTTATTTCTTTTTGCCCTTTTTTTTTCTTTCTGGACTTTCTATAGGCTTGTTTTGTGGTTTATCTCACATGTAATTACTGTTTTCTCATTTATTAGTATTTCTTCTTTCACTGTTCTCTCTTAAGTAGTTGCTAATTACTGACCGTTTAAGCCTCATGTAGCGTACTGTATAGAGCAAAAATATAAAAAGTAAATTCTTTTCATCTTTCTAGTTTCATAGAATAGCTTCTGCGAATGACAGCAATATGCAAGTGTCCTTGAATACTTGAAATACTTCTAGGATCAGTGGGTCATTTTTGATTTTCAGTCCCTAGATGAGGCAATTTCAAAAACTTAGCAAGGAAGCTTATCTACATAATTACATATTAACCTAGGGAATGATGAACCACAATTAAAAAATGCTGTGTTTATTTTTTTCTCACCGGATGTATCATCATATCAAGCTTTCTTCTGTAGTGAAGCCTTTTATAGTCTTGAGTCCACAGCGATTTTGATTTTCAGTTGCGACTGGCAGTGAGTTTGGCATCTAAGACGCATATCACTTTTATCTCGAAATGAAAAACAGATTTTTTTAAAAATAATTCTAGTGCTTAGAAAATGCACACAAAATCTTGCAACAACTTTGTGAGGTGTTCACATTTGGGGCAGGTAAATTATCTTACATCAGCTCACACAGTCCAGGCCACACAGACTCAGGGCTGTGCTAGTCAACAGACTTTGTCTTCCTCTCCTTCAGATACCAAGAATAGGTGTATTTTCCCCTCTGTACAAAAATTAGACTAATTTAAAATACTTTCAAAGCACCCAGATAAGAAAGTAGGTAAATATAGCCCATAAGTGCTCACATCTTTTTTTTAATGTGCATGTAACACAATTAATATACAGACAGAATAGCTTAAAATGGAACATTATATGCATAGATCCTTTACAAAGTCATCTGTGTGGAAGTTGCAGCAGCAGAGAATCATTAAGTCTGTAGTCTTCAAGACATAGTAGCCAGCCCAGCTAGGTACTGCAATGCTTGCAGTTTGACCTAATCACCAATTGCTTTATCAGTGTAGCATAAATAGTAGGGGTCCATAGTAGGAGCAAAGTCCCTTTCTTGTGTGACTAGCCATGCTGCACTAAATTTTGGATGTTCTACCAGCATTTAGACTGCACAGTTTTGGACGTGTGCCTTGAGCATGCATTTTGTCTATGGTTCCTATTAGCAGTCTTTCTTTTCTTTCTGATTTTCTTTAGCAGAAGCTTCTATTTAAGAAATGTGTGGCAGGTGAGAGAAATTATTGATAAGCCACCTCTTCTGTCTAGCTTCCAAATGCCTCAAGCCATCACTTTCCTCTTGTTCCTCCTTCATTACAGTTCAGTGATGAAGTTTGTTTTCCAAATTGTCATATACAATGTAGTCTAGCCCCGTGCTATAGAAATGTAATTGAGGTGGAAGTGGACAGAGTGGTACTTCCATAATGACCTTGATTGACAATTGTTTTGCTTCTTGTTAGGTGGAGACATAACACTTAAGAGTTAAGGACTCTGTTGTAGGAAGAGGAAGACTTCAGTTAACAGAATTGCTGGTGAGTAGTACTCCTTCCCTTCTGTAAAACTCCTCAAATATATATAATATGATGGTTGTTATGAAGGGAGAAGAAGGAAGAAAAGGAGAAAAAGAAAATACATCTGTTTCTAGAGCTTTGAAGGGAGCTTTTTACATAGCACAAATCTTAAACTCTGAAGGGATCAGAGTTGTTAAGAATAGCTGATCCAGTAATGATGATGCTAAGGGCCCGTTGAACTTGGGAGGGTTCAGAATCCTGAGAGTTTGATCTCTGGCCTGTCTTTGGATCTGAAGAGCTCAAATATGGTTTTATGCAGTTTCTTAAAAACAGAAGGCTCACCATAAAAAAAAAAACTCATCTGATTTTGTCATTTTTTCCCTCTAAAAGGAACAGCAGCATTTCAAAATTTTACACTGTTTGACTGTATGCTGTTCTGATGTTTTATACTGACAAATACAAAATACGTTTGGTAACTTAATTGCTTCTGATACATATTTGGGGTAATGTGTTTCATCCCAAAACTTCTTAAATATCTTTAAGGTTGCTGGATGGTAATGTGATAGGCTTGGGAAGGACATGTTCATGTCAGTCTAGTCCATATGGAGCATTTATTTCCATTTGCAGGTGGAGCAGAGTGAAACAGTGGTAACACAGGTAACAGCTATCTACACTGTCTATCCATATACCAGAAAAATGACTGGTACAAATTAAATTCAATTCTGCCCTCACAGAATAGGAAACTAGTTTGTGTGATGCAAACTACAAGTTTTGCATATAGCATCAACATTAGAGCTGTGTTTTTGTTTTCAATGGAAAGTACACACCTGTGATTACTCTGCTAGGGTGAGCACTAAAGATTGACTGGAAAGGCTTCAAGAACAACCGTGATCATGTGTTACTAACTTTAGTGATGTCTTAGCACACAGAAATACATTCATTCATAGTTCCTGTGCAAGCCTTAAAATATGTTTTAAAAGTATAAGGGCAAAACACTCTTTCAGAGTAACAGTAAATTTGAGTAAATTTGCATAGCTAGTAAAGAAATCTTCGCGAAGCCTCACGGTGAGGTACTATTAAACCTCTGCATTGGCAAGGAAATTCACTTTTTGAATTCTTCATAGTAATCAAGAGACATTCTGAGCAAAGCATTGGTGCAAAGCGTGGGTACAGAATTATCACATGCATTTACTTTAGGACCTGGGATATTCCAGGTTCATTTGTACAGACTAGCTAAATAAGAAGGTTTCATTATTAAAATAAACTGCTCTCCCTTCTATCTTTCAACAGTACTTTATTAAGTATCAGAGATGCTGGAGGATGAGAGATGCCTGTCGTGTTAACATAATGTAATCTTTGCATATGACAGGTTTTTTTGCTTGACCTTCAATTGGATGAAAACATTGTCTTTTCTTTCTTTATTAATTCAGAATTTAATACTTGTGTTTATTGCCATCTGCTTTTGCTTGCTAGAGTTAAGTTTGGCAAAATTATCATGTTATGATGAATTTTTGCCTTACTGCTTTGAAATCTGTCTTAATGATCCATCAGACTTTCCTTTCTTCAACTCTGGGTTTTTGGAGTGTGGTCAAGACGCTGAGCAGCACAGAAACCAGAATGTCAGTTTCTGCATAAATGTGGGAGACTGCCTTTTGCAAAACATAGTCTTTTCGCTTCAGTGTCATCATCTGAAAAATATTTTATGGATTTCTTTGTAGCTTAGTGAAGATGATCCATATATCTTAATATCTATAAAAAAAAAAAAACAAAGACAGATGAAGTTAAAAGGCCAGGTTTGTGAGAGTCCAGAGAGAAATACACTTATCCCATAGGTGATTTTAGTGGAAAATTACTTTAACAAGGTTACAGGGGCTGAAAGGAAAATAGTAAATTAATACTAAGAAACTATCATATTAATTTTGGAGTTGTTCAGATCTGTAAGTGATCAGCTTGTATAATCTTCCAGATCTTTGGAAGAACAAACTCTTTGGCTGTACTTGTCAAATAAATGGTGGGCTTATGGCATACATGCCAGTAGCCCTTAGCTTGGCTAGCCCAAGCTGCACAATATCCCTTCCACGGTCTGTCCCACTGAAGCTACTGGCAGGTTGTCCTGTAGCTGTGCGTGGTAGAATGGCTTGTTGTCTCCTGTAATGCTTGTAAGTAGGACCCATACTCTTCTGTCACCTCTTACTGGGAACATGAAGCATGATGGTCAGTCAGAAGAAGGAGCCAATAAAATCAGTGCAAGACAGATGCATCTCATCTGCATGTGTTAGCTCTATTAAAAATTACTGTGTCCTTAATGATTCACCTTGTTCCAACACATCTCACAACTGTTCCATAAAATGAAATAATATTATTGCTGCAGGCTTTTGTATAGTTTTTCTTTCTTGTTCCACTGTTACCATTTGTTTCAGAGGACAAAATATTCTATATTTCCTCCATCTGGCAGTAGATGATCTTTTCTTCTCAAAGAAACTGTCTGTGGATTTGATGAATGACTTTTGCTTTTGTGAGATCTCCCATATGGAGATGAACGAAAGACATTAGCCAGGAAATTGTGTAAGACCTGATGTGTAGTCCCAGTTACTGATACTCCACGGAAATAGATAGTTATCTGATTAATAATGTTAATCAAGGACTTTTAACTGGGTATAGTTAATGATAGTTGTTATAAATTATACATATGCCATAAAGCAAAAATTCTCCAAGACCAGAAATCATTTTAGATATATAGATCATCCCAGGAGTGAGAGAGAACAAGACTACCTGTCAATTACCAAAAGCTTCTGGAAATGAAGATGAACACTCTTGCAGAAAAGACACTGAAACAGTAGAGTGGTATGCAATGAGAAGAAATACTGCAATTTGAAATGAAGAAAAGCTCTAAAAGTTTCTGTAATGAAGCATTGCAAGCAACCTCATAAGAAGCCAGAAATGCCCTCTGTAACTTGTATATTGAGCTGAAAGAGCATTTTGTTTGAGGTTTTTCTGGCACCTAACCAAAAGGATTGTTTAGTTAAAAAATAAGTAAAAGCAAACAAAGTAATTCATTTTTAAATGTAAAAGTCTCAGGCTGCTTTCCCGGCAGCCTGATCAAGTATTTGACCACCCATTCTGCTGCAAAGAATGTTTTCCTTGTATCTAATTGGAGCATGCCATGCTCTGACCCTGCTGCTTCCTGCCTTTCAACTGTGCACCTCTAGGAAAGTCTGGCTCTCCCTTCTCTGTAAGCTGTTGAATTCGAGTAGATCCAGTTCAGCCTTCGTCCTGAGGCTGAATAAAACAATTTCCCTTTGCTCTTACTTGTGTGCTATGTGTTCCAACCACAGCTCGTCTTTGTGGCTCTTTTGGACTTGCTCCAGGGTTAGTCTTGTGCTGAGGATCTCCAACCTGTGTGTGGTACTCTCTGTGTAGTATTTCAAGTCCCAAATAGAGAGGAATAATTGCTTGCTTCCACCTGCTGGCTATGTTCCTGCGAATGTGGCCAGCTCCTGGTAGCTTTCATGACTCAGGAGGCCTGACAGTAGACCTCACAGTGAAGGATCAAAGCAAAGAAGGCAGAGTCCCTTAACCTTTTCCATGTCTTTTAATTACAAGGACCTCAGTCCCCTGGGCATTCTACCCTTGCTTTCCTTAATCTTCTCTTCGTTTCAAGTGTAGCCTGCAGAAGCCCTTTTTGCAGCTTTTCCTGCATTATTAACTCTCTTTTCATCTTTGAATACCAGCCAGCACTCAGTTTCAACTCCAGCCAAACTTTTTTCTGATTCCATCCCTGTTTATCTGTATCTGTCCAGAGGAGCCTGCCTCTGTACACGTTATTTTGAATTGGAGCTCAGCTGGGGTTCCCCATTCAGGAAGCATCTGGGAAAGCTTGGGTTTATTGCTTTGCTGTTCACAAGCTTGGACTATTGTATCCTGAATGTAGCTCTGCAGGCGAAGACAAACTTGACCCTTTTTACAAGGACAGCAAACTTTCAGAATTGGTTTGCAGCACTGGGGTTAATCATCAGCATTAAAACCTCAGAGAAAAGCATCCCTGCCTGCTTTGGTTTCCAAGGTATTAAGTGTTACTTTCTTTCCTTAGTTGAAGGTTCATAGAAAAAAAAATAGGAAAGCGTTAGAAAACCAGCATTTGGTGAAGTTTATATACAAACCTTAAAGAAATGTGTGCTCAGACTATCATTCTTAGGTTAATTTTATTTCATTCAGGTTTTTTTTTGAGCTGAAGAGAAACTAGGTTTAATCCAGTGCAATGATGACAATGTACAGAAGAAAAATGTCAGTAATGTCAGCAATAACTGTCAATAGCTTCAAATTTATTACATTTTCTTAGTAAATTTAAGCTTGCAGAATGGTTAACATGGTTATTATGTGTAGGACACAGGCCTTACAATACAAAGGCAGAGATTTACCTTGAGCATGGACGTGAGACCTGTAAGCACTGCCAGGCAAAGCAGTTCTTCCCACAGGCAGTTCCCTGGCAGAAGCTTCTGGTAAGAAGCATCTCTGTGAGGGTCTCTTGTAGAGATTTCCTACCTTATCTGTACTTCTGGGAAAGGAACTTGTGTGTTGTAGATATTTTGCATTGACTCAGTGATTTGTAGCTCCTTTATGGTTTTGTTGGCTGTAATTTAAAACAACAATATTATAATAATTTAAATTTGTTTTTGTATTAGGATGGTGGTAGAAGTTTTATAAGTGGTTTGTGTGCTTGCTTAAGCAGGATAGGAAAGGAGGAGTGACAAGAAGGCTGACTCTGTATTTACCAATATTGATATATTCTTATTCTTATATTGATATATTCTCAGTTTCATCGATTATTCACCTTGTTGTTAAGGAATATGTGAGGGATTAAGTGATTGTTAATGTAATCAAGCAGGTATAAATAGTATACCTGAAACTGAAATACTCACATGAATTGGAAAGCAGCTTAAGGGTAATCAAGATTAATACTAAAAGTTGTAATGTTAATTGTAGGAGTAGATGTTCATTGAGATATTGCATAACACGGACAGAGTAATTATTTGTGATGTTAGTGATAATAAATCATGTAAAGTGATGATTAATATTGTATATTTTGAACCTTCCATGTGATTGTCAGTTGAAAATTATGTAAGAAGTAAATATTTTATAGGTAATCAGAAAAACTAGAGGTATATAACAAACTTTTCAGGGAAATTCTGCATCGTTAGTGTCCAATACTTAAAATAGGAGCGAAAGAAAGGAGGAAATTGAAAGAACTATTGGAAAAAATAACTGTGATCAACTAATGGTCAATTTAATAGGTGAAAAGCTAAATACAGCTGCAAGAACACATTGTAACTATATAACTTGATTATTTGTTTAATTAGCCCCCACATGTGAGAGTCTGACCGATCACTTATTCCCACTCTACAGAGAATCATCTTTCTCATTTGCCTTCCGTTTCCAGTTTTTCTTACATAAAATATATGTACCCTACATCTGTTAGTATTGAGATATTCACAAATGGAGATTTTACTTCTGATAGCTCATAATTGTTGAAATGCCACTTCGCTCCTACTTATAAACAAATCACTAGTCTTGTAGTAATTTCTGTTGCATATGCAAATTCCAGCAGTTTCAAACCTCTTGATGTGGGAGCTTGGTTTTGATGTTTTAGGACAACATGATTATTGAAGATTCTAATTTTTCTTGTACTGCCTTTATTTAAATGGGGTTTAACATGGGAGAGAAGGCTGTGACACTTGCAGTATCTCTTGTGCATCTCATGCTGCAGCAGTATAACGCTCCCATCGCATAGGTGCCCGCTACTCTAGTGAAATTTCTACTGGGTGCTCAGCTTGCTTTCCATTTAGGAGGGATTGAAAAGTGCTCTAGTACTCGCAGGCTGATTTAGCTGTTTAGCTTTTCTTTGTCTGTTTTGATTGTGTTTGAGGGGTTTTTGTTGTTAGTTTCTCAAACTATTACTGAACCAGAATTGGATAATGATTATATTAAGCATATCTCAATAAACCTTTTTTTCATTTCTAAGATTCAAGATGATGATGATGATGAATTTACACATGCCTGTTTAATTTAGGTATCATGTATTTAGGATGAAAAGGAACAGTTTATACCTCTTAAATTTTGACTCGGGTTGTAATCTAGTCTGATACAGCAATAACCTGTGGTGAAAGAACATTTTGGAAACTGCAGCATTCCAGGATTTTGGCACTTTTTTTAATTGTGTCCTTAAAATTCATTATTCATGAGAAATTGTGATGTTCTATCACTGTAAGTTTTTGCCTTCTTTGCTTTCTTAAGAGGTAGTCTTCATGTTACTGAAGATTTCATCATCTTAAAGTCATTTAGAAATTTTTAGGTTATGACTTTTTATTTTAAAGCTAGGAATGAGAGGAGCAGTGTTTTTAGCAGTGAAATAGACAGTCTCTGAGGTGATCAGTGAATAAAACATGAGAATTTTAATATATAGAATTCAGGATGTCATTAGGCTGCAGCGCTTCCAAACTCTAAATTCCTATTTAAGCCAAGAGATACTATTCAGTCTGACCTCCAGCTTAAAATGAGCTGCATAATTTTAGTCAGACTGCATTTAAAAGGCTAATAGCAAGACTGTAAATGTGCAAGAACTGACCACTGAGGGTACTGGAATGCAGTGCACACCTTAAACCATAGAACTCTTCCTTGTTCTTTGAGCAGAAACTTAAAGATTAAATTGAAGTCTTATTCTTAAGACCAAAACAAATATTCAGTTGTTTTCTGGATATATAATTGAGGTGAGTGTGTTGAATAAAGAATTGGTTGTGTATAACATCAGATTTGTCCTTAGAATAATTTCAATGCTTTGGAAAAAGGAAGATTTTTTTTGTGTGTGTGTGTGTGTGTGTGTGTGTGTATATGTTTGTTTGTTTTTAAAACTTGTGATGGCTTGGCTGGTTTGGATGCCTTGAGGCAGAACTCTGTCCTGCTTACCATGAGTTTCCCAAACTACCTAAGTTTTCTTTTTAAAGGTAGGTTGTTTAGGACTACAAAATACTAAAGCAAATAAGTCAACCCATGTACCTTGGAAACTCTCGTCTGCTTGACAAGATATTATTCCCGATGATTTAAAAATTGAAACTATCTGTTCTATTGTTGCAGAATGTTCCTTCTCCTCAGTTTTGCTTTCTAGCCAAGCAGTTTTTACAGCCTTTCTGGGCTGCAGCAAACATTACTAAATGCCTACTTGGACTCTGGGAAAATCTTGTCATCTTCCTCATAGCTGTGGCTTGTCTGCTGCTCTGTTCTCTGCTTTCTCTGGAGTCTCCTGTGTGTAAGGATCTTGGCTTGCAGCGGCTCTGCTCACCTGCCACCTCATCTTGGTGCTGCAGTAGCTTCTCCAAGCCAGGAATGGTCAGTTGCTTCCTTGTGGCTGCTTAGCCAGCCTGAGAATAACATGCTTAAGGCTTGAGTGCTAACGTTGCAGCTGTGAGTACAGCTCATTGCTGTGGGGATACCTTTGCACGCTCCAGAAAACCTGTTTTGGATGTTATGCCAGTGTAGCCTTAATGACCGCGTGGTGGGCTGAGGTTGTCTCTGCCTTCCCTAAGACATGTTTATTGTTTTCCCTAAGATACACAGAATTGCCAAGAAAACTCCCCCATAACTGGTGGTCTGCCTATGATTACTGTGGAAGCCCCACAGCATTTGAACGTCTTATGGCCCACCATGGGAGAGTTTGTGGTGAGCTGTAGGAAGCGTGGCTTGAGAGTGTCACCAGCTGCTGTTCTGAGCACTGGCTGGCATCCAAAGATGAAAAGAGAGTTGTTAATGCAGGGTGATACAACCAGTATTGCCAAAGCAACAGTGAAAAAGCTAAATCTGAAAAATCAAATATTTACATTTAAATCACAGCTTCTTGTATATAGATTTCTTTTTTTTCCTGGAAGGTTAATAATAGTGTCCCACTTCAGATTTTGTATGTAGTATTTCAATTTAAAAGTCATCCTTTTCAGCCAAAACTTGATTTTTCCTTGTGGTAGCTAAACATCAGGCCCCTCTTGCACTCTTTTATGCTGATGATTTTATGCTGTGTATGTCTCACGTAGTCATCCACCCCGATCTTTCTCCTCCTCTTCTATAATACAGTATTAAAATGCATATTAGATGCTTTGGGTTCATTTCTATCAGAATTTGGCAGATACAACTAGACATGCATTTTTCTTTTCTTACTCATTGCCATGTCTAAGACAGAGCTTGAATTTTGAAAGGTAATGACGTTAGCATTATGTTGTCAACATAATTCTGTACTGTAATTACATGCTTATGAATACCTCATTTACTTTGTTTTATTCACAGTATATATTAAATAATGGGTATTTATTCTTTGTTGTGAGTTGCAGTAATCAAGTATAGTAGTTAAATAGATTGATCACTGTGACTGGTTATATAGATAAGCTGGTTTGGGGTTTTTTTTGTTTGTTTGTTTGTTTTTGACATTACCATAATGTGTGTCTGACTGAGTGATTCCAGTTGGACTAGGAAATGCATAAATGCAAAACAAAAATATGATTTCTCTTTACTTTATAATGTAAGTAAAACCGAAAACCAACAAGCATATAAGTACAAAGAATCTGTGGAAAAGTAGGCTAGCGTGAAGGCTAGTGATACTTCCAGTTTTTGGTTGGTATCTTAGAAAGACCTTAAGATGCGCCTGGGAGTAATGACGCTGTGCCTCACTCTCCAGAGCTGAGGATGGCACCTCATTTTGGGAAAGAGAGTGCCTTAACGCTCCATTTGTCCCTCACCTTTGCTTTCCAGCCTGTCATTATCTCTATCTCCAATTTTCCTTTTGATTGCAAGATAAAGCAAATTTATTTGGAACGATTATGCTGCTTTAATATTAATCGGTGATTATCTGTAGATTAATGCGAGGCATAGATTCTTTTTTGGGTGGGGAAAGAGTTGAACTTGTGTAAGATGCTCCTGTTAGATATGCATACTTTGTTTAGTTTTATCCTTTTGACTTAAAATATGTAGCTCCCTTCAGTATTGTGAGTGCATACTTCAGTGAAATATTTACTAGATTTGCTTGGAATTGTTTTTTTTTTTTTTTTTAATCTGGAAGATTTTTTTCTGTGATAAGTTTTTAATGTGCAAGGAGATAGCATATTGATTGTTTGTCCTGCAATTCCATACGATGAGAAAAAAATCCTTGGTAGAGAAGGGATATGAATTTGGAAGGTAAAGGTGTAGCAGAGATCTAGCTAAATCTAAAGCTAGAAGTCAGAAAAGTTCTAGTGAATGCGAAGATTACGCTGTAGATTTTTCTGCGACATGTAACTCCATAGTTTATACCTGGGTATCTTTCTGAAAAAGATTCTTGAGCCTTAGAGGAAACAGTAGCCTCAATGCCTTCCTAGGTGAAGCACTTATCATTTATGTGTTATATAGGTCCGTTTATGCGATACTGATTCTTCTTCCTGGTATCAAAACAGTTCAGTGACCCGTATGCAAGGTTTGAACGTTTACTTGAATGTAGTGTAAAAGGGCAGAGGAATGTAGCAGACAGTGCAATTTTACAAAAGGTTTTTTTATTTTTTTTTAATTGGTAATAATAGGTGTTTATTTGCTTTTTTCCTTTTTTCTGTTGTTATATATGTACAATAAAGCACAATGGCTTGAATTTTTCAAGGTTTGAGGTTGGAGTTTGCATTTGTATCTTCCTGACACAAGTACTGCTTGTCAACTTTTAAAAGCACAGCATATGCAGCAAGCAGACCCACAGTGTATGGCAGTATTCCACAATCCAAGCACTGTGGCGGATTAATCTGTTGATACTATTTTATGGAAGAAAAAGTGATTTTTCTTGAATATGCCTGATGACCATGAAAACCCAAATTTTTCTGTCCTTTTTTCACAAGCGTAAACTTTTGTGTAGGTTTTAAGTGAAGGCAACTTGCTCAATGAAAGCAATGCTTTGTTCACTGTAGGGGATTTGAAGGGGCTATAAAAATGGGATATAAGACAAGAAGACCTGCATCATCCTTTTCTTTGCCTCGTTGAATTGGATTGGACTTTAATGTCAGTCTGCTTTTAAAATAAAGCCTCAAACCTTTGCTTACCTCAAAGAATTAATAGAAATATCACCCAATTCAGAAATTGTAGTAATCATAATTCAAGATTTTAGCATTTAGTAAATGATAATTTCATTAACAATGCTTCAGTATCATAGTACTGGAGAGAAATAAAATTTTCTAAAATAATTTTCATACATTTTTACATAGGTGCAATATTAATAGTTCTACTTCCTCTTCCTTCTCTTACACCTGATTAAATTGTTATTCATCCTTACATTGTGCCTTGATGCTCTACTAGTATTCCGGTTTGGAAGGAAATGGCTGTAGGTGGTATGTGTCATCTCAGAGTCAAAATCCATTAGCCTGTACTCTTGTTTAAAGATTTTTCCCTTCAGAGTGTGGTTGAGCCTTTCATACTTTTTCTTTTTTTTTTTTTTTTTTTTTTTTTGGCTGTAGAAATAATCATGAAGTTTTGCTTGAACAAATGCAGTTGTCGACATCTTATCTTTAAAATAAAATATTTGAAAATAAAGATGTTAGTCTCTGCTTGTGCTTACTTAAGGGGAATGTGTAAGTGATGCTGGCATCCCAAGCAATTTAAGCTTTTTTATTTTTATGGGTTTTTTCCAAATGAAAATTCTTTTCCCTATCCCATGTCCTTTTTTTCCTTCCTATTTGTTTGTTGTTCCTCTCTTCCACTCTTTCTGTTAAGGTTATCTTTTGCCTCAGTAATCTTCTGAGATTTGTTCTAGATCAGCCAAAATGCTACAAAATTTATAATTCTGATAGAAATTATGTTAGGAACATATTGGGAATTATATTTTATCAGAGGAAAAAATTATTGTAAAGCTTTTCATGATGATCTCAGTTACCCCATGAAGAGGTTATTTCTTTAATTCCTGGATTCAATTTCCTATTATTTACCTCTTTTTTTTCTTTAAATCATTTTTTCATGTCACATTAGCAGGTTGAAGAGGACACTTGAGCTTCTGTCCCTGAAATGTGTAAGGCCTTGACAGTGCAGCTGTGCAGAAGAGCCACAAGAGCTTAAAGCTCGTCCTTCAAACAGTCCTAGGAACAGCATTTGATGCTAGGTTCTTCCAAGCCAGAGGGTTTCTTCTCTCTACTGGGTGACTGTCTGCAGTTCATTTCACTGTTAACTGTCTTTTGGGGTTAATTTCTCCCAAGGCTTCCACCAGTTTGTTTACCTCATTTTATTTTGCAGTTTTTCCATTCTTCTCTACTCTTCTATATGAATCATGATGTTAACAAAGTTCGTAAATCAGAAAATTATTTGTGATTATACGTCTTTTTTCTACCACTAGCCTACTTAAAGTACAGCGGAGCTTCTGGTATCATGCAGTGTTTAGAAATGCTGCAGCTTATCCTTATAAGAATTAAAAATAGCCATAGATTTACTGTAGAAATTGCTCACAATACTGAAAAACTAGAAAGGCTTACGTTTTTTCTTTCTAAAGTGCTCTGTTCTTGCATCTCATTCTTCTTTATCCATGTCTTCTCTCTAAGGGAAGAAATCTTACGCTTGTTAATGTTTATATTTCAGGAAACATGAGGAGGAAAAGTACAGAATGATATTTTCAATTCTGTCTTTCCATTTAAAGTGTAACTTAATACCATCAATAGTAATATGCTGTAATGTAGTGGTATAGATAGTAAAATGCAATGATACTCCTATTTTAGTCAAATTGTAAAGATTTTTATTGAACTATTGGGTTAGATAATCTTTATTGTAGGTAGAATTTTGATATATTGTGCCATGTTAATGCATCCAAAGTCCAGAGTCTTTGAATCTGTAGTTAATAAAGAAAAGAGRGGGAAGCTGAGTGAGATGATTCAGGCTAGCCAAGGTCTGAAACACTTGTGCATATCCACTCTTATCCACTGCCTCRTGTCAGTATGGGGAAACTGGATTCCTAACTTAGACACTGCAGTAATTTATTGCAAATAAGTACAGGCAGCAAAACTGTGAGGGTCTCTTTCTTGCTCCCTGTTACCACTATGCAATGCAAGCTTATCTTTTCCCTGAAGGCTTGCTTTATGTAATRTTTTCACAACTCTTTCTGTCCCTTTTATAGCACGATCACCAAGTAAGCTAAGCTGTGTAGTAGCTAGTCCACAGCTACATGTGCAATGTTGATTGTCTGCCAACTGTTTAAAAAAAAAGCAGCATTGATRGAAGAAATTAGCTAGTTTTCTGTTTGTCAAGTCTCTAGTTAATGGCAGTAATCAGATATTTAGTCTCCTTCCACCTTCCTCCAAACTCTTTGGAAGCTTCTTTATATGTTTGAAATTCTGTTGTCTTTGGGAAAATAGAATTAGTAAAAAAGACCAGCCTGCTTTCAGCCGTGGTAAAAATGTTACTATTGTCTCTTTTCTCTGATTTCCATGTCAGAATACAAGTTAATACTGCTCTAATGTGGTGGATTATTTTTCTTAACAGTAAAGCCTGATCCGGCAGTGGTATATGGAGAATTGCAGGCTAAAGGTCTTCTATGGTCAGTTATAAGTAACCAAAGCAAGATTCCAAGGGGAAACTGTAAATAGTAATAATTAACTTCATCATTTAKAATTGTGACAAAGCCAGAAAATTTTGATGCTGTCGTGTTTTGTTGTTTTTTCTCTATGTAGTCTTTCAACACAATCCACTTTTTGCTTTAAAGCTGTGAGAAATTGCCATGACGCTTTGAGCTGTATTTCAAAGGAAAATAGAGATAAATGCATCTGCGTTGTAATTAAAATCAGAAATGGTAGGGCTACATGTTGAATTGTCTTGCAGAGCTAGTGATTGGATGCCAAAAAGTATAAAATGAGCATTTTAAGACTTACTTTAAAGTAGAACTGGCCCTTGCTGTGTTAAAAAAAGCTACAAAAAAGTCTGTTGGTTGCCAGTATCTTGACATAGATGATTTCAGAAAAGTGAATAATACAATGTTCCCATTTACAAAAGAAGACAATTTGTATAAACTGTAGACTGTGTAGACTGTATTGCAGTATCCTACCTTCTCTTCAAGTGTGTAGAATGCTGCATTGTCTTGGTGAATATGCAGCAGGTGGGTCTATAGCACTGAGAGCAGTGACAGAYAGGAAAGAAACAAATATTAAAAAGGAAAAGAGTGGTAGTCCTCTCCAGTTTAAAGAGATTAATACACTTGCTAGACATAATAAGAAGGAATTACCAAACTTCAGTAAATGTGGAAAAATCAATATGGTAAGGATTCAGTACTAAATTAAAAGAAATCTCGATAAATACCAATAAAAACCTGGTTTTTAATCCCCCCAAATATACATTTTTTTTATATATTAAAAATATTCAATGTATGCAAAAGAAATATTAGAAAAAACAGATGAGACTTCTGATTCATAAGGATGGAATGAGCTTTTTGAAATCCAAACGGACTCCGAGACATTTCTTGCTCTTTCCCAGTCTATTTCACATCCATATTTTACAATGAAATTATATGCAGTTTTTATAAAATTTTATACTCAAACATTCTAAGAACGCTGCATRCAGAGCAGCCACTCTGCTTTTGAAGGCAGGTTGGGTTCCTAGCCATATAGTGGGTTCTTGTCCTGTTCAAAGAGCACTTGCTCTTCTGAAATAGCTTGGAGGTTGTCCAAGCTATAAATGTCTTCCTTTTGCCTGTTATTTCTCTTGTGTTCTGCAAGAGCTTGAATGTGGATCTGAAAAATAATTAAGAAATACAAAAGATTGATTGGCGTTATAACTCAATTTACATCCCAGGGATTCTGAAGTTGCAGGCACAACTCATGCAGAGAATGTCATTATGTTAGTTCCGAGTAGCTGTATAAGTATCRGACCTGATTGGCTTTATGACTGTCGCCTCTTCAGCATGATTTTTTTTAACGTACTTTGATTGTCAGATATTTTAAAATGTTGTTCATCTACTGCTTTTGATGTACATTTTAGAATTTAATATAAAACATTGCTGTCTTTCTGTCTCTTTTCACAGAAGAAAATATGCTCACTTTGTGTTCTTGCGTAATTAACAGTTGTTATTAGTGACAATAGATATATTGAAGGCCTATATTGCAATCGGGGTGAAAATATTGATAGTTTGCCATTTGATTTAAAGTGAGTGGTATTTATAGAAATAAAAAACTCAAATTCCTTGTTGTGGAACGTGCTCTAGTGACTATGTTGTTTTATCTCCATGTCAATAGATCTCAATGCTGTCAAGAYTGTGATGGTATGAAACATGGAACAAAGTGATATTCATGCAATTCTGTATTTTTTTTTTTCTGGCACTTGAAGGATTTAGCAAGTAAACTGCTAAATTTGACATTCTCCCATGTCCTGTGTTTTTAGGAGTAGTATCTGTGGTTTTATTTTAGCTTGGTTCTAGCTAAGGTTCTAGCTAGAGGGCATAAATAGTTGCAGATATTGTTACTGTGCTATAGATTGAAATGGTTGTGGAAATGTAGCTCCATAAAATATAAATCAAGTTATTGGTTGTGGCTTTCTCATAGTTTATTCAAATTCTTAATTTGTGACTGTGGTTCCTGAGTTTGGTTTAGATTTAAATTCCTCATATAGGTGCTTTCAGTTAGACTATTTCTAGGAATTTTGATGGGATAAAATACTCCATTATATTGAAAAATAAAATAAATTGGAAGACAATTTTCAAGTTCTTTGGAAAGCCAAAGAACACACTTTCCTTTTAATCTTGGGTTATGGAATTCATTTTTCTGTAGAGATTTGATCATATTTGTTTAGAACTTAGGATCCAGTCAGTTTGGCCAATCTCGGCTTCCTTAAATTTAACTTCGTTCTGTTTTGTTTGTAGGTCTTTTCCCCTCCCCGCGTCCCTGGTTGCACAGTGGGGCTTCTCCCACTCTGCTGCTGGTGCCTGAGATGGACTCGCTGGGGGAGGAGCAGCAGCAGCAGCTTAGAGGGTGAGTGGAGCCCATCAGGACAGAGGCCTGGCTGGTACCTGCCTCTCTCTCTGCTCTTCCCAGGAAGCATGCAAACTCCTTCCTGCTTTTAACAATATGGCATGCATCAATGTTTGTATTTCCCTCCAGGCTACCCATGTGGTGGAGGTCTTTGCCACTGGGGAAACTTGTAATAGCCTCCCAATCATGTGGCTGAGAAACTGTGCCTTTGTGCAGCTTCTGGTTAATCTGTTAGCTGCTCTGTTCCCTTTACACTGGGAAAGAGGCAGCCGTTCTCACTTGCCTGCCCCTCTCTCTCTGTGGTTCCTTCCTTCCATCAATAATCTTGGTCACAAAGATGAAAGGGCATAGAGTGTTTCTTGAACATGTTCTTGGGCTTGCTTTGTTGCCCTCTCTTGGCAGATCTAGCTCCGATGGTTGCAGTAGAAAGGGAGAGTCCTCTTTTTTGGTAGAAGTTGGTGGAGAGATGGAAGAGTTGGAGGGAGAAGAAAGAACAAAAACAAAAAAAAATCTTTTCCTTTGCAAAATATTAAAGTTTCCTACAATACTTCATAGGACTCTAAAATTCTGTACACTTTTGGTGGAGAAGGTAGCTAAAAGGAAGTAGTTTGAAAGTAATTGATTTAGTTCTATCTCTCTTAAAGCCCTGTTGCTTATCTTTGACCTAAAGGAGTTCAGGATTAAACTTGCTCATTGGAGTTTTTCTTGACAGTTAGAAATGGTGCTCAAATCAACAGATAGACAAGCTTTTTAAAGCAACTTTTCTCTTTCCTAAAATGGTGAGATTGAAAATCGCCTTCACAGTGAATGTTATTTGGCTTGCTGGTATTTCCACTTGGAATTTATATAATGGCATCCTTAAACAAGTACAGTTCAAAACTGTGTAGGAGCTGCCTAACTGAGCATCTGAGAGCTTCATGTATTCATAGTTTAGAAAGAATAATCTATTATCATTTAAGCCACAAGTAAATGGTCCTTGAGCTTGTGGAGTTAGTTTATGCGTGTTTACAGCTTACAGTCATAACTTGTAGAGACTGCAAAAATACCTAATGAGAATCTGAAGAAAGTGATTTTAAAAGAATCTCTGCTGTTAGCAGAGCATCATCCACCTTTATTTAAAACATAGCAGCTGACATTCACAAAAAGCAGTGAATGTCAAAGGTTGTAGGGTCATACTCTGGAATCCCAGATTTTCCCTAGATATTGGGGGAAATCTCAATGTGTGAGCAAATGAGCAGAACAGAAAGACTTTTGAAGTAAGACTTTGACATGGAGAAGTCTTCTAGAATTTCTATATAAGTGAAAAGTATTTCTACTATTTTTATTACAAAGATTTTGTTGTTTCATATTCTTAAATATAGCCTGTGTTTTATTATGTTTTCTTTTGCTTAATCAGGCAGTGCATGAGGAACTTGACTGTCTTTCATGGTATATGTGAAGTTGTGGTTAAACTAGGCTTAGTGAATCCTTTCCTAGGGTAATGTAAGTAAAGAAAGTATGTAAAACTTTGATTAAAAACAGATGTATTGCTTTCAAAAAGASATCAAACTCACTCATGACAATTTGGAGTTATTTTCAATCTGAAATTGTTACAAAAGCTCTGAAWTTTTTTTTTCTGAGGCTGCAGCTTTATATGCTTGATGTTTCTTCACCTAGTTCTAGTTCTATTTTGACATTGACTTTGGCTGTACGTTGCTTTTTGTTATCAAAATTAATTATAAAATAAATGATACCAAAAAATATCCTTCAAGGAAAGAAAAGTCATTTAACCTATACTCTTTGGGTTATTGTCCTCTAGTGTTAATTAAATGTGTTAATGTATTGCTGTCATTATATTAATATTTTTTAAAATATGGCAAGGTTTAAAAAAAAAAAGCAGCTGTTGATACCATCTGKGGGGGAATGACATTGTAATAGATATAATCTGAAATATTTTTCTTTTTTTCTGCACAGATTTTGTAACAGTACCACAGTTTTATTAGTATAAATGACAGAATGACAGTACTTAATGCTTTATGTACCTTTTGATCAAAATAGTTTCTTAAYTAAAAATTACTTCTTTCGAATGTTATTTTATGTTGTTCTTTCCATCATCAGTCCTTGAGTTGACTTGAGTTTACAATTCGCATTCCTATGACCTGATATCTTAAGTTAGATATTTACTGGTTTGACAGCAATGGATCCCAGCTGCGAAGAGGTAAAAATTAAGGTGTAGTATTCCAAGCTTATTTCATAGCTAGCCATAATAAACACTTCATGATACCCACCAAATCAATGAAGGAAATCCTAGGACTGAAGTATACCTCAATACTCCTTTTWGGTAACTGAATCACACTTTAGATACAAGATTTGAAGCAGGGGGAGATATCTTTGCCTGTGTAATGAACATTGTCAATGCACAGATACCAYGTCTACAGAGTCTGTGTATATTGTGTCCATGGAAGAATCCTTTGCAAGTTGAAAACTGATGTGGAAATCTCTGGACTCTCATTGGATAGTCATGACCTTTCTTTAATCTGAAAAGATCTTTGCAGTATGAAGCTAAATATTACACAGTTCTCCATCTAACTTGAAAATGCTACTTTTAGTCTAAAGCCTGAAAATGGTATTAAAATGACCTTTTCTACGGATGTTTTATAGAATACTCTGGTGCTGCTTAAATGATCTTCTTGTAGCCTTTGCATAACAAATGTGGTCAGATCCAGGAACTAGTATCTTTAGCTCTTGTAGCTATCTGCCATGGWTGATCCATGCTAAACAGGTCTTGGCCCCTTTGTAGGTTTATTTTGAAGTTCTCTTGACTGACAGCTTCCAACTTCAGAATGAAGTTCTGTGGCAAARTTATCAACAGATGGGGTCTCTTTCATCATGGGTGATGTCTAGCGCTTCTTCTATTCTAGCCTCTTCAAGACATCAAATGTTTTTTGGCTGCATCTTTTATTTCTTAATTTCACGTGATTTCAATAGTGCCAGTGATCTTGCTGGGTCATTCACTACTGTTCAGCTGCAAACAGCTCATTTTATTACAAACATTTCTATTTGAAGATATAGGTGATTCTCAATCTTTGTTTTATTTGCAGTTTTATCTTTCCTCAAGTTGTATCAGACTTCACTAACTCTTCACAGATTTGTTGTACTTCTGAGTATTTGTCCATCTCTGTCATAAAGACTTTTTTTTTCCTGTATTATTCTCCCTTGTTGCCAACTTCTTTAGATAAACCTATGCAGTTAGGTGTAGGTTGCATTATTTTGAAGGGATGCTTCTGAAGATGTCTGTTGCCTCTTTCTTTTCCTGTGCTTGTTTCCAGTGACACCTTATGCTTCTTGCATGCCATTAACTGTAGTAAACAGGACAAAATCATGAGTATGTTTTTGTAAATTGATCCACTGTAGCAGATGTACAAACAGTATTGTTGCATCCATATTTAATTGTCATCCTGGAAAACTTACTTATTAAAATGAGGAGTTGAAAAAAAAATCTGCTAGACTATATAAATAAATCTGTCTGACACAAATACTGCCTTCCGATGTAGCACTTAGTACAACCTCAAAGGTTTTATGCTTGTTGTAGTGTGAACTTTCTGGACGTGTGAAACTACTTGATGTTCTACACAGCTTTTGAGAGTGGGAAGTAAGATTATTTTAGAGTAAGCAGTATACTCTACTATACTGGGCGTTTGTGTTACAATCTTCCTACGACTTGAATTATAAAAGAACACAATTTGATCTTTGTTTCTGAATCTCTGTAAAAGAACAGTGTGTTTGAACATGCTCAAGAACAAATGGAACAAAACAATACTTTTTGATAGGGGGTAGAAAAAAGCATTGATTATAATGGAATAGACACATATTTCCAGCTTTGCCTAACTATCTTAAAATATTAATAAAGCAATTCTAGTCTTCCCATTAGGTATATTTTTAATCTTCCATACTGTAGAATATTTTTAAGGCAGCACCTATATAATGACCATGAGGAGGCTATGCGTCCAGGGTATGAATGAATGTATGTTGTAAACAGAAGGCATTTTCAAGATGTTTACATCAATTTTTTTATAAGCACTGTGGCAATTTTCTCTCACTTGCAGCACCAAAGACTGTAGTAGAGCAAGATTTGATGATTACTTCCTCTCTACTTTTCAAAAG
Organism: Eudromia elegans; assembly: GCA_003342815.1. NCBI lineage: Eukaryota > Metazoa > Chordata > Aves > Tinamiformes > Tinamidae > Eudromia > Eudromia elegans. The sequence goes on along the minus strand of PTEX01000018.1, from coordinate 2,940,159 downwards.
AACTTACTTGAAATCTCTATCATTCTTTGAATGTTCTGTAATTGAATGATAATTTTGTGGTTACACTGACACAATTAGATGGAGAGTAGGATACTAGGAATTTTTTATATACTTATGCTATTTGTTTACAGCTTGAATTAGTAAATATTTTTCCATGTGAYTGTTGTTATAAGCCTATGCATTGCTAGTTTCTATTCTGTTAAGTTTTTTAGTTAATTTTATTTTACTTTAATTATGGAAAGGTGGTACCGCCTATATGTATTAATACTAAGTAACTTTAAAGCTTTACTTTTAATTATTTTAAGAAAAATTGTAGGTGAAAAACACYGAACAGTAAGCAAATCATTTTTAATTTGTTTACAAGCACTTCCTATTACTTTCTTCCTACTACATAGTTTTTTCTCTTGAGTCAGCAGTGATGAATCTTCAGCACTGACAGGTTTGGACTGGAACCAAATCCAGGGAACTACGAGACTTAAATAAACAGAACTGACAGCAGACACTAGAAGACGTGATTTTTTTATCGTAGTGTCAGGTGCGAGCCAGGACTGTAAATTTACAGTATTTCACTGGGGGGTGGCTGCCTGTATGTACTTTTCTGTAACGCACTCGCTGTGGAACTGGCTTATGAGTCTTCGAGAAGTCTTGATTTCACTTGAGACCACTGTGTATGTGTAGTTATGAGTGACTACCTGAGGTACAGTAATGCAACACCTTCATATTTATTGTGATAACTGCTTAGCTTAGTTCCTGCCAATAAAGAGTTGATCAGGGATGTGTCTCTATTGTCATTATCTGCTGTTTTTTTATTTTTTCTATATGAAACTTGAATTAATTTTTATTGTGTCATTTTAATAATGTTATACAAATATGGATGTGCTTTCTGAAAGTTGCATTTTCAAATGGCAGAAGTGCACACATGTTCTCACATACTTTACTGGAAATACAATTTTAGCCTATTAAGATTGTGGTCTTCTACTTTCTAAYATTTTCACTATATTTTTCTGCATTGTTCATTTAAAAGAATTATTTTTTAAGCTTAATGTGAAATTGTGGTACTTTTAGAAAGCATGCCTAAGAAACTTCCTCATTTTTACAGAAGCTACGTGYAAATTAATATAATTCTGTGCCCAACTCTGCCTGTTTTATCTTTCTGCTATTATTATTTATAACCACATTGTCTTTGATTTAGCAGCTAACAACATGAGGCTTTCCTTACGTTTTTTCTTGAGAACAGTTCTGCAGTTCTACTCTTCTAGCTGTGCTATCTAAAGCATTAAATTTCGGTTTTTATCAAACCATTCTTTCCAACACTTTTTCACGGCTATATTCTTACCACTTTTTATTATTTCATTTATTTTGCGTGTGTGAAAAAGGGAAAGGATGAATATGCATRTTGGCCAGTTGCACGGAGCAGTCCTTAGGTGCAACTTAGTTGAAGTGTCAAGACTGTTGTCTAAGCATGTTGTACATGAAGTGACCTGAAGTGCAGRTGTTCCTTCAGAATATGCTGTGAAAGAGCAGATTTTCTTAATKGTGTTCTCTTCGACTGGAGTAACTGTCCTGTAGTACAAAGCCTCCTCCTTGTGCCTCTTAAAGCTTGTTGTTCAACTGCTATAGCAATTGTAACATGTGAATTATAAAGCGTAGCATGTTAGAATATACTTAGTCCTGGAATTAATAGAAAAACTAATGTTTCAAGTGATTTTTCACGCTTGGCATGCCAGTTCTTGSGGCTGGTCAGTGTGTCCATGTTGCTCTGCCCTTATCACGTTTCTCAATGTCTCTTTTTTTATGGCTATATCAAAAAAACTTGAGAGGTGCTGGTGTTGTTGCCAGGGCAGTGTTGGAAAGGGATCAAAAATGGATCAAAGTCAGGTTTACTTCTTGCTGATAATGAAGCAACTTGTGTGAAATCCATGTTTTTCTCCTCTTAAGTTTTCTTGTAATGTTAGYATGAACATCTCTTCTTTCATATATGAATATTGACAGTTAACAGAGTGAGAATTGTAAAAGGAGTAGTGTATTTCTTGTACCATGTATRTTTGATTACCAATGCTAGGAAAAATGTCAGTAGTTTAGTGGTTCCAAGAGTCTGGGTTTTGTTTGTGGGGGTTACCTATGTGAAATACCTAAAGGATTTGAGGTAACAGCAGCTGATAATACTATTCTGAAAATAGCATAAGAGACAGAGAAGAGTCTGAAAAACAAAGCGATCTAGTTGTATAAGCACATACGAATATGGATATTTTAGTAACCTAAACATGAGGAAGCCAAGAAAACTAAAAAAAAAAACTAAAAATAACTTACTTAAATCCTGGTAGGTTAGGCCGCTAAGGAATTCTCGCATTCGTTTTTTRCTACAGCCATACTGTGTGACACAAACATGCAAACATACTGGCTATTTAGCATCTTTTACATTCATTGGTTAGGTAAGGACCTTGTTTTATGTAATTTTTCAGGTCCAAATTTGGAATTACTAGTCCTACCTGTTTTGTGTGAGATTGTTCAGGTGGAGTGCAAGTTCTGACTGGTACTCAACCAGCTTAAGAATTTAGAAATTTTGATTTTAGTTTCTTTACTTGACTTTGGCCATGTACTTCTGGACAATTTAAAATCAAATTGGGGGAAAAAAGTATTTGGAAAAGAAAAAATACCAAAGCAAATAAAATCAAGTTGTTTTTAGTTCTGAGTGTGAGACTTGTTTCTTAAATACATTACAATGCTCATGTTAAATTTCTTGCAGTGTTTTGACAGAAAAGCTTCACAACTACTACCGTGATGTAGGTCAGGTAGTAGGTCAGAGTGATGGGTTTTATACTTGGAGCTAAGTGATAGTTACCCTTTTGGTTTTGAGACAACATAAACTATCAAAGGAGACTGCACTTGACTGAGTTATGAACCCTTGAAATATGTTATATTTGATAAAGATTTAAGGAAAAATATCATTTTAAATTCACTGAATATTCAATCTGCTTTGTCAACAAGGTGAATAGGCTCAATAGGACGTGTTGTGTTCTTCTATCTCGGGGTTCCTCTCACTTGCAAAGATGAAAAGCAAAAAAGCAAAGGAGGACTTCTGTGCTCCTATTGTTCCGCTGATGCTTGGAGAGTGCTGTGGGAACAAAAAAAAAAAAAACCTTGAATAGATTTGGAGTAGGATCTCAAGAACGGATAGAAAAAAGGTAGGAAAAGGGTAGGAACATAGTGATTGGATATGAGGGAGGCAGTGGAATGAATTCAGAAAGCAAGAGTTGGAATAGACATGGAGGGGAAGGGGAAAGGCATTGGCATGTGAAGAGTAGGGTGTGAGGGGAAGAATATGGTAAAAGTAGACATTCACAGAAAGGAACTGGATTCTGGAATGTTTGGGTGAGAGTGAGAAGAGATAAGGTAGAAAAAGTTCACTATGGCTGAAAAAAAATCCTGGCCCATCAGATAATGGTGGGATTTGAAATCAGGGTTTTAAAGAAACTATACAGATGATGATACTTTTTATGTTCTCCTGTCCCTTTCCACTCCCCATTTCTGATTACCTTCTATCTCTAATCAACATTTGAAATAATTGACAAATTTCTCTCTGTTAGCAAGTACACCTAATATGGGTGTTGCCTCGCTAGTGTTGGTCCGGATAGAAATTTGTAAGTTGTTCCTTCTTGAAAATGTTGCTGCAAACAGTTCTTTATAAACTGTAAATCTGTGGTTAGTGAAATAAATCTTGATGTTGATCAATTAGTGCACTTCCAAATAATGCMAATTTGTACAATATTTCAAAAATAAATTCACCTTAAATTTCATCTCAAAACTATTAATGATTCCTGTAGACTACAAATAAAAGTTTACATTAGGAAAAACTAATATACACATGTATATACCTGCATGCAAGCATACGTAAGTTCTTCCTGCTTCTGTCATGGGGTAAAATGTATTCTGTGTTTAATTACTAGGCAACAGCTGGAGAGCTTGGCAGTGTCTAACTTGATGTCCAAAACGTGATGTGAATAAAACTGGTCTGAGAACATTAGGAAAAACAAGAATCCTCTAATAGGAAAAAATGATACTTAACTGAATTCTGATCCTCTTTGAGTATTCCAGAATAATCAGGGAGACTTAATCGTTTTAAATATGTGTACCTCAGGGTTACACTGCACCCATGCATAAGCTTGATGGAGTGGTACCACCTTGCAAAATTAATTCTCATTTTGACTACAGATCATCTGTGAAGGCTCATGAAGTCATCAGGAGCCTATCTGATTACCTGCTAAAGCATTTGCAAGATAAAATCTTGTAATCTAGAGCACAGTGTGTTTTCAGGATCTGCCAATGATTTTCTGTATCACTTCTCTTGCACACACTTTTAATAATTTATTTTTGTTTTAAAATGTCACTAATTCATGTTAGGCATGGTATCTGGTGTCTATATTTCATATTGACTTGTTGCTCTGGGACCTAAAGTACTACAGAACTTTGATACTGACGCTTACGAAATTAAATCACTGTAATCAAGTTGAGACTATGAGAAGCATGTTAGAGCTGTAATCTCTTCCTTGCATATACACTCCTCTTTCAAGATGTTGCTCAAATTTTAGTTAATATGCATAGTGTTTATTTTTAATAGACAGGATTCTAGTATCCTCTTGCCGTATACTGAGTATACTTTCTTTTAAAATCAAAGCAATGATTATTATGTTTAAGTAGTATGTTATGTTTAAGAAATACTGCATATAGTAATTTTAAGAGGAGGGAAATTTCAATATTCTTTTTTCTTTTCAGAATAAATGCTGCACTACATACTTGCTCAGTATGCAGATCTAAATTAACATACTTTATATTTTTAAAATAAAACAGTACTTGCAGTCTCCAAAAGAAACAGGGTTGTTATAATATAAAGTTACCAGGATTATTTTCATTTTGTACCACTTGCAAAGTAGGTCATGAGCTTTATTTAACTGTAATATGACTGTGCACTAAAGCACAGAAGTTATGTAACTGTAGTATTTGAGCTGTGTTAGCATAACAAATGTTGCCCACTTACAGATGACTAGTATGCAACTTTGCTCCCTTTATTTTCAGCTCGTTGCTCTACTCTTATGTTTTGTAGGATTTTTTTGTTTGTTTGTTTGCTTGTTTTGCATGGCATGTGCTTTGTAACAGAAGTGAAATGGACTTCTGTCTTACCAAATTCTATTTAAGTTCTTACTGGGGAAAAAAATGGTACTTATACTCTAGGCGATCAAGTACACAGGATCGGTATAAGTAACATATATTTGTTTAATTATTAAAAGCGGTCATTTTGATTTGATAAGCGGCAATACGGTGTGCACAGTAAACTTGTCACTCGGTTTAAAGGAGACTTCTGATAGTTTAACCTGAGTTGTTAGTATGCGTGGGTGTGTTTTAAGTGGAAGAATGTAACCTGTTGTATCAAGGTTTGGTATGTTAGGACATGCCTTGTACTTGACCTGTGTAAACAATGCCGCAGTCTTTGCAGACTTGTCTGAACAAGAAATTTGCCTGCGGAGGGACTACGTTGATGGAATGAAGATTGAGGAGATGATAATTCCTAGAATATGCCAAATTCTTTGGTCTATTTTTTTTTTTAACATGAATATGTATGTGGTAGGTTATATGAAATGCATGGGGACAAATGTGGCTCAAAGTTGAGGGGAAGAACAACGGTGTTTCTTTTCAGTTAATCAAAAACTGAATTCAGCCCCCACCCCCATACTAGAAATGGAAGTGCTGAAAGGAGAGAGACAGTTGTCTTGACTCATTCTAATGCTCCTCGCACTGTAAATTATTGAGGAATGTATGTCAACTCGGGAAGGAAGTTTACTTGCATGTTACTGTCCATATGTTACTGTCCACTGTTCTATCTAATAAACTTCAAATTAAATAATGTTMAAAGTTAATATTTACTGCAAGGACCAAACAGGGCATCTGACTATGTGGAGATTATTACATGGAGAATACTGGAAAGTCGAGGTGACAAAATATGAGGTAGAGTTGTTTACTTCGGAGACCAAACAATGTGAAGTTCCTAACAAAATAATAAATCCTACTGTCTATGTAGGGAGTAAACAAACTATAGTTCTTGCTGAAAACTTGCTCTGTTTTCTTCACTGTTTTTTCTACTACAGATAGAACTGAATTTCCAGCTCAGGATTTAAGAGGCTGGGAGGACATAAATTCCCTACTGTGGTAATAATTCTGTGGAGAAAATGAATTTCTCTTTTGGCAAAGTATAAGTCTGTACTACTGTTGAATGTTTGAACACATTCAGGAAGCATAAATGAGATTAAATGAGGGAGGGTAAAAATTGAACTCAAGATTAAGAAGTCTTTGAACTTCCCTTAYCACATTTGCTGGCCATAAACATCTAGCTCCGAAAGCAAGTAATTCCACTTATTAGACTTCATTTTGGCTTGCTGGATTGTGGGAGTCTGATAGARCTTAAAGTCTGTGTTAGGTCTTTCCCTAGTAAGTAAAAGCCTTCACTGCATCTCTATATTACTGACTGTCGGAACTCTACCCTCTTGGTGATAACTGCAGCAGGGTAAACGCTTCGCGTACCGCAGGCAGGAGGAGCGCCATGTCCTGGTGGCGAGCGACGGCGGAGCGGGTTGAACGTGGGTCGGCAGTGTGCCCTTGCGGTGAAGGCAGCCAACTGCAAGCTGGGTTGTGCTAACAGCCACGGAGCCAGCGGGCCAAAGATGCTGACCCTCGGCACTGGTGGGACTCATCCAGAGGGCTGTGTTTGGTCTGGAGTTCTGCAATGGCATCGTACCTACGTAGATAAGGAGAGGACAGAGTTGATGTGTGGAAATCTGCTGGTGGGAGTTTCTTGGGAGGGTGGTCACCAAGTGGAACGTGCTTCCTGGTGAGCTGGTGGAGTGTCCATCCATGCAGTTGCTCTGAAATCACCTAAACCAGAACCACCCAACCTAACATCATCCCCATGCTGTGTGGGGCCTGGGGCCAGGAGACCCACACAGGTCCCTTCTGACTAGCATTGCTGTATAGTTTTAAGTCTCTAGGGAAAATAGGTGTTCACTGAAAGTTGTGGAGGGAGTCACACTTAACCTTGAGAGCTCCAAATTGTCTTGTCAGTGTGGTTAGAAACTTTTACTAACATYRTGAGKTTCTGAGAAYMGTTGTCCAAGCAGGATTTGCCCTCTACAGGATCCATTCTAGATCTTGGTGACATCCTCCCAGCCCCAAATAGCTAGAAAATCACTGTAAAAGATTGTTTTTATTTTGTTTGTTTGTTTTGGGAGAGGCGAAGCATTGGGCTGTTGTATTTATATGACAATGTATGCAAGACTGGACACATGGTGTGTATTGTCATGGCCGTGGACGCTTTGCAGTTATGATGGTTGCACATTCCTTTGTATCTATTTCAAGGGAAATATGATACTCTCCCTGCTAGTGTCAGGGGCAGAATAATGTTTGGAATAGATGGCTGTGTTATTTCCCTTAGCTGTCCAGCTGCTTGATGGAGGRTACCTTGTTTCTAGATTGGGAGCTCATAATGGAAGTTTAAGAGCTCAGATTAGTCACAGCAGAGCACACAGGATTCGTTCACATGAGTGTGTGAGAGCTTAGAGGTGGCTTGATTGCTGCAAATAACCCCTCTTTGTGGGTCAGCACAGACAGGAAAAGGTGGTCAGTTTTTTGGGTTTTTTTTCTTTTTTTGTTCCCCAATAAAGTTGTCCTTAGTAAGATTTGGTGAACCAGTGATTTGATTTGAGTTGAACATCAAATTCTCCAGTCAGCAGACTTGTCTCTTTGAGTAGCTGATCCCCTTGATGAATGAGTTCAGTTATTTCTGTTGATGAAAATGTAATGCAATAATTAATGTAATAAGACAATGGAAAAACATTTGAAGACTAGGYCACACTGAGTTATTTTTTGCTTTTGTTCCCATTGTTTCTAATGTGTGTTATAATAGTTATTCCTTTTACTGCAAAATCAGTTTCTATCAGACACTAGTTCTCTACCTGTTTCTTACTTTGTTGTTGAGCTAGCTGCTGTCTCTTTTATAGCTCCGGTCTAAGCAAGGCCAATCTCTTAGTTCTTCTGGCCCCTCTACTGCTTCTTTCAGGACCAGAAGTGTCTCCTATTTAAGAGATTTAGAAGCATTTTTATCTTTGGGCCTAGTCTTTCTACGATATGTTTGAGGGAGACCGCTTTGGCACTCCCAAGGTAGTTTATAGAGCTTTCCCTTCTGGGACGTTGATTGGCCCAAAAGTCTGCCAAATGTTTTAAAAAAAAGAAAAAAAAAAAAAAGAAAAAATAAAAAAAAGACTGGAGTAGCTTTTTTTGGTGATCTGCTTCTAAAAAGCTGTCTAGTGACATACTGAGTACACTAGTTCTTAAGGGTTAATCAAAAGAAAAGAAATGAAATGGAATGTAACATTGTTTGTATTAATCTGAATTTTGAATACTTCATAAACTGAAGTTTCTCCCTTTGGCATTAATTGCAAAACACCCATCCTAGCTACTTGCCAGTGATTAATTAATGAATATTTATTTGATGGTGCTACTTGTTAACTTCCGTTCAGGTGATTCCAATCAAGGAAGTTTATTCATAGGCAGTYGTTATATTGCAGAGAAACTTTTTGAGAATTTTGAACAGCTGCGTAGTGTTCTCAAATATATTTATTATTTCCTTCCCCCCTCTCGTTTTGGTAGTATCTAGAGGTCTTCACTAAAAAAAGAGAATTCTGTTGTATAATGCTCAACATATACATAAYAAGGCATTTCTCATGAAGTTGTGAAGAGATGAAGTTTATAGATAAAAAGAGATTAAGTTTAGAGATGGATTGTTTGGGTAGCGAAACATGAACAAAATAGATTGCCTGGCTTAGTGAAACTAGATGTGAAAGCCGAGTCCAGTTGAATRTGGTGTTAAATTAGTGCCTCGGATTTAAGTTCACAGTTCTTTTTATCCATCTCTTGGTATGACTGCTTAGTTTGTACACCTCTGTTATATAATAATTTATTTTTATATGTATATATTAAAAAAAATATGTTTTTATTATGATGCAAATATTTGTCTTGACAATTCTTTTCAGTCTTGAATTGTATTGAGCAGGACAGAAGATAGTAATCAGGTACTTCAAGGGAATTGTTTGAATTTATACCAAGTCTAACATTTAAGGAATTTAAGCTAAATGAAGACTTCTTCATAAATCTTCCTAGAAAAATGGTGTATTTCTAAAGAGAATCTTTCAGTAGTTCTTATGCTGCATTCACAGGTCGTATAAGGTTTTACATAGCTGACTTTTCTATGCAGTCTAAAGTTTGCTGGCTATGTTACGGAGCAGTAGAATAGCAGTTGTGTTTGAGGTCAGCCCTATAGGTTAACCTTACTGCAGTAATTCACTTTTTCACTTACCTTCRGAAATAGTTTCTGCTGTTCTAAAGTATTTTGAGATTACTGTATGATTCAACAGAGTTACATAAGGGGAGCATATTGAATTTTAAAGACGCTGCTCAAAAAAGCGTTTCGCAGGTTCAAGGTTAAGATYAGTCCTGCATATTAAGTGTATGAATAATGTTAAAATTGCTAGTTGCTTCCTTTCCTCAGTGCCTTATTAGTGCCTTCCTCTAGTGCCTTATTGAATGCGTAACAGGGGCRAAGCCATGGGAGGGTTGAGGAGGGGGGATTGGAGTGCCACATTAAGAAATATAAACTGAAATTTATAATTTAKCGCTGTTAATTTCCACTGCTCTTTATGTTGGTGAGATTCAGAAGGCGTGCTTCATACATGACAGAGTTGAACTATTTGCATCCTATCATAGCATTGCTGAAAYACCATACTCAGTTATATCTTTCCTGCATGCTTATATTACAGAGATCTCCAATAAACCTTGATAAATCCTGATCCTGGCTACCATGGAAGGGAGCAGGGATCTGTCTTGAGGAAATAGCCTCCTTGCTTAGATTAGAGAGAAACTGTTTAATTGTTGGCAGCCATCCCTAGGTGGGATGTGACAGAACTTCATCTTCCTGTTGRAGAACTTCATTTGGAGCTAACAAAGATGCTACTTTAAAATTCACCTCATTAATATTCCAGTCATTAACAATTAACGCATATGGCTGCTATAAAGATCTGTTTTGCATATTAAAGTACTGCTCCATTGTGATTGACTGGCATGAAAWGAAGTAGATGGGGGCTTTCTAATGATAAATATATGAAATTATTTTAAGAAAGTAGGCTTTTTAACCACTACATTTATAAAATATTTTAGTATCTGTGTTTGTACCATTCTTTCTGGGCTTTAACCAAGTATCATATGCTTCTGTAAAGAACTAAGCAAAATACACAATGGCAGACTTTTCAACATGGAATTGAGTTGATGTTTTCCATAGTCTATGAAAGGAAGATCTATAGGGAAAGTTATTTTAAGGGATCCTTCAGTCATCAAGTGGGAATTCAAGTCMCTGGTCCAAAATTTTAAGAGCTTTCTTACTCTTATCAGTTATGTATTAGGATTTAAATTTTCCTTGTTTCTATCTTTTTTTTTTTTTCCTCTGCAATGCTGTGCAGCCTTTTGAATTAGACATTTACCTGCTCTTTTAGGTCTTGTCTCTGGAAAAAAACCAATATCTGTGAGACTTGGTAACTGTATCACTGGGTAGCTACAATTGAGTAATTCGTCCTTCCAGTCTGTTTCAATTGTTTATGATTTATTGTAGTAACTATGAGTATTACTCTTTAATGAGAAGTGAGCAATGAGCTGAGCTATCTAAAATGGACATGTGAGGTGTGCCTCTGACAGATAGCAATACTTCAATCCCCTTTTCATTTCTTTGCAGCTAATGGAGAGGAAAACAACTAAAATATATCGTCATTTAAAGTGGCGTTATTTGGCTTTGGGTTGCATAAGCATTTAAGGCTATCTTAGTGAGAATTATTTGGTAGCTCTTGCATGTTTGTTTCTCTGTCATCTTATTGGTTGTTGAAGGGCTCTCCTAGTTAGAACTGCTGTATCTTAACTATTGTGGGTAATGCCAGTTCACAGCTTGACCTGCGTGAGCAATTTGTTCTTATTCTTTGTRTTTCTTTAAGAATCGTGTTGCTTGAGTTTACATGATTAGCCCAGTGTCTTGGTTGTAAGAATCATTACATCATTTTGACATAAAATGACTAGTATTTGCTAGTAGTCATAAATACTTTGTTTTTATTTTACAGTAGTCCAATTGGTGTTTGGGGGGGGGGGTGTTTGTGGGTGTGTTTTTTGTGGGTTTTTTTTTTGTTTGTTTGTTTTTTTTTTTTTTTTTTTTTTTTTTTTTTTTTTTTTTTTTGTAACACTCAAGGTAGGTCAGACACTGATCCGTTAAAATCCTGACCCTTCTGCTTGCCCGCCGTCTTACAGTGCATGCTATCAGGTAGGATTATTTAATGGTAACCTTTATGGCCCTTTTGGGGAGTTTTGTGTGATAATCTTTCAAATTTTCATTTATCCTCTTCCTCCTTCCAATGTTTCCAATTTCTTTGAAGAGTTTATCAACTATTTTAATAAATTCTTGCTTGCTTTCATATTTTGGAGATACTAACATCACTTTAGTGGATGAGATGCCATCTCCTATACTTGATTGATTAATATTTCTTTGCCTGAGCAGAAAATCTTCCTTTCTGAGCTTGGTGTCTCACAAGGTACATTTCAGCCTAACATGTCTCTGATCAACAAACTTTAATCCCACATACAAATGTGTAGAAAATAGATGATTCTGCAGAGAATAACATGCACTGGTCGTGGGGTGACTGCTGGTGGAGTTATCCGTCATACAAGGGTTGATCTAAAAGTGGTGCTGGGTGCAACCAAATCCCAAGCCTGATTGAGGAATACATCAATAGGAGCATTCCTGGAAATAATACGAAGTAATACTACTTCAACTTACTTACAAAATATTTGGGGGGGGGGAGAGGAGAAACATAAAAACTTGCAGTTTACTGACAATAATTAGTATTGCTGTGCATAGTGTTTCACAGAGGGGCAAGGGGAAGGTAGAGCATGCCTGTTGGTGCTTGTCAATTGATTCCACATTCAATACTTAGTCAAACTGCCCTAGAATATAAATGTTAGTGCATCTCAATTTCTCAGGATCTCTCTTCTATTTGTGTTTTAGAAATTGATATATAAAACTCCACAACTTCCTTTTCTTTAGCATTTAAGATAAAATAATTTATTTTACCCTAAGGCAAATTATTACACATCTTAAGTATGTCGCTATATTTTATACTAATGAAGATAAATAGCAAACAAGGCAACAGGTTAGAAAAGATGGGTAGATGAGCTGTTTTGAGATGGCGTAAACAATAATGAGTAACATCAAGTTATCACAGGAAGAGATGATGAAGAGGAAAGGATAAGGGGAGTGAGAAAAGGTGACAARTGGAAGAAGAAAACACAATACATTTGGAAAAAGCTTTTTAAAGGGCAAGAATCTAGAAGACTGCAAACTGATTTTGAAGAGTATTCTAGCTAGTTAATATTGTTTCATAACTCAAATGACAGCAGAAATTTAGCATTATTGTAACCAACAGTATTATAAAATTAAGAGATTATTTTATAAAATTAAGAGATTATTTTTATATTTGGTGTAGCTTTCCACCCCTCCCACCGCCCAACTTACTTTCATTTGCCCTTTATAAAAGGTGTTGGCATTCATCCAGCTTGAAATACAGGGGTCCCAGTTTAATGACTACTAGAGTCAGCAAAATCCTTGTGCTAGTGTTTACAGAGCCCAGTGCTGTGTAAGCTCTAACTTTGGCTTTTTTGTAGCTTTGACATTTAATTCCCTCTGTGTAATGTTGCAGCTTTGAGGTAGAATGGGATGTTGCAACTGGGTGGTTGATACTCCACAGCTTTTAATGTGTGATGGGCATAAGCTCTACTTAATTTATACTGTTTATTTTAGATATATCATTTAGGTACCTAAACAGCCTTTTGCAGCCACCTGTTTGTCTCTGCTAACTAAGTATAAGGGATAAAACATATAATTTTTACATGCTTTCTAGTTTCTGTTAAAAATAACCTGGCTTATGTTTGGTTGTGTATGGCAATGATACAGAATGGAGCAACATACTTGCCCTTGTTGTTTGTAATTTTTTTGAGGACTGGTTACCAATATGTGTGTGTGTGCGTGTGACTTGTGCTTAAAATTTATATTTTTTCCAAGGATGTAAATATTTTTGAAGTGAATACTGCTATAGTTTGGATGGATGAAGACTGAAAAGCTTCTCATTTCCAGTGACCTTGTGATTTACATTTTTTTTTTTTAATTTATTTAGAAATCAATTCTCAAAAAGATTGGGGGGCAAAAAGCGCTTGGACTTCTCAACCTTGTGCCACGTAGTTTTTAGCCTTAAATTTGCAGTTTCTGTGATGTCTGCCATAATGCAYTATTCGGTTGTGGCCTTGTGCAGATGTGTCTTTTTTTCTAGTATCATTTTGAGGTTTACTTTTTTGTTCATGATATTTTTTCCTTCCTTTTCCTTTTTTGAGTTGCTTATGCAATGCTTTTAAAGTATAAAACTAAAGGGGTTTGGGGATAAATGAAACTACTAATCATGTTTATTCCATAAAAGATGTTTCTTCAGGTGATTGAGCGAGTGTTATGTCAGGAAAAAACAGCAACTATTTCTTGTTAGTTCTGAAAATGGGTATTGCAAGTCAGAATTGAAGGAAATGAGTYGGTGAATTTTAACTGCTGCCTTAAAATTTATTCTTCCTGCTGCATGTGTCCATTGGATACAAGTAAGCCCATATCCATAGAATATTGTATCTTATATATATTCCATATTTGTAACACAAAGCATGAGAAATTTCTTACAGTAGAAGCAAAGAAGAAAGCTTTACCTCTTAACAGTTTTTTTTTTTAATTGTTGCTTCTGGAACGCTGTTATTTGTTYAGATACGATAGCTTATTAGAGCTATTGGAGAGCTACGACTTYGGAGGAGAATGTCTTGTATGGAAAATCCACCACCTTGTTCAGTGAATAGATGTTAGCTAGGGTTTTAACTAGTGTCTCAAGTGACACAGTGCTACTTTTCCTTGGAGAACTGAGCTGCTTAGTTATTTCAGCATCTGAAATAATTATTTTTAAATCTCTTTTTTTTAAAAAAAAAAAATAACCTGACATTTAGTTGAAAGTATTCTAGGTTTTTTTTTTTCAATAAAGGGCACCAGGAATTTTTACCTAGGCATTTAATGTGTCTCTATAGATTTTTACTTCGTATTATGTAGTCATCTGGTCATGCTTTCTCAGGTAACTGGAGCTTTTTTTCTGTTTCTCTTAATTAATGAATAGATATTTTGCTTAGAAACTTAATGGTTTGTTCAGTGATTGAATTGGGAAGCATTAGGTACTATAGTCAGTACTAATTTTCTAGGACAAGAACTCTACAGAAATATTCATGTAACATAAGAAATAAGGATATATTTTAAAAGTGTTGAGAACTTTAGTAGTTTGGAAAATGTTAAAGAATGAAAAAGCATATAAATTTTAAGATTTAGAGATCATATTTAGAAGAAGGAACAGGCCAACCCAGGGAAGCCAAGGGAAAACTTGAACCATAGCAAGTTGGAGAATTAATGTTTTTTGAAGTACATGGCACTGTTTTTCACCATTGGAAATAGCAGTCTTGGGATTGCCTAAAAGAAGGAAAAAGCTCCTCTTACTTTTTGATCCTACAGTTTTTAGGAGAGGAATATAGATGAGAAAAGTATAAAATGCTGAACACAGGTAACTTTCCTTATGGATCTTGTGTTTCCTTACACAGGAATTTAAGAAATATGTGGTTAAGCTGTTAACAAGCGTGCAGAGGTGCTTTGAAAGTAGCTACAAATTAATAGCTAGGAGAACTGGTTTGCATCATTGAGTTAACTTCCAAAAGTATCTTCAGGCATTCAAGTCCCTGGGCAGTAGCGATGGCATTTGTTTTGTGTTTTTAATGCCATTTGGTTCCTTTTCTTGATCTAACTCTTTTGTTTTGAGTATTTTTATTTTATTTTTAAGTTCAGGTATGTATTTCAGGTATGTATGTGCTCTCATTTTAAGATTTCATGAGGAGAGGGATGTAATGATTTGGGCATGCTGCTTTGGATAATGTGCTGAGGTGTAGTGTGTATTTCTGTGTTCTTCATTCTTATACTGATCACTGTTTTCTGTAGTTTACATGTGCTTTACACATGCAGATTGTTACACATGCAGAATTTCCTTTGGTTTGCAACTGCTTGTATCATTTCAATAAAGAATACTTTCTGCTTTATTAGTCCCTTTAGGTAAATTTACTACTGGTTCACATTTTTCTAAGTCATTGAAGTGCGTGCTGTTTATAGTGGTGATGAGTTTCGTCTCTTCATTTTTTTTTTGTTTACTTCCAAGTTTTTTGGCATTCTTTGTTTGAAGCCCTTGCTCCGTACTTGAGACCATTTCATTACTATGTACACGCTGCTGCTTTGTTTTGAGACTTCAGTTGATGTACTAATGAATAGCTTGACTAATGCTATGAGCAGTATCATTCATCCAGAACAACAGGCTCTCTTGTATAAAGAAATCACAATATGTTGTAACTCCAGTCGTGATAGTACATAAAACCTTTTGTTCATTTTTTTTTAAATGGGGGATAACCCAGCTGCTTTGGTGTCTGCTGGATATCTCAGCATATCTGTAAATCTCATTAGGCACATAACGGTGTTATTGTGCATTTATTCATGTTTATACTTCAATATATATTTTGAGCATTTTTAATATTGAGGCTTAAAAGTGCTTTAGTTCTGCTGAAAACTGTGCAAGTGTCAATAGTATGGATCCCATCCCTGGAATTGTTTGKTTTTCCTTTTCTGAGCTGCAGCAGGCTGGACTGATTTGCTTTTCTTTTATGCACTACTCCTATAGTTGTGTTACCTAATGTTATCAGTTACTAATTTGGATTAACTAAGTTATTTTGCTGATGTCAAACTGCTAAGTTATATTAATTAAAAGAAAAAAGGCCAAAAAYAACCTCTGAGTTGGCAGATAGCTTTGAGATACCCAAACAGGACAATTCCCAAGCTTCTTTTGGAAATGCTTTGAGTAGGGAGGCTTGAACCCAATTGCAGCTATTTCCACAAGGAGTTCTGATTTTGCTGAGTTTATGTTTGCATCTAGATTCAGACTCGAGTCTTGTAAATCCACATGGATTTCTTCATAAGCATTTCTTTGGCAGAGAATGCCTTGAACTAAGACTTGATTGGCATTCTGATGTGTGTTTTCKGTTTGAATATCACCCTTCCTCCTAGTATTTTCAGTATCGGGAAAACAAGAAGTTTAGGGAGTGTAATACAACATACTAATGGTTTTGCTGTCCAAATGGGATTGCAATCTTACTTCATTCAGACAAAAATTCTACATGCAGTAATGTCTTGAGTGAAGCCACTGTGCTCAATGGCTAAGCCTTTGCACCTGGATGTTAGGGCCTAGATTAAAATGAAAATCCTTTGGCAAATCCACAGGGAAAAGTAAGTTACAATGATGTATTTTGATAATGCATTGTTTACTTAGTGTAGCTTGTGTCTATGACTATCTTATTTCGATGGTTATCTTAACCAATGCTAGGGACAGATTGTTGCTGTTGTATCACAGGAAAAAAAAAATGGGACTAAAATATGGGGCAGACAGATTGCTCCATTGTGCGGGATGTAAAATCCAGAGGGTCAGAAAGATAGAAAGTGAAGCAAAACTTGTTTAAAAAACTGAACAGACTTTAAATAAAGTTCAGTTTTAGGTAAAAGGTCAGGCTGTAGTTCTTTTTTTATTTGTAGCAGTTCATCCGTATACAGTAACGTGCATACTGTATGTGTAAGATAATCTCATTTTTTAATCTATTATAACTGTCTCTTTGATTCTTGAAAATCCTTTTGGGTATTTTGCATTCCTGTATCGATCCCTGTCTGTCTGACTGCTTCAGCTGGGTAATCATTTTTCTTGTTTATCCCTAATCCTTTTAATATTTCCTTCCTGCCACTGTATAACAAGTACAATATGCCTATTGTTTGGAATGTGTTCCAGTGACAGCTGTAAGACTGTCGAGCAAAAATTTTAGCCTAGATTTCACAAAAACAGTTGACAGCTGAACAAAAATGCAAAACCGCACAGTATGCATCTTCAAAGCAGGTGGGCTTGTGGAACTGCATCACTCTGCCTGGTGATACAGAGCGGTCGCATACAGTGACCTGCATGCTGCTGTGAAGAAAACATTTTGGAAAACTAAAATCTGTCGMATATGAAGTTACCCATTTCAAAATTGTGCCTATTACATATTCTTCTTTAGGGACATAGCAGAAAATAGGAATTTTAAATTGGGGTGTGTGTGTGCATTTTTTTTATATATATATATATAAAATCATTATATATACATAATATATGTGCACACCCACCCCTACGTGTATCTTAAACTTGTTTTTAAAAGAGCAGCTGTAGAATAGTTTAAGTATCTCCGTGGAAACATTAGGGCCTGAGTCTACTATAGTTTCTTTAACTTTCCCCTTCTATGAAAACATTCTGTCCTTGTCTCTATGGTGACTGAGTAAAGGCATCTGGTCACATGAAATTTTGACAAAATGATAGAAATCTCTCCCTAAAAAGATGAACGGAAAAGCAGGGGTCTGTTTCATTTCACCCGAAAAGCAAGCAGAATGCCCTCCCACCCCATTCCATTTTTTTTYCTCAATTTCTCCCACACTACTTTATACCTTGAGGTCCTTTTACTATGCTAACCAATGCTTTAACTGTTCTGCTTTTCTCATTAACTATACTTGGCATGTATTTTCTCTGCGTGTCAAAGCAGAGCATGCAAACATAATGAAGGAAAAGAATTTGATACAGAGGTGAAAGCTAAATTTTTAATTCTCCTTCAGGACCCATCCTGATTTGTGCACTGCTGTGGTATTAGCCTGGCTGCTTGGGCGGGGTGTGGGTATGTGATTTGTGTTTGGGTGGGCCTTTTCTTACAAGAAAAAAAATAAATTGAGGTCTRGACTTCCTATGTTCACTTGCAGCCTTGATAAATACTGCTAACTAAGGGCCACTTTAGAAGTCCAGTACTGAATAAATCTTTAAGAAATTTAAAGTTACCTTCTCTCTGAGAAAGCATTGGTTGTAAGATAGAGTTTAGCAGTCTACAAAACCTCCACTTCCCCCTTCATGAGGTCACGGGAAAACATAATTTCAAGATTATGTAGCTGCTTTTGATGCACATAAAATGTATGAATTGTGAGTCTCAGCTTCTCACTTTGACTCTTGTGTCATGACAGGTGCTCTTGAATGTTAATGGCAAAAAATCCTCTCAGCTAAATTCAAATCCTTACTTCTCACTTCTGTTATTCCATCCATTGCTCTCCTACCACTCAGGAACTTTAGAACGAATATATTGTGAGTGCAGGTCAATTGCAACAGCATTATACCATGCATGCTAATAAGCATGGTCCTTCAGGTTTGTAGAAAATTAGTTATGAAATACGAGTCTGTGCAAATATCATACAATAGTAACATTATACCTTAAAGTAGCAGTGCCAGTGATAAGCCAAATGATTTTTATATAAACCATCTGTAAAGCTGCCTTCTTGAGTAGATATTGTGAACATGCTTTCGAGGATCCATSAGATTCTTATTTTGGATGTCAATTACTTTAGTTGGATTGTATTCATATTGCTAAAATGTCATACTTCCAGATACATTCCAGAATGTGCTGGCTGCAAATGTACTGGCCYCCCTGGCTCTAAATAGGTAACCCATGTGACTGCCTGCCTCGTTGAGCCAGGCTCTTCCTTCGTCTCTGTAGAATAGGTGCAACTCTGCACTGCATTWATTTGTGGATTGGATGAGGAATTACTTGCCTTGCTAACAAGAGTGACATGGCTAATTATGTATTTATAAATACAAAATTAGCATAAAAATTGTCCTGAGCATAAGCTCTTTATTAAGAAAAGAAGACATCTGATTTAACAGCTTTATTCTCCCACTTGTAGTTGTACCTACGTGATATTGCTATTGTGAAGGTATATGTAGTATGGAAAAATATATGTATGTACAAAAAAACATATGCAGTATGGAAAAATGTGACCTACACATTTTCTTACCCTTCAATAAATATGTGTTAGGACAATTCTTTTAGAGGAGTAAGTCTCTTACATATTTCCTGTACTAATTTATTTCATAGTGAGTCATGTGAATAGTCCTCCCTTTCCTAGAGGGTCAGTTTTTTGATGTGCTGCTTTGAAATATGAAAATGTCTTGTTTCTGAAGTAACAGAGGGAGAGGGATAGAAAATTCTCTAATAAAATAACTATTTATGATCTCTTTATTATGAAATGAGATAAACAGAGTTTAAGTATTGATCCCTTGCTTGACTTGAGACATGCTGGATAGGAAGAGCCTGATTTGTGTAATGGGGGAGTAGCTGGCTTTGCCTTCCAAAAGCAATGCTTTTCGGCCTACTGAGAAGCCACCTTGAAAGCRCCACGGATTGGTTTATGAAAAAGGTAGCACAGCGAAAATATCGCTGGTGAGTCAATTTACAGTTGTTTCTTTGTGAAATGTAGCTTGCCGTCACCTCAGCTTTCAGTCTGAGGTAGTCTTTTATTGTATTTTTAATTATTCTGTCCTGACAGATGTTTTCTTCTGTGTTACTTTTGTAAGGCCTGGAAGTGTTTTTTTAATAAAGGAGAAAAGAGCTATTAAACAAGCAATTCCTCTTGTTTGATGAAATCCTGAATAGCTGTAGGTAATAGAATTAAATCAGGAATCCTATTAAAATGGTGACATTTATGGCTGTATTAATGTTTGTCATCGTTTATTTTGGGAACAAATTCAATTTCCATGCCTTCTTGGATCAAGGAATGAAAAGATAAACAAGTTTAACACAATGAATTTTAGAAATATGCCTTGTACACAAAATCCTATCCTTGCAATTAGAAAAAGCAGATAGCCTTGCAAGTTTGCCATTTGCCAAGATGCCAAGAAGAAAAACCTTGAAACTTTTCTTAATGGTGCTTAAAAGCAATCTCTTTTAGTCAGGCCCGGTGTTAAAATGAGAACCCCTTATTGGCGTGTCCTGAGRTGCAGTGAAACAGAAGGTGCCAGCTGATTAAAACACGAACAACAAAATGCGCTAACCCATGGTGGGAACGGCCGCCTTCTCRTCTCTCAGACAGCAGCTGCTTCCCAAGTGCAAAGTAGGGAGTTTTCAAGGACACCCTTTCAATACTGCAGGTCACAGATCACGTTTGCCCCTTGCTACTTTCCTCTACAAGGAAAACACGATAAAATCAGTGATGGGAAAATCATGTCACCTTTGCTGCTTTTGACTCTGATATGGCTGAGCAAAAGGGAACCTGTATGAAAGTCATGTTGACTGCTCTGACCTGGGTTAACTGATGTGGCCTTTCTGCAGTTCACTTGCATCACTTCTGTATTGTGAGGGCAGTTTTGTACAGCCTGCATAACTTGAGATTGTAATGTGAAAATATGGTGTTTACAGAAGTAGCGRTAGGTTTGTGGGGGTGCTTGTTTTTCTTTGGTATAAAGTACAAAAGTAGTAGTTACTTCATTAAGAAGAAAATTTTGTGTTTGATTTGTAAGTATCTGTCGCCCTTATGCAATCTTATATTAAAACAAAAACACATTTTTGCAAGGTGTTTAAACCATTTCCTTTTACAAGTGAAGCAAGTTGTGTTAAATATTAGCAGTTTGGGGAGCTCCACTGYGTTCTGTTACAGTTAGCTGTATTGGGTATAAGACTATGATGTGGAAAGAAGTTACTTGGGTAACTGTAAAGCAGGGAGTGAACATTTCAGGTAACTGTACTTGTCATGACTTTCTGTTTAATTTTTTTTTCTGCTTTCCACTGCTTGTGATATTTCTGACAACCTCCCCTTGGCGCCGGATTGTTTCTTCAGGTGCTTTGCTAGGTGATCTTGTCAACTCCAACAATAGGCTTTACATTGGTGTTCCACATAAGTATATTTAAAATACTGAATAGTTTAATTGCTGCTATTTGACTTGCTCTTTGACTTCTCTTGTGTTTCTGAAAGTCGGCTTGAGTTGGGCAGTGCTTCTTGAGCATGGCCTGCAGACCATGCAGGCAGGGGTTTTTAGGGTAAGACATGCTTATAGGCAAATGCAATCACRTAAAATCATGGTTAAGCTTACTTAAATATTACAATAGGAGTACTGCAGAGGATATTGCTTGAAAATAGGATTATCAGTCATAAAAATCAGAATTATTATTGAACACATGATGCTTGGGCAGCTCACGTAACAGCAGAGTTTTAAGAGTCTGAGAGGTGAGCATAACTTCAAAGGCTGCTACTTTGCTGTTACCCAGCACTACTTTGTGTGAAGGGCTGAACAAAAGGCAGTGGCTATTGAAAATACATCCTTTAAAAAGCTAAAGTTTTGAATTTTTTAAACTGTCTCCATAACTGTGAAAAAAGATGCTGTGTATTGTTTTTACAGCTATATTTCTGCAGTGCAACTTAACTAGTCATGTTCAGTCTGAACAGTTTAATATAAGCTATTATCTACTTCATTAAGCGTAATATAAATGTGTTTGTTTTAATGGTGTTAGAAATGTTATATAAAAGTCTAGGCAAAAAGCATACCTAGCCAAAGCATATGCATATTAACATATTAACATTATGCAGACTTTATATCCCTCTAAGTGAAACTAAAAGTTAGAAAATCATCTGTCTACACAAACAATATTGCTTTGACTTTTAGTGTCACTGGAATAGTGGAATCCAAAAAAAATACTAAAATGCTGTATAAAGATGATCCTCTGGAAAAAATTTTTTCTGAAGTATGTTCAGAATATGGTTACAAGTAGAATTTCATATTTGCTTCATTTTGCTTCTAGTAATTCTAAAAACAATGAATGGATAATCTTGGGGTTTTTTTTAATCATAGCTACTTTTGTTTAATGCATGTTAATTTGTCACTGGTATTTTCACTAGAGATGAACTTTTAAAAAGTTGGCCAAGCCATTTCCACTGCTCAAGGCATTGAAGTTTATGGCAGTGTTCTGATATTACCAAAGCATGTGCAGTAAAAATCAATTGGGTTCCCTATGGGCTCTCCCTGTAGGTTAGCTGGTGAACTTTTAACAAAATTTTGAGGTTTGTGAAATCTTAGTTTAGGTCATTCAAGTGTAAGAAATCGATCAGCTGAAGTCAGTTTCTTGTAATGGAAAGGGCAGGCGCTGGAAGAGCAGATGTGAACATCAGGGCTGTGCATGGTGTGACAAGTTGCATCAAGGCCAAGTGCTCCATTTCATGGCTGATTTTGAGGCTGTCAAATCAGTATAGTTCAAATTAGAATATTAGTGCAAAATTTAGTAACATACTTTTTATCTTKCAAATACCAGGATGTTTTTAAGTATATCCTGTTTTGCAAAACAATTTGGTAGAAGCAGTTTCCTTTTTGTTTGGAGGAGCAGAGGAGGGAAATTATCTGATTTCTCTTTTGAAGCGTATGCTTCAGTTCAGTGTTTGACTGGTGTGTAAGGCATGTTGACTGTATGTCTCCTCTCCCTTTCAGAGGAGAAGCCCGATTGCTCCAAGGCCCGCTGTGAGGTCCAGTTCTCGCCTCGCTGCCCGGAGGATTCCGTCTTGATCGAGGGTTATGCTCCCCCTGGGGAGTGCTGCCCGCTCCCGAGCCGCTGCGTGTGTAACCCTGCAGGTTGCCTGAGGAAGGTTTGCCAGCCTGGCTACTTGAACATACTGGTTTCCAAGGCATCAGGRAAGCCGGGGGAATGTTGCGATCTCTATGAGTGTAAACCAGGTAAAAATGGACACTTGTTGCTTTTTTGTTTTGTTTTCACTTATTTGTTTCATTTTCATCTGCTATTTCCTGTTTATTTTCTTTCTTTTCTCTTGTTACTCAATTTAAAGAAACTTGTACTGGGAATAATGTATTACAATGAATACTTCTAATGAAAGTGACACACTTGATTACATTATAGAAAGCTTTTTATATAAAAATCTATTATGCGTGCACATGGAATTAAGATTACTGTCTTAAAGTTTCTGTAGCTATGACCCTTAAAAATGAGAGAATAAAAGATTTCAGGAGAATGTAATGAAACAGCAATATTTTCAGTCTCTGTCTGCTTTTCTGTTTCATAGGACCACAAATAATCTTCTGTGATTTATTTTTCTCAGTGAAGTGGAAGGCATAACTAACTCTTCTGAGTAATTCAGGCTTGGGCAGAGATGATTAATAAAAACATAAACCAGAAAACAGTTGTATACAATTGTATAATCCAATATCTGAAAGAAGGTTCAAATGTGCTTAGGCTATACCTTACCTATGTTCATTTAACACATTCTTAAAAACCTCCAGGGAAGTCTTTGTTCTTGTGCTTCTCTTACAACTTTTCCTAATACCTAATGCAAATCTGCAGTGCTGAAAATTTAAACAAACTTTGCCTGTCCTGGAGTAGCTGGCAAACAAGTCTTTATAGTTTTCTTCAGAACATTTTCTCTGCCTTAGCCCTCTTCCATCGATAGGCAAGTCAGCTTTTCTTAGGGCATCATCTCCTTCACTTCTTAACTGTTATCCTGTTCCTCTCTAAGCTGTCTCGCATTTATCCCTGTCCCTGAAACATGGTGCCTGAAGGCAGACCAGTATTTTGATTGAGCCTTCATATGCRCAGTACAGAAAAATAATTACTTTCTATGTTTTTTGTATAAAATTCTCATAAAAGTTGAATCTTTTGGTTGTACTTAATTTGTGAAATACTGTGATCGCAAGATTTTCCCACTGCAGGACTGCCACTGAATCATTATAATTGTACACTTGAATTCTTCTCATAGTATACTTCAAKTATATCTCTACTTAATTTCACTTTACTGACTGGATTATACTGACTGGAAACTGTTCTTAGTTTCTCAGCATAAATATTAGCTCTAATATTTCTCAACTGTTATTTATATTCCCGGTTTGTAATTTATRCAGAACTCGAATCGGGACCTTACTCTCTAGGTTACTTTTTGAAAGTTGGTTTTGGCTTGTTAGCCTTRTAGAGTATTCAGAATCAGTACGTGATTGCGCTCATTGGTGTGTCCCTGCAACTTTGTGTTGTTTCTTGAGGTGCTTTTTTGTTTGTTTGTTTAATTGTAGGGAATTGTAGAAGGTAAATATACAGGGAACTGGAGAAGTGAAGTTGTATGTTGGAGGGTAGAGGAGCAAAGGCTTTGGAAAAATGGGGAAGGAGATTGATGGCATTGAAGGGAAGTGTAGAGGTATGCAGGGGTGGGGTGGGGATGGGGAGGTTAGAAACAGGAGCCAAAGGAAAGGAATGAGTAGGAGACCTTGGGAGATGATGGAAGTGTGGTTCAGATAGCCTGACTTGTGTGGTGTGTGTTGGGAGGCTAGATAAGGTGGCAATCCTGAAGGATCACGTAGGGGTAAAAGAGGTAGTAGGAGCCTGTTTGGGGATGAGGGGATTGRAAGGTGAGGCTGGTGGTGGGGGAGAGAAAGGAGGGCAGTCGCTTCAAGAGCTGAAGGGTGAGAGCACAGTGGTGAGAGCAGAGCGTGCCGGGGAATACTCTCATGTGTCTGTGTTAGGTGCTGAAAGATGTAGTGGTTAAAATAGTGGATGCAAAGCAAGTGGAGCCCCTACCTGTCCTAGTGCCTTGGTTTAGAGGTGAGGGAGGAGAGCTGAAGTACAGATAGAATTGTTAATCATCTCATAGCCCAATTTTTGTTGAGTTTCACTTCAGCAGCCCTCACGATTCATTTTTATAACTTTCATATAGATGCTTCTGTCATTTGCCAGTGCTTGACATGATAGGATGATAACGAAAGAAAACCCATCGAACAAGGCTGGCAGACAGGGAAAGGAGTAGACTAATGCAGTCAAATCTTAATAGGCTATATATTCCCATGGAAGAAGTATTGTTTCCTAAATTAGTATATATTCATGCAGTTTTTGGAGAAGCTTTMTTTTCCATGAGTAAAAACTTTGATGAGTGTTCTATCATGATCAACATTGTATATCTATTTTTAAGCAATATGCTAAACAATATTGTTTTATTTATTCTAAAGCATAAGTAAAACATTGTATGTACGTAGGCTTATATCAAAGAATCATATAATCCTATAGACTGGAAGAACCTCTGGGGATCACCTAGTCCAACCTGCCTCTCCTATGCTGTTTTATATCATTTATTCTGTRCATGCATTTGTACTATTGTATATACAGTGGTACATTGTTTCTCCATGCGTATGGATAACACGTGAATTCTGTGCGTGTGTTTKCTGAAATGGTGGTTGAAATGGAAAGACTTAGTTCCTTAATATTCAAGGGGTTCAAAGGATGGCAGGATATGTTCGGAAACCGCACTGAAAGTCTAGAAAATGTAATCTTCAGTGGTTATGTTTAATATTCTCTAAAATGTGAAGGAATGCAAGGATGATTTGCAGGGAAAAGAAAACTAAGTCACTGCTAAAAGATACTTGGATGTCACGTCACTGTCTTTAGTGGCTTTCAKGCTTTCTTTCCATCGCCTTCTCTCAAAGGAGAAAATGGAGTTAACCTCAAATGTTTTCATGTGACATGTTGTTTATGAAGAACTATTTGAAGTGCATCAGAATTTGAAGCAAAAGGTTTATGATACAATTCTTAGCTGCTATAGAAGCTAACTTTATGCTTTTGTACTAAACACTTGGAAAGTGGTGATTTAGTCTTTCCTGTGCTGAGCCATTCTTTCGCATGAGAAATGTAAAAACTACCTTGATCCCAGACCTTGAGATGCATAGGTAGCTATTTTGGTGTTCTCTGAGCTGTGCATGCTGTTCTTTAAAAAGACGGTGTAGTGTATGGAGGTGAAACTTAATGTGTTTGTGTTAGCATACTCTCCTGTAAGGTTATTTTCACCTGAGCATTAACATTTTCATGAAGAGGGAGCTTAGGTTTTATAGTCCAGAAAGGAGGTGGCAAATTACTGCAACTGAGTCATGATGTGTGTCAGTCACTATTGTATGGCTTCTGCCATAATTTCACAAATTGAAAAATGAGGAGTTCAAAGGTGCCACTGTAAACAAATTCAAGGCACAAGAAAGTCCATGAGCATTCTTAAGCAAACGCTCACAAAGATGATGATCAGTGAAAAGAAWTTGCAGCATATTTAGGAGTTCTGGAAGTGATGTGTTAAACTGTATGCTTAGAGCTTGAACGTTTTCTGAATGCACAAAAATATCTTTTTTTTTTTACTAATTTACTACTTTATATAAAACTTTTTATTAGCTAATTAAAATAAACCCTTTCAAGAAATGTATACTTTATGTAATCATTGGAGTCAAAGTAAGGCGTGAAAATAGAACTAATATTTCAGTACCAAATATCTGTTACCTCTTTTTTTAGGGATCATCTTTAAATTCATCTGGAGGAGTCCTTTTTTTTTTATTATTATTTACTGAAGTAACAAAGAATACAATTACAGAATGTTGTGTAACTCTGCAGTCTTTTCTGTTTTTCTGGAAGTTTGGCTCAGTACTTAACCAAGTTTGAGAAACCAATTGAAGTTTGAAATAAGCAGGAACATTTGTTTCCTTTTTCTAATGTAATAGTAAAGGTCTTGGGAGGGAATGCTGTGGTGGGGCGTGAATGTGGCTTATCAAATTCTGCAGGTAGTAGATAAGCTGCATGCTGGTCCTTTGCTCACCAAATCCAACTAATCCATACAAAAACTAGAGGGCACTCTGGTGCTGGTAAGATCAGTTCAAAACAAATAAAATCCTTATTTACACAGCAGGTAGGGAACTGTTGGAATTTACTACCACAGGGTGTTGTAGGGCAATCACTTTCAGAAGATGTTTTTTTGTGTGTGTGGTTTTTTTTGATTAATGTAAACAGGTGCATAAATGGATTTTAAAGTTTAGTAGGTGTATATTTTATAATATATGTTCTGTAACGCTCGAATGATTTTGGAGACTGGCGGAAGGTTAAGGAATTGATCACATACGGTAGCAAAATTCACTTGCTCTCCCTAACTAGCGTGATTAATTGCCACTGTTGGAGGTTAGAGGTTACCTACTGGTTAGATGGACCACTGCTTCTTAAAAAGCTACCGTTAAAGAGAAKGAAAGCACTTTGTTACTGCAGAAATTGTACTCAAATCCTCTTTCTGACTGATGCGTACCTGCTTGCTCATGAAAACTTCCAAATGATGACAACTTCTAAAGCCTGAATAAAACTATTTTTCCCTCCTTTCCTTAGTGTTCAGCGTGGATTGCAGCACGGTAGAATGTCCTCCTGTTCAGCAAGTCGTTTGTCCACTGGATAGCTATGAAACCCAAGTCAGGCTGACGGCCGATGGCTGCTGCACCCTCCCCACAAGGTCTGTGTCTTGTCTTGCCAAGTCTTGGGGGTTTTTAACTTGTTCTCTGTAATTCATGATGCTAAAAGCTCAGTACTATACATACTGGGTAATAGTGCATACCTCTGAAGCAATAAATGTTAATACAGACCAGGAGTCGTAAAAGCAGGTTAAAGGTAAATCAGTTTCATACAAATGTTAAATCCATATGTTTTCAAACACAAAACTCTTCTCAGTATGCGTGCATGACTTTGAGTCTTACCAGATTAATTTGTGACATTTSAGTCTCTAGGTTAATTAAGTTTGCAGGATATACAATTCAGTTGGCAAAGTAAATAGTTTTAGAAAATTTTGAAGGTCTTGGTAAGAAATTACATGATGGATGTCAAGATAAATCCGAGAAAATCTTACTGAGTTAAAAGTATACTTTGTATGTGGAAGACCATTGTAAGAAGCTCCAAGAGGATGGCTTCAGTGGAAGTGTACRTAAACAGAAATTTCAAAGGCTCACTTTCATTTTATTTCAATCTGTTTTCCAAGTAGGTATAATTTACCACACTTTTGAGTTGTTTTTGTTCCAGAATTCTGTGCCACTGTCACAGCTTCTGTTTTTACAGTATAATTCTAAATTTCTAAATTTGACAATTAAATTATTAATCATTGTGCAATGCATATGATAGCTTATTATTGAAAAAAAACCACTTTCATCCTTATTCATTGAATGCCGTGAATTTCCTTGCGTTCACAGTTGATGCTTAGTTTAGTAGTTTTTTTTCATTTTTCTTTCCCTTCCCTGAATTTTGCACCAGAAGATGACAGGACACCTCAGGCCACCCTTTATTTTYTAGCATGTTCTCATTAACCTTTCTAGGAAATATGATGATTTCATATCATTGGAGAGTTGATCAGGCTAGGTGAGACTGGACAGGAGATCAGAGATCTAAACTCCCTCATTGTACTGGCGTGGGAGCTTGCCACATTGAAGAAATTGATGATAAAATACTAATAAGGCATGTATCCAGAAAGATAAAGCCATAGCAAGATATATCAAGCTTTTAGTTTAGATGAAATCTCACATGTAAATGTCAAAGTTGAAGATTAAATTACTTATATGTAATTACTTCCAAAATTGTTTCCACCTTCTGAATTGGAAATGAAAGGTATCCACCKTCATCTGTGAACTGTGTGAATATTATAACTTTGTTATTTCTTCTATCAAGGAATGTAGATTACAGAGAAAATGAAACTTAGAAATAGAATTTTGAAAGTGTTTTCTGTTTCTAAGGCACGCAGTTAAAGGTGAGAAATGATGTTAAGTAAAATAGATAATGCTAACCTATCAYTGAAAAATCTTTTTTTAKTTCTTAGAAAATAGTTTTTAAAATACATTCAACCAGTTTGCTGTGTGTGAAMTGTGAATGATTRCTGAAGTGTACTTGTGTATGTACACGGTATTTAAGTGACAAACGCAATATTCCTGTTTCCTGCACACGATGACCCCAGTTGTATAAGCAGGCACTCTCTGCATTGCTGGGGTCAGYGTTTAACGGATAATAAAAGCTGGGATAAATGATTTGTTAGCTCTTGGATTCTTATGATGTAGTCAGGATTTCTCAAGGGTTTTGTTTGTTTTCTAAGACCATTTTTAACAATATTTCGATGTTAATCCTCTTTGCTGTATAAAACTGCAAAACAGCATAATTTAATACAAGTTTTCAGGCAAGCTGAAACAGTCATAGAGGCCTTATAGTGTTCCGCTCTGCAGCCTGCCTGTGGCGTCTAGACTTTTGGATTGCCTTAATTCAGCCAAAACAGTTAAGACTTTTTCTTTAGTAGAGTAAGTGAGAAGCAGAGGCGGAAAACCACCTGTGGTAGCGTTAAAGTCATATGAATGCTTTACCTACTGTGTGCCTACTGAGGATTTATATAGTTGTTTAGATTTTAACTGACTGCCAAGGCCTTGTAGAGAGACAGCTTGTGCCATAGGACTTTTTCATGTATCACAGGATCCTGCAAGGATATTGCATGAAGAAAGTGATAAAGGAACACAAGAAAAGAAATAATTAAGATGGATGTTAGAGAAGTGTCTGTGTGAAGGGAGAGAACAGAAGGGGTAACTAAATCGAGTTACTAACGTGCTTTGCTCATGACAACCAAGATTCAGGAATTTAGCTTGCAAATGGATGGCATTTGATGAAATTTTGGAGGTTGCTGTTTGAAACTAGGGTCTCAAAATAAGACTTCTGTTTCATAGCCAGCAAGCAAGACAAAGTAAGTTGAGTTTTATGGAGAAACGGCTCTGCACTGTGGATAGAGGGCTTTCCCCACCCTTTTTTTTTTTTTTTTTTTTTTAAAACAATAATTTTGCCATGATTCAGTTCAGAATTACCTAAATGCTGTTCTCAACTATTTAATTTTTACCTTTTAAAAATAAATACTAAAGAAGTCTTTCTGTGTGTTTTAATGTGAGATGAAAGTATTTTTTGAAAGCAAAGATAGTGTGTTGTACTGAATCATAATCTTCAGACTTCACAAAACAATTTCTATTGGCGTTATAGGCTTCTTCAAGAAATGATGATTGTGTCATTTACTGCTACTAAAATAATGACTTAAATCTTAAATTTTCCAATAAATGAACAAATTGCATATTTTGGTAGATCTGCACTAAATATTTTTGGATTAACTGTATTTTTTCCTTTTACCTTTCCTTTACCTTTCCCTTTAATTAGAATAATCAGTAAATTTAATCTTTGTGAGCTTTTCTCACCTTTCTCCCTGTTTAAACTCTCTAGTTTTGTCAGGCCACTTCTGTGCTCTAAACATAGGCCTTCCCTCGACCCACTGCTTGTTCTTGCTGCACTGTCTCCTCTTGCTTGTCTGGTGCCTTCAAAATTCCTTCTGTTCTTCACTTTCACTGAGATCTTTTTTCAAGGGATCTGGGTTTTTCTTTTAATAAAATACGATAAACAAAACTTTTTACAATGGGAAAGATGTTAATGCTGTGCTGCTGCTCAAAGGAACTAGATGTGTAAAATGCAGTAAGCAAAACCTGATTAACTGTACTGAGAAAAATAATGGAAAATTTGATAGGGAATTGAACTGGTGACTGTACTTTCATCCTTTAATCCTTAATACCAACCAATGCTGCTTTGATAGAGACTGTTTTGTGAAGTTCGACTTTGTGTTTTCAAGATACTAATTTGATTGTCTGAGCTCTTTTCTAAATTTCTAGCTTCTCTAGTYACCAGTCCTTTTCATCTTTTTGGATTCTAGCTGGGAGGGAGGAGAAGAGCTTTCTATACTGTCTCACAAGATTAACACTTTCAAAATGGAAACATGTCCCCTTCTCCAAATTACCTAATTTTGAAGAAAACTTCCCACACCCCACCTCCTTCAGATTTTTGGAGGAATTTTGGAGTTAGTCATGTTGAAATGTTGCATCAATGTGGTCCCGCTTTATCTCCTTTGATACCTATATGTGCATGCCACATATCCGCCCTTTTGGGAGGAGCAAAGCATCTAGGAATATATTCACCAAATTGTAAAAGGTTTCCTTGACTGACTGTCTTTAAAACCTCACACCAGAAGCACGGATATGTTCTGGTTTAGAAAAGGTTCAGAAATAATAGGTACAGGTTTGTCCGTAAAAGTTTTAAGGTTGTTGTAGGGGAGAGAGAGAAAAATGTAACGAAGCGTAATTGACATAACGCATTACCGAGAGCACTCCACTTGGAAAGGGTGAACTGCTCAATTAATCTAAACAGAACAGGGTTAGAAGTTGTGATGATTAAGTATTTCATTTTTCAGATAAAAAGGAAGAAAGATATTTTACAGATCAAGTCACTTTGTGTGATGAATAGTAACAGTGAATGTGGAGTCTAACGATTTTAATCAGATCAGTTCACTCTCGCCTAGTTGCAAATAGCTGGATCACAGTCTGCAAACCACGCAAAGTAGGAAAAAGAATAAATTTAACCAAAACAGTTTTAAGACTGTATTATAAAGCAGAGAAACACTTTTCCGCATTCAGAATACTCTTCAGTGTTGTGGACCTTTGCTAAACAATAAGTCTTCTGCTGTTCATCTTTGAAATTTTACTGATGGAATTTCTGAAAATTTGCTTCTTGGAATTTCTGAAAACTTGTTGCACTTCTTGAAAGCATGACTCCTGATACATGGAAAGATGTCATCTTTCCATTTGAATATTAAGGGAAACAAGTTTTTTGATCATGGAAAAACTGGGATGCTACAGCAATCTTCTGGTCTCACTTTTTTCTATAATTCATTTATAATGGAATAATTTAGATGACCATTTAACTTTCATATGTTTGCCATATTTTGGGGAAGGATTTTCATATATGCCCCTTCTTGAAAGTTTAGTTTGTAGACTTTCTAGTATATACAAAACATTTTWGTAAAATTTGAAGTAGAATAGCAGCAGGGGTGATCAAAAAGTTTAAATTTCCAAAATAGGAAGAGTAAATTAACTGTGACTCTATGGAGTCTATACTATATAGTCTATAGTATAGAGCTACCTTAAGGGAAAACAGAGAGCCATTCAATATCGTGAATAGCACGGAGAAGCTAGATGCAGAATAATGACTCTCTTTTCCTTTTAAATAGTAATCTGTGGGTATCAAACTGTGTGAAAAGTCAAAAAATAACTATTTGGAGATGTTTGGATTTGTATCTTGAGTCTCTCTTGATTTGATTTTATGGAGATAAGTCACTCAAGAGTAAAAAGTGTAAGCACTAAATCTATATGAACAAGCCTTGGAGTTTTGTATGTCAAAGTTCAGATGATTTAAAAAAATCTTTACATGAGTTAATAGAAGAAAAAAACAAAAGCTAAAGTGAGAATATTATCCACAAAAAAAATCTTCTGGTGAGATATCTCCTCCATGGTTGTCTGAAGTCCTGGATAACAGAGCAGGGAATCATCACCATGCTGTTAACGTTCCTCCCTAGATATTGTGAATAGACCCTGTCTGCTTGCCTTGAACATGAGAAACAGACGTAACATGAAAGTACTTAGCAAAATGCTAACRCGTGAGAGCACAGGCCGTTTTTGCAGTGGTCACAGTTGCTGTCTGGGTGTGCTCAGATAGAAGCAGCAGTCTGGACGGTGCTCCGCAAGAACCTTCAGCTCCTCACGTATCTCTTCAAATACGAATCCAGAGATGTGCTGCATAGTGTTGATGAAGAGAAGCTAAGGGAGGCCCAGGAAAAACCTCCCAGTGACAAGTGGCAGTCCTTTTTCCAAGGACTCTTGTCTGTAATTGGTACAAGCTGCTGAGCTCAGGTGCTTTGAGGCAGAATTTTATGGCAGATGACCCTTTGGTCTGACCTTCTATGGTTGTTCCTTTGTATGTCTATTTGAAGAAAAATATTTAATCATTGAGGTATTAATAACAATACTTTCTAATGAATTTTGCTACTTTGACGTAAGTATTAGAATGATCTTTTCCCATTATTCTGCTAAGCAGTGTAGGTCGAGCAGATGATCTCAGAACAGCAATATATTCAGGAATGTGGAATAGTTAGCCTTTTAAAGCATCTTTGAATAAGCAAAAAAGTGACCAGGAGGAGCAGAGCTATGTTTTCTAATATTTTTAGGTTTGGTTTACAATAAAAAAAAAAAGACATGAAGCATTCTTGCTTTGGTAGTACATGCTAGGTATTAATATCCTTGAATTAATCTTATTTTAGACTCTCATACTTCATATCACTGTTATATAAGAGATGAACAAATATTTCAAGTATTGACCTGAACCTTAAGGGGAGGTGGAGAGAAGCCAACAGTGAATTAAAAAATACCTCCCTAGTTCACTCAGAAAAATTGCCTGACAATATCTTTTGTGGTACTGTTTTGAATTGCTCATTTTAMTATTTTGATAGCTTAGTTCTAGGGAAATATGTTGTGCAAAAAAAATGCTATTTAAATTTCATGAGCAGTGAGGTAAAATCTTTATAATACAACCTAATRTATTTGAAATCAGGCAATAATTCATTTCTAGCAAGAGAAGGCACACTTTACGTGTATAAAAKAATTGGTTTTTGTATATGTTGGTTATGTTTTGCTTTCACAGTTATCATTTCCTAATAATGTGACCATCTATTTCCATCAGCAAGCTTGCAAAAAGGGAGAGATTATGAATGTCATTTGATAACCAATTTCTGTCTGTTTTCCTGAAAGACTGGAATTGCAAGAATATTGGAAGTAGTACAGTGAATTACTTATAAACACATTATTTGTAAGTGATTTTGATTTCTAGTCCTTAGAGATTCTACTTTATTTGTATGATGGTCACATCTTAACTACTTGCGAATTGTAAAACAAGAAAAGAAATAGAGACATATACTATCATCGGTTAACTATCATGGGTTAACTTGGTATGACTTCTTAACTTGATTGGAAGTGTTGGTTATTCATACACTAGCTTTGATTTCTAGGTAGGCAAATAGCCTGGAAACTTCAAATTTGAAGTAATTTACTCAATTCAGAAAAAAAGCTACACAAAGTTTTGAGCTCTTAGAAATGGTCTGATAATAAGTTCTATCTTTAGCAGCTCATCTGCCTTCTCTTTATGAAGTATTATTACTGATTTTCAAAATGAAAACTAAAAGCTTTCTAGGAAAACAATATGTTAATTACTGATATAGTTAATCATACTGTCAAGAATTCAAATGACCTTGAAATTTTCTGTCTTTATATATCTGAAAAATTAGAAAAAAAATTAGTAACTGAACCTTTTGGATGGAGGTATCCAAATGGATTTCTCTTTGCCCCTGTAGAGTTACTGTTTTTACCTAGGACTGGATTTACTTTTTCCAAGATTAAATGGATAGTTGATCCATTAAGCTGCAATTTGCCCAGTTTAGCAATTCGTCATCTTGCCTACTTTAACTCRTGTTATGACTTCAAGTATAGATAGTAGCATGGAAATAATCTGTTGTGGACATTGACACTGTCATGATAATATTTCAGTTTGCTGTAGCCTAATCTCTTATACTCTGTGCATCATGATAGGAAGGTCTTACTTTTCATCTCTTCTCCCTTCCATCTCATAGCTCATCAAGCTTGGGTAATGCGGAGAGTTCTCCTGAATATTTCTCACGTTATAATACCCTTAAGTGTTCATATTGTTGACAGTCCTTTGGAATTGTTTCTGTTTTGCTTAGCTAGTGCTAATTTTAACACAAAGTATATTAGATTCCTTTCCTGCAAGGAGAAAAGAAGGACCATGATAAAATCTCCACAGGAATTTGATGCATGTTTCAGGAATGCCTTTCTGCAGTCTCAGTGCTTCAGATTTCATTTTCTTTATCCACAAAATAAATATTCCCCATCCCCACTCCAGCCTTCTCATTCACTGGTAATAAATCTTTCTTCCAGGATAACTGTTCTTATTTTCATAGCCAGTTTAATATAGCCAGTGTGCCTTTTGCCTGGAGGTATCTTTTGATTCTACCACTGAAACATTTTTTCTGAGATTACCATGTCCTCTCTTTTCATGTGTTTTATGAGAATAGAACATGTATTTAAAAGAAGTGAATAAAGATTATTAGATTGTAAATAGTCATTTACAAATATCTCTTTTTTTTTTCTTCCTTTTTCTTTTTGCACTTCCGTTGACCTGATGTAAAAAGAAAAATGATGACAGAATCAAGAAAATACTACATGAACCTGAAATAATTAAGTGATGATATTATTTTGAAATTAGTAGAAATAAAAGATCAAAGTAAATCTAAATGAAAAAAATATAGTGGTGAAATAGTTACCTTCTTGAATATGTAATGCATTAACTACTTCGTATGGTTAATGAACATATTAGATATCAATAGATATCCAGATATTGATATCTGTTGATACATTATCAAAAGTAGGGGGTTTTGGCTCTGTATATACTCAAAGAGATTTAGATCACTTATTGATTATTTGCAAGATTTCTGTCAAACTTCCGTGTAAGTGACTTTTTAATGAGAATTGTTAATCTCTTCCTCATAGTCCTGCTCTCTTTCAGGTCTACTCCATGGTATCCCTTGGATGATTTTTAATATTACTCACATTCTCTCTCCCATGTGCATTCTTTCTCATTCACTCTTTCTTGCTCTCTTTTTTGCTTTTCCTTCTTTCAAATCCTGTCTCTTGTTCTCGTGTGGGACTGTCTAATTTATTTAAAGGCTATATTCTTCCTGCCCAACTCAATTTGAATTCTAGTATATGTCAATATTCTCAGCCATGTGATTAGAGCCTGCTCTTACAATGTGAGGGATTATTCTTGGAAACTCAAATATTGAATTGTCTTTAATCTTGAAACCTTTCAATTCCACTGTGTCGTCTGAAGTTTTAGTAGTGTGGYTGTAGCCTGCATAAAGAAATAAGACAGTGCATTAAGACCTCCTTTCCTCTTGGGAGCTTTTCCCTCTGTTAGATTTTCCTTAGATGAATTACAGTTATACAGGGARCAGCTTAGAGGCTACTACACTGTATCTACAATTCAGGAGTCTGAATTGCTAAATTTTGTAGACATTTAGAATGATGCTTGGGCACTATGAATAGGATTATTACAACCTACTAAACTTCTCCACAACTTATTAATATAATACCAAGGCAAAGACATACTCCACATGGTTAGCTGTCTCTGATAGAAAGCAAAACTTGAATACCATTTCCATTCTATCTCTCTTCCAAAAGACACTACAAAATCTGCTATGTAGCATAAAACTGATTTTGCTGTCTTTATAAAGAATTTGATCAGAATTTTCAGATGTTGTCTGGCAATGCTGCAGTTGTGCTGTGCTGTCAGATTTCCTCAAGCTTCTTCCTGAAAGACTTCAGTCTCCAAAACAGTGTTTTCCATGCTAATAGCTTTGAAATATGGTAAAAGATTTTCCTAGCAAAGCTGGCCCAGAAATATGTAGATGATTTAAAGGTCTTTCTCCTATGCATGACTTCTTTGGATTATGCATAGGCATTCTCTTATACATGGATTTTTTTATAATCAAATAAATTCAAAAATCTTTATGATATTCTAATATAAAGAAAATGCTCATATAAAGAATTGAGAAGTTACAAGCATATTTCAAAAGGCTTATTGTGGAGGCAGCAAAACTAGTTTAGTTCATTATGCTTAACTGTTACAGGAAAAAAAACACAAACAGAAACCCTGAAATATGTGCTTTGTAACTGCTGCTGTACTTCCTCATCTACATGCTCCTAGAGTTAGATTGCATCACTTTGTCTTGGCACACTTTTATTTGTGAAATGTGATATAGTCATGCTTATTTAACAAAGATTGATATGTCCCTTGATAGTAATACTCAAACATAATGCAGTATTTTAAAAGATCATTTTCAGGTTATATAAAATAAGTCCTGTAAGATTTCTTTGCCATTACGTGTATCCCTTCTTGCTCTTTTCCTTCAGAGTGGTATCATACAAGGGAAGAATATAACAGCACTCACTAGTAAGATTAATGGGAGAGATGTCAAAAAACCTGTCTGCTGGGAGCGGGCTCTTCCTTCTTCAGTTGTGTCCTGGTCTGAGATGAAATTGCTGTTGGGCAGTTCAGGAGGCAAACATGGAGCTCTGTCTTGCCATTTAGGAGTAGAGAATAAATAAACACCAAGTGAATACTGATGATGCCTCTTGCTAATTAATAGTTTAATTTGAGATTATTTGGAATAGTTTGATACATTTTGGGCTCCTATTTTTGTTTGCTTTAACTTATAATTGCAGGATCATGTTTGATTCTTTTTTTGCCTTTTGAAAATCATACACATTTGTTGGATGCCAAATTAGTCTGCAGGTTGTTTAAAAAATCCTTTGAACTGCAGCAGGAAAGCTGACTGCTGCTCCCTGGCATTTTTCAGCTGTAATACTTGCATATTTTTCCCTGATCTTTTTGTCCTATGTTTTGTTGAATCGTGCTGTTTACCCTATGTCAGCCACCTCTGTGGCAAGAACTCTGTTACATGTAAATTAAAGCAAATTGGAAGGGTTGGTCTTCAAAACAGTGCTGTTGATATTACTGGAACATGCTGGGTGTCACAGGGGAGCTCGATTTGAAATTTCATAAAGCAAAGAACTTGGACACCAGCATGTCACTACTGTTTACCTGCATTTTATGTCTTATAGTTCTCTAGGCTGCTCATTTAAAGAAGTATTATCTTTCACATTAATGAAATGGTTTATCTGTTAGAATAATCCAGTCTGAAAAACTAACTGTAATATTTTGTATGTATCTATTTTTCTTCATTGTTTGACATCGTGCATAAATGATTGCCCTTCTTTAAACTGCAGATGGCACCGTCAAAAAATACAAAGAGACCATGCCTTTTTTTTTGGCTTGATACAGATTTAGTGATTCTGCATGGTATCTAAGGTATAAATTACTTACCTTCCTTTGTCTTTAATTATATCTCATAGAAAACTGGGGAATTGAGTGTTCCCTGCTGAGAAGACATTGTTTGTCCTGATGAATAGGCTTGGATATTGCTCTTCTTGTTTTACCAATTTAGGTCTTCACAGACAGAGCTGAAGTCTAATTTAGAAAATCTTAGAGAATAAAATTATTTTCAGCCTGAAACAGTTTTTACCTGAACTTATGCCTRCAGTACTAGACAAGTGTTGATGTTGCACAGTGCCATTACGTTTCTTGCTGGATCAGAAAACCCTAACAAAACAAGTCGAGCAGTTTAACTTACTGATATAAAAGTGTGGGGGTTTTTGTTTGTTTTATTTTGTTTCAGTTTTTTAGTCTGGTCATGGGGTTAATAACAAATGATTCTAAAATAAAAATGTACTAATTCAATAACTAGAGCTTGTATTATAGCTTACCATTGTCTCTTTGCATATTCTTTTTGCTGAGGTGTGGCTTTATTTATGGGTTTTTTTCCCTTTTCTTTGGTTTCAGATGCGAATGTCTCTCTGGTTTATGCGGTTTCCCCGTGTGCGAGGCAGGCTCCGTTCCCCAGATAGTCTCGCGTGGAGATGGAACCCCTGGCAAGTGCTGTGATGTCTTTGAATGTGTCAATGGTACGTGAAGTTTTCTCTTGCACCCGGAGAGCAATAATTTATTTGTCTGTGGGAGATGTTGGGTTTTGGTTTATTCTTAATGTGTCAAGATTTAAAGGAAATCATTTGCTTGAAGTTTATTTAATAAGAAGGAACTGGAAGTAGTATTGAAGGTATTTAATTGGGAAATGGGACATTTGAAGGTGATATCCAGGTTCTTTAATTTCTGAAGCATTCTTCCCTATAGCTGCAGGGATTTCTAGTTTTAACAAAAGACTCCTGATATATCTAAAGAATGCTCAGTGCAATTCATATGGTGTGTTGGAAGGAGATCTAAATGTTTGAAGAATGGTAGATAGAAAAGGAAAATTTTTCTTGAACATTTGCATGCTCGTATAATTTCTGAGAATAAGAAAATTGCATGTATGTGCTCTCATAAACAGTCTTGTTCAGTTGTACATTTATATTTTTGAAACAGTTTCTACTTTTACATTCTTTTACAACATACACACAAGTATTTATTTAGATATCTCTCCAGGAGAAGGTTTTTGATATTTCTAGACAATAATAATAGTAATAAGAAAAAAACTTATTCATGTGAATCAAAAAAATCACATGCTCTTTAGCTTTCTGATCAGTTCTTTCCATGTTTTGGGTAGGATTGTAGATACTGTAAAATTAAATGCAATTTGCCTAATTTGCTTGTATACCACCTATTACAGTAAAATAATATATATCTTTTTTTATTTTAGAATCTTGCCATTTTTTAGGTCATTTTGATTTGTAAAGTTTTAAGCATTCGATTTGCGTGGTACACTTCACCATAGTGCTTCGTTCAGGATTTACTTTGATTCTTTTGGTAGGTGATGCTAAGCCTATTTCCAAGGTCATGTCATTTTTCATCTTTAAGTCCAGTCTGTTTGTCTATAAGTTCCTAAGGCACATGTTTCCCTTTGGTCTATAAATTTTCTGTGGATATGGCTATTGAAGTTGTTGTGATCTATATCATGCAGAAATGTGTTAGAGATTTTTCAATTGCCCACTTCTTTTCATCATTTGTCACTTCTACATCTGATTTCCCTAAAGTAATAGTACTCATTTTGCATAGTTACAAGTGAGTTTGGGCTGTCTTTGCTCTACTACTTTAGCATCATTGCTTTATTGCTTACTGCAGTTTCCTCCATAGATAATACGTGGTACAGAGGTCAGTTTTTTTCTTGTGACGCAGGCTTTCCCATTCCTAATCTTCATTTGGTGTAGGCGATGAAGACAGACTAAATTGGAAGGAAAAAAGAGAGGAGTTTTTGAAGGGAGCTTTGCTGCCAGAAAAGGGAGCAGAAAGGCCAAGTGGGAGGAAAGTTAGTAGGAAGAGATAATCTTTTGTCTTATTTATGTCCTTAAAACATCAMTATTAAGTACTGTAAGTACTGTAATGTGAAATATAGGAAAGTATGAAAAAAWTTTTTTTAATAGTTTCTCTTTGAAAAGCAAAATTTTTTTCCTGAGAAACTTGATTGAAAAGTTAAAAAATAGGTTGTATCTATTAAGGGACGTTTTTCTCAATACCATAGTCTGATTTAAAACAGAAACAAAAACAAAACTGTACAATACAAATTTGAATATGTTTTAAGTATATTTACAACTGTGATGTTTCAAGGTGAAGTTACTATTGATGTATGGAAGTATGGGAGAAAAAGAAATAAAAGGAAATATTTAGACCTAAAACATAGACCTAAAAATGTCAAATAATTTTGTTAAAAAGCTCGTTACATCTGTAGAACATTTGCTCATGAGACTTCCRCATGTGACATTTGGATCACGAGGCAGTTAACTAGTGAGGACAACATTGTAAAAATTTAGTCTGTATTGCCTTGCAACGTGGAGTTTCTCAAGTGCTGCTTGGTGGAGGCCAGTGCAATCACACCAGGAGCAAATAATGCAGGTCACACCTGTAGCATGGGCAGCGATGTCCTGTGAAACTGGTTCCTGCAAGAGCTTGCTAGATAAATGTGTGGAGCGCCAATAAACGGGTGGGGGGAAGAAGCCTCTGCTGTTACTAATGTCATTTGAAAAGTCTCTTTGTGAGACCGATTTCTGTTGTTTAGAGGGGACTAAAAAATGCAGATGAGAAATAGCACATAGCAATGACAGATGAACAAAATATCTTAGTGATATTCATAGATTTTTTTTTTTTTTCTTTAAAAAGAAATTGCCTTAGGGATAATGAAGTCTGAATCCATAAGATATAGGACATGCTGTTCTCAACAGTGGGGGTGGTTACTTATTGGCATGAATTGCCAGGATGATGTTGAATTTGTTATCTTGTCCTTTAAAAACTAAGATTAGATGCCTTCTTAAGACATATATTTTAATCAGATGCAAGTTAAAGTAGGGAAATTGTGTATTGAGTGCTACYAGCTAGTCAAACTAGTTACTGCTTCTGGATTTGAGCATTTAAATACCCCAAGGGAGGGAGTGAGGAGGAGGRGGCTGGCCTCTTCTCAGTGGTGGCCAGTGATAGAACTAGGGGAAACGGCCACAAATTGAGGCACCAAAAGTTCCACAGGAACTTGA
Organism: Eudromia elegans; assembly: GCA_003342815.1. NCBI lineage: Eukaryota > Metazoa > Chordata > Aves > Tinamiformes > Tinamidae > Eudromia > Eudromia elegans. The sequence continues at coordinate 2,899,189 of PTEX01000018.1, read as the reverse complement.
GAAAGAACATCTTAACGGTGAGGGTGACAGAGCCCTGGAACAGGCTGCCCAGAGAGGTGGTGGAGTCTCCTTCTCTGGAGATCTTCAAAACCTGCTTGGATGCCACCCTGTGCCATGTGCTCTAGGGGACCCTGCGTGTGCAGGGGGATTGGACTAGATGACCTCTACAGGTCCCTTCCAACCTTAAGTATTCTRTGATTCTGTGATTTCTGAACACAGTCAAGAGAAGGCATAAGCAGTGATGTCAGTACAGTTTTCCTGATACTATGTACCTATTTTGTGATAGAAGGTGGAGGAGGGGGAAAATCTGATCATCTGAGTTCCCTTAAAATCAAAGGAATCTGAGGAGTGAGTGTACTTAGACTGCAGGTATARGGTTTGTGCACTGGACAGAGGGACAGGGAGGGTTAGGTCACTCTAATGATGCACATAGTGTTAAAGCAAGAAAGCTTCCTGCAATACTTATTGCAAAAACATGCAATGCGTTAGAATGGCAAAGCTGCCCTTTCATAGGGGAGTTAGGGAGGCAGGAGAGTGATTTGTTGCTGCAGGATAGCACTGGTGGCCACTTGAGATAGGTGGTGTACAGTAACAGCGAAAGAAGCGTAACATGAAAGATAAGCTCCGKTGTGAAAACTGTGCACAGTATGTTCGCTGTGCTGGTGGGCAGACCAGGCTGTTTCGTAGAGGGTTTTGTTCCTGGATAGCTTATTAGCTCTATTACACATCCTGTAGATCTTTGCTAATATTTGTAACCAGTGCATATTTTAAATGTCTGTTTGGTTTGTCTGTCTTGAAAAAGTATAGTCAATATGTAGTGAAAAAAATCTTCTACAGTCCTCATTCTTTGCAGATATTCATTTTTTTTTTTTAGTTATTCTAGTTAACTATATCAATTCAGTAAGTCAATAAGTTAATTTATTATTTATGCTTCAGATACACAAAAGACAAGACCTTATTTTCCTAATCATRTGTTAATCTGCTGGTTTTCGTAGTTTGTTAAAAATAATAAACTGTGTAAATGTTATTCCTCCCTGAAATGACATTTACTCCTGCTTTTAGAAATACTCCTAATATTTCAGTTTAATGATTTAATTGGAACTTGTTATTAATTATTACTTCTTACTCAGTTGTCCCTACTGTACTTGTAGATGTTCCATGTTTTCATAGGTTGAGCTTCTTTTCTGGATCTATATTATAGGAAATAATTTAGAAATCAGTGCTCAGAGGCACTTGACTTGAATGTCAAGAAAAAAAATATATTGGTATAGCAGATGATGTTACTAATGGTTCTGTGTGGAGTTTTAATCAGCATAAATCTACCCAGAGGTCAGAGTATTTTGTGTAAAACTATTTTAYTAATGAGAGTATATGTGTTTTTTAAAATCTAGCACCATTGTGCTTAAAAGAATTCACCATTAAAATGAATAGATAAGTATTATTGTCATTAAAATATCACTCTTCTCCCTAAGGTCAGTCAACATAAAACGCTGAAACTTGCATTGCAGTCACGTCTTGCTGCATGAGAATCCAGGGATTAGTATAACAGAGATTAGTAGGTAACAGTGAGGAGCAGCTGCATACACACTCAAATGTGCTAATTTCTGCAAAGCACGAGGTAGATGTAGGAAAGACAACCTGTGAAATCTTCTGAAAATAGCTTCCTCTTAACATAAGAAACTGAAAGTGGGAATTTTGCCTATTGTTTGGTTCCAACTTTGAAACATAGGGCAAATTTCGGTGAAATTAAGACTGTATATTGCTTTGTTTAAGCATGGATTATTCTACTTTAAAATTTTCCTTTTTGTACTGATCTAGAGTACACTATATAGTATATGGTATAAATTTGGAGTAACTAGAGCAAGAGTAGAGCAAGATGCAATCCTCCCCAAAACGCCACACTTCTTGTAGGCTTTCTTCTGATTCACTCTATACTCCTTAGTCACTGTGATTTTTATCTACTCATCCTGCATGCTGCCTCTTCTAATTGGAGAAGTTGTAAAGAAAAAAAAAGATTTGGTGTTAAATGAAAAGTTTTAAGAGTGTCAGCAAATGAAACCAAGGAGGCTCCAAAGAGTGTCCACTGGGACTGGGAGTAGCTGATGCTGCCCTAAAGAAGCAAGCAGAGGGGAAGGAAGGAGGAGAATTTCTTCTGGGACCAAAACTTACTAGTTTAATAGTGCTGTTTCAGGCAATACTCTTGATCACACAATGCCATGAAAGTAATCTCCTATATCATCAAGCTTTTTCACCTGATGTGGCTGTTAATATCTCTACTTTTAACTACTACTGTGTTTTTTTTCTTCATCTGAGCAAATATCTGACCTGAATGAGCCATTCCTCTTTTCTCTGTGTCTCCTGTGTTTCCTCAGACTTGCTTCTCCATATGGTGGTACAGCATGAAGAGAGATTAAATTTAACCACAATCGTGTCACCTGTAATTGCAATTACACCTCACACCTCCCAGCAATTGCTGTTCCATTTCCTATTCCCTTTATATGTTACTAAGTTATGATGCGTGAAAGGATAGAATGAAATAGTCATTTTTGAATAACTTAAGTCCAAATTGTTCCAATCAATTCATGTCAGTTAGTGAAAATAAGATGCCAGGTAAATTATGTGAAATTGATGGTATGTTGATGGTACAAAGAATGTTAGTTGCTAAGTGGTGTAGTTCTGTGTAGTTGTAAAAATAAAGTGGAACTTTGGTTTCAGTGAAGTGTTCAATAGTTACAAGTTGGTTTTAGTCCTGTTCTTTCTAGATTACCTTTTTAAGAAGATGCAAAACCAAAGGACTTTAAGAATAGTCCTGCTATTATGTTTATATTGCTATTGTATATATTTTCCCTATGATCTGAAGATATTTTATTTSCACGTAGCTTGTCTTGAGATATTTCCAAGCAAACTAAAGCATCTAGTATGTTTTTCCTTATCACTATTAAATGGGTAAATTCCCATAAGTATATTTTATCTTTTTTATTTTTCTTTAACTCTGTTACCATGGATTTTAGAAAAGAGAAGGCTTTTATGTATTATGTTTATACTGACACAGAATTCAAATTTATCAGATTTCCTCACTTTCGTTTAGTGGAAAATTCACAATACTTTCACCAGTTCCCTCCTGGAACCTTATACAAACTCTTCTGTATACTGGAGGAGTGTCCCACGTGCTGGAATCATGTGCCTTTCAGTCCTTTAAAGAACAGAAAACTGTCTTGAATCTCACTTCTCCTTTGGACAGGCCAGAATCTCTCTGGTACTACAGGAGAAAATGTCAGAATTTGCCTACAAACAGTTGCTGARGCATCTTGTGCACTCAAAATAACTTTGTACAGAATTGCTTCCTAGCAAGCAGTGGACTGCAGAACTTAGATGCTTCTTTAAACCATTTTGTGACTTTAATCAAAGAGAAAAAAACAGCAATGGGAAAACTACAGATATCTCAACATTGGAAATTTTATTTTGCAGTAGGTCAGTCRGTAAAACTATATTTGGTTAGATTTAAAAATACAGGGTAAAATACGTTAGACAAGTGATTTGATGAAACGGATTGTATCTGTTTTCGGCTCAGATCTGTAATATCTGTTTTCTATTCAGTTTGAACCCTTTAGAAATTAGCAGGGTCCCTGCGGTGTGCGGCTCKGTGGCCCAGTGTGACTCCAGCTTTAGGGCTCTTGCTCTCAGAAGGAAAAGTTGTGGCTATATGAGGCCACGCGGAGAGTTAAATTTGTGCCAAAGTTCTCTCTCACTTAACTCCGGGGCAGGAGCTTCTGTGGCCTGCATGCCAAAAAATGTACAGTTTCTCATAGTCATGTTAGTCATGTATTTGGGATCACGCCTGATATCATCTGTCCTAGCAGAGCTGGTGCAAAGGCAGCATAAGCTGCGCATTGTTCTGGGTACTGTGCCCTCTGCTCTGRCTCCTTTCACAGATACTCCCTCGTACGTCTGGGCTTGGTCTGGATCACTCTTGTTTTACTGGGTTATCTGATAGTTGGCAGACGCTGAATTGATGTTCGTGACTCCATGGCCGGAGGGTCTGCCTCGTGCCCACKGTTTCGTGATGGTGGCTGGGATCAGAAAAGGGCCTTGGTGCTTAGGGAGTTTTAAGTTCTTCGTTCTAGAAAATTCAGTCAAACATCTTTGTCACACAGCAGAGCTTTGATGCCTGAAGAAGTCCATCTCCAGTATTTTCTTTGTTAGTAGTCTCTTTGCATTCAGGGTTACCAACCTCTAGAAGAAGATGCATTTATTTAATGTTAACTCTTAATTATCACTATTCTCTCGCTCCTTTGTGGTTGTTATATGTATTCTGTAGCTTGAGTGTTGCTATAATATTAGGCGTTCACTTTGAGTTACAAAACCTGGGTTTTTTTCTTTGGGACACAGTACTTGGTTTGGTTTGAGAGTCAGTACTGCAGCCTTAAGCACAATTCTAACACAAGGAATCTTTGTCTGCCAACTGAATGTATATGATTAGCTCAGTAGTTTAACATGAATGTATACACTACCATAAATCTGACTTAAAAAGTGAAATACCATAGTGCTTTTCATTGTAGGAATAAAACATACTGTTTCCTTTTAGAATTTACAGGTTTTGTTAGGTCCGGTTTGGGCATTTTAAAAATGAATGATAACTCATGAAAGGAAGTGCTTCTACTTTCCTAACTAGTCATGAATTCATGTCTGCTATTTGGAGATTTAAACAAAAACAGCAAAAATCCGGAAAGCTGTAGTCAAAATAGTGAAGTCAGGAGCAAATGGATTAAAGACCTTTTCAGTTGGCACTTTATCCTTTTTGAAAAAGTTTTTAGAATAACAGCTTGAGCTACATAAACTTGAAATATTTTTCAAGTGTTTGTTTATGTGAATGACTTTCTAATGAGGTCATAGCTGTTTTCCTGGACACAGTGGTATTTCCTCTTTACTCTCTCTTTACACAGCTTTGAATGCAGACCCTTGAAGACAGAGCAGGCATATAAAAATCAAACATTGCTCAGGAAATTTCCATGTTTCAATGTCAGCGTTTTACAGTCATATGAAATGACTTGAGACTGGAGCTGAATGTGTGCAGGGAGGATATTAGAGTACTGAAATACTTCAGAATTTGAAAGAAAATCTATATTGATGTCAAAAGTAACTCAGATGAAAAGTTTGCAACACTCCAAAAATTAGAGGATTGGGAAGAAGGAGGAAGAACCTACAGTTTCTGAATTTTTCTTTAAATATTTTTTATGCCTTGTGTGAGAATGACCCCCCCACCAAAAAAATCGCTTGATCTTGAAGTGGGCATAACTTTCAGCAATATGTTGCTGGCCTWATGTACCTAAGTAGTGTTTTTCACATCATCGCTGGAAGTCAGCAGCATACGTGGTTGTCTGCTTTCCTGAGCAGACATTATTACTTTAGTGCTGGTTAATATACTACAGGGAGGTAATCAGTGCAAATTCATTCCATACTGTCCAGAAAATCATTCTTTTTCTTCCTTCTTCCTATCCTTTGCTATATTTAGTCCAGATGTAATTCTTATCAGAATTTGGTAATGTTTTTAAACCATGATGCTGTTACTGAAACAGATAGTCTCCTGTTCTCAGAACCTTTGGCTTTTGCAGCCAATAGAATCAAAGTTTCTGAAACTCATGTATGTTTTATGGGTGCTATTTTACCTCAGCAATGTTTTCACATAGCTTGGGCTAAGTTCGTGGAAGGCCAAGGATTAAAGCCAAGTTGTTTCCAAGCGGGAGGAAGATTGGACTGTGAAGTAATAATTTCTTAGTGACTAATATGGCAGAGGAAATTWGCTGGTATATTCTATCTGACTGTAAATTTGGAATATTTGAGTCTCAGTGACTTGGCCCTAGGCTGTAGAAATGTACAGTGGTCTGAATCCTCCATCCCTGGCTCTCTGGGCAGAACATAGTGTGAGTGGCAGTTTGTATGTGCTCCACTCCCCGCAAGCTGAGAAGCCCTAAGGAGTCTCTATGAGCCAGAGTATGAGGATTTCCTTCATAATCAGGAATCAAACTTCATGAGGGGCGKGGGCAGTGTTAAATCTAGTGTGTTTGTTTGTTAATATCTTTTTTTTTTTTCTTTCTTGTATAAAAGGTAAATAGACCTAAAGTATTTCTTTCCAGAACCAGGAATTTCTAGAAGCATTTTAATTCCCACTAAATTTAATTATGAAATTAATTGTAAATTCATAATATGTTTACAATATAAGTTAATGTAAGTTATTTATTTTATGTAAGGAGTGTAGATGGTCACGTGAGTAGCATGACTCAAGGTTGTTTGAACTGAGACGTATTCAGTTGTTCATACCCTGTCATGCAATCACAAAGGACACGTGATTATCTTATAATATATATCCTTATAGATGAGACAACTGTAGTACTGTTTATCCACCAGAGCCTCTTAGAAAGCAAGATTATATTTGTGAAAACAGTTTCCAGTGATCTAAACGCTATCTGAAATTTCAACACTTGAAGCAATAGCTTATTCTGTTTTAAGAAGAAATAGCAGAATGAGAAATATTTAATCCTGATGAAGAACAGTGCTGTAACTTTCCCTATTTATTTTTTTAAAGATGCAAAAATTTAATTGTAAACGACTGACTGCTCTGAAAACAATTTTGAATGGTATTTTATTTTATGAAATACACCATTATATAGTCTATGTATTTAAAACAATATATTTGAATTAAAGTTGTCGCTCTATCTCTTTGTCAGTAGCTAACTAGATGAGTTCGACTGCTTCACCTTTGTCATATCTGCAAAATACATTACTTTTTTTTCTTTCTTCTTCTCCTTTCAGAAGTGAAGCCAACCTGCGTATTTGACAGCATGGAATATTATGATGGAGACATGTTTCGGATGGATGCCTGTCGTTTCTGTCGATGCCAAGGTGGAGTCTCCATTTGTTTCTCTGCCCAGTGTGGTGAGCTGCACTGTGACAGGTATTATGTGCCAGAAGGAGAGTGTTGTCCAGTCTGTGAAGGTACAGTACCTATCTATTCTTGTCCATATGTTAATTTTGCTGTCTTTTTATGTGTCTTTTAATGAGGAGGCAGAGCCTTTTTTCTCCTAGATGTAAGTTTGCAGTTTTCTTCTTAATTCTCACAGTTTTTTGCTTCCTTAAAGTTGTATCCGAGTATGCTGTTTGACGTTTTGCAGTGTTTCTCACATGCTAACAGTTTCTTTTCCCTTATGCCTCAAAATTTTCTCAGTCAGATGTACAGCACTTTTTAACTATTTAACGTGCATGTAACGTAGGCTACTTAAATTTTCMAAAAAGCTTTTGGAAGGATCCTTCACCCAAAGGCTCTTAAATAAAACAAGCACTAGGTGTAGAATAAGACAGAGGATCTGTGCATGGTAAGTAACTAGTTAAAAGATGAGAGAGAGGGAGAAAGTAGTTCCTGCAGTCTGCCAGGGTGTCCTGTGCTTTCTGAAGTATTTGTGAAAATTTCAGAGAAATGAGTGAATTCTGAGGTGGTAGTGTTCACTTAGAATTCTGAGTGGTTTAGAATAACGGATGAATGAAGAGTAGCAGAAGAATAATACATACTCTGAAAGATGGGGTAACAAAACTAGAACGCGGGTAAATGTCAAAATAATACATATAGAAAAGTTTCAGTTGCACATATGCAGTGAGCTGTGTGCTAGTATTTTTCATTTGAGACTTACGTCTTTGAGTTATTATAATACTATTATGAAAATGTAATTAAATCAGTTTTCATTAGCAGATGAAGAGGTAATTTAATGTTAAAAGCTATTAGGAAGGAAGAGAAAATGAAATATATGGCACACTTACCTAATTGCAATAGCATACATTAAACTTGTGTCTTATAATGTACAATTTTGATTTCTCTTTAAAACAGTATATTGTTACTAAGTTCCATAACATTGCAAGTTCAAAGGTAGGGAATTGACTCCGTGTGAGGAATTACTAAAACTACTGAAATTTCAGTATGAATAATAAGTAGTGGGGARCTAGAGCATTACAACTGTGAACATCATGCATAAGAATCTGTCATCTCTTCTGATACAAAAGCTAAGAACCATTAAGTGAAACTAGTAGTCAACAGAATCGAAACAGGAAGACAAAAAAAAGATGCTTCTTACAGCGAGTTAAGCTGAAAAAGTGAAATGTGGAGCTCTGGATTCTGAGACAGTTAAATTTATATGGGCTTAAAATGATTCCCCAAATTCTGGAAAGGATTATGTCCATTGAAGTCCCTGGTTCACCAAGATCCAGATTATTTTTGTCATTTAATATTTTTATATATTTATTTCATGTTTTGGTTTATGATTTAGTTTCTAGTTATAACTAAAGATTGCAGTTTGTCAGGTGGGTTGAAATAAAGTGTGTATAGTAGCTGGAATACAAATATCATGGACTTAAAAATATTCTAAAGAAATATCACTTTATCCTTGCCCTTTAAAACTTTGCCTAGATATTCATTATTGACTATGTTTGGAGACAGGATGTTAGACTACATGTCCTTTTAGTCTTTCTTAAGATAGTAGTGCCTATATTTATAAGAGTCTTCAAATTGAATAAAATATATATATGTATATAGGATTCTGTGCTATTCAGATACTTAGACATACAGTCATTTATTTAATGTCAGATTGAAAAAAATCTAGAAATGGCATCTGAATGGTGAAATCTTTCAAAATTAACTGCAGGTCCATTCCTAAAAGCCATTGTGAATAACATGAGTCTAAGTGCTTTCAGTGCTTCCTCTGTGTTTATTTATCAGTTACAATCCTATCCATGAGTTGGATGATAAAATGCACTTTATTTTTTGGAAATGTGAATTTTTGGAAATTTATTTTTGGAAATAATATCTTCTGAGCCAGAGTAGTTTGTTAGAGATGAAAGATAATCTTAAAACACGAGTTGTAAATTTAAGAGGTTAGAAAACATTTTAATTTTAAAGTGTCTTAATTATTTTTCAAAACACCTGCTTTGAAATATTTTGATCCACTTTTCTTAAATAGAGTTCAAGCAAAGACTAGGGGGTGATTGAGTGCCAGAGAGGCAGAAATTGTTCATCTGAATGTTCGATGTTTGTGTTGTAAGGATCATAAATGGATAAAGTGGCTTATTATGAGGCCAGAGCTACTAGCACTGCTCTGAGTTTTATTGACATTTAAAATGGAGTTCTTCTTTCAAAAGGTCCTTGATGTAMGTTCCGAAGAATACCCCAGATTTCACCGAGTCATCCTTTTCCRTAGATCGGAGAGTTTTTCTCTYTCAAGTTCTTCAAACCTAACACTTYCTGAAARTAGACTTGGGTGCMRATGAATGTTGACATATTTAGTTGACATCYAACACTTMYAGYTGGAGTCATCATTTTAAGATAGTGAACATGCTTTAATATATCATTTGCGTTATTGCTTGTTTTAAAAATTTGACATAATTACAGTACGTTCTCTAATATTTGAGTGTTAACTAGTTCACGAGATTCAGCAATATATTTGTTTCAAGTCATGAATCAGCATGTATAGAACGGTTTTATTTGCACAAAAACAAGTTTCACTCACCTGAGTTCTGTTACTTAACGAGTGAGTCTTGTGTGATTGCTAGCAGAAATACAGGCCTTGAGGCTTTTAAAGGGGAAAAGCTCCAACTGAAGTAAGATTGCAATGTAGATAGATTATCTCTCCAGAAGAAAAAAATCTTTGTCTCCCAAAATTTAATGAGATGTTATTTAATCCAGCATTCTTATTCTGTCAGGAGATGTATCAGGGCTCTTGTTTTTGCTAGTCCTATAAGATAGCCATCATTCAACTAGTTCATTAAAGTTTTCAGTTTCCCTAACAGCTAGGTCAATACAAAAAAAAACAAAAGTATTGATGCAAGGTTAGGCATACATTTCTAGTCAGAAGAATAAAATGAGCAAACACCAATAGTATGCCTCTTTTAGGAGGAAAAAAAGTCATTTGCAGAAATATTTTCCAGTTCTGCTCGTTAAATATTCAGTTTCAACGGGAATAGTTAGAAATAGAATAGGAAATATATGAATAAGTCGATATGAGTCAATATGAATTAGAATTCCTGACAGTAAATTTCAGTATCAAATTATAGAAGTTGTTGCTCAGGTTATTTTATCACTATATAACCAAAATGGATTTTTTGTTTGGTTGAGGGTTTTTTTAATGTTCAGTAGTAATTTTATGTCTTGCACCCTTTTATGCAGTGCAGTATAATGCAGTACTGCCATTGTTTATATAGTTTAGAGAAGCTCTGTCATAGGAGGGAAAATAAAGCGTCTTGCCCTGTTGCCATTTGTCTCACTTCAGACCCAGTTTATCCAGTAAATAACCCTGCTGGCTGTTACGCCAATGGTCAGATCCAAGCTCACGGGGACCGCTGGAGAGAAGACGACTGCACTTTCTGCCAGTGTATCAATGGAGACCCTCACTGTGTTGCAACAGCCTGTGGGCAGAGCTGTCTAAATCCTGTTAAAGTACCTGGCGAGTGCTGCCCAGTATGCGAGGGTAAGATGCGTGTTTTCTSTACTACGCTTCAAGTGTATGGTGACTACTTTTTACAAATTAATTGCTTGTTTACTCTGGAATTTTGGAGGGTATATCATTCATTGTTATAATTATTAATATTATAACTTAATTATAATAATTACATTTTATAAATATTATATTTAATTAGTATGATTAATTGTAATTAATGATATGATTATTACTATTATGTTATTTATAAATACGTAAATATGTGAGAGGAAGGATAAATCTTGGTTATGCTGGTTTTTGAGGACTAAAGAGATGACTCAAATCTGATTGTTACCTTGCTGACAAAAGGATGTAGACCTTCAGCTAATGCTCTGTGGAAAATTATGGATCTTTTCAACGTTGTAATGTCTTAGTAATATAATGATGAGGGGGAGTCCTTATAAGAAAAGGTATAACTGACCTAGCACCAAGTCACGTTAGAATTACTTTGTCAATTATCCCCCACTTCTGCACAGAACAGAGATATCTTATGTCACAGTACAAAATAACAAAAAGCAGCGTTACTTGACAGAGAATTTAATTTAATTTTTGGTGTTTGAAAACTACTTTTCAGTACTTTCTGGAAATACCTGTATCTTGTGTAATTGACAGAGAGGTTTAGTTAACTGGATGGCAGTGCTTGGTCAGCCTTGTGCTTTATGGTCATTTATAATCAGTGTAAGGGCGAACATTTTCAAAAGAAGAAAAACATTCCATATTATTAGAGCTGTCCTGTAGAGTACCTTATGATGAAAAATATGATGTAGAACTGGCTTTTTCATAGYATGGGAATTTTTAAAACAGTTTGTTCCATTCTAAATGGTTATTCTAAGACACTCTTCTAGGAAAATAAGTATTTTTAGTTCTTTGACGTCCTCATTCTAGAGAACTAACTGGACTGCTCTCATGATGCACAGAGCCTGTGCTGTCGTCCTGCTTCTTTTAGTGTGTATGTGAGCAAGTGTGGGAAGCTAGAGTGCGGAGGTAGATGAAAGGAATATTTTTGGTAATTTAAGATTTTTTATTCCAATGAAAGTAGTATAGACAAATGTTTACTCCTTCCCGTTGCAGGTTGGAGAAAATGGTTGAGAACAATTGGATTAATTACCTATCTMTATCATGCTGAGATAATTGCGATTAGCTGTGGGAAGTGAATACRGGTTATAGCTTAGATACCCGTAATTTATTTCTAAAGGTCACAACATAGCTAAGCTAGTGCTTCACTAACGCACCACGCTAATGCCTCTACAGTGTTTTCAGCATCAAGTTAACTCATGTGAACTTGGTTGTGTAATCCTGTGCTATGTTAGCARATGCAGTGCCTGCTTAAGTCCATAACAGTTGTTAGGGTTTCTAAGAAATGTTTATTTGCATTTACAGTACAAATTATGTCAATTAGTAAAGTTGGATGTATTATAGCAACATAATAGAATCAATATTTWAATATGATTTTATGTCATATTACTTATATTTCCTTTGACAGTAAAATCCCAGGTTTCTTGTTTGTCACTGTTGTTTGTCATGTYCGCTATTGTATGCGGTACACTTTTCAAGCATATCAGCTGGAGGAAAGTTATCCTGGATGGTATTTTGAGCAAMACTTAAGTTGACTTCAGCTGCGTGTGTTTCAGCTTGGTGTTGCTTTAATAGCACATGCCAAGCCAATGGATGAAATACATGAATATTCTATGTTCACATGGTATTCACAGTGAATAACTGTGGTGATGTTAAGGAGAATGATGGAAACAATAAGGGCTAAAAGTAATTTTTGCTTATGCTAGGAAGGAGAAACCATTGAGGATTTGAGCATACTTAGATGCTTGTGGTCAAAAGATGCTTGAACATTCCCTTTGCATCCCTTCCSTTAACAAGCAAAACTGATGATCCTGCTACCTAGGGCCAAGAGATTTAATGCCAAGGATTTATACTTACAAACATCTGAAGGATCAAAATCAGAACTGTTAAAACTCAGCAGTGAGTTCAGATGCTATGACTGAGTTATGAAAAAAAAAAATAGCATGCAAAAAAAAAGCTTTAATGGTTCTATGGGAAATTACATTAACAGAAGAGACTTATAATAAAAAAAAATCACTGACAGATGACCAATCAGGAGTRCAAGTAAGCTTTTTTGAAGTTATGTTTGGGGCATTAATAGAGCTCAAGGCTACTAAAGCTTAGTGATCAGCAGCCTGAATATTTATATGCTGTGGAGGGAAAGATATTATTTTATTAGAAGTTTGTTAATTATGGATAGTTGAGTTTCTTYCTTAAACTCTTAATGAAAAATGTGAGTGAAAATTCTTGCTAGAATCCCAGAACATGAAAAAAAAAAGCCAAAAGCTATCAGAACTTAACAATATGCATACTGTATTAAAAAAGTTCAGACTTGATGGCAGCAGGGACTTGATCCAGCAAAAAAAAAGTAGTCTATGGCCCAATACTAAGGTATTTATTAGCATCATAGATATTAAGGTTTAAATCTGAAATTAATAGTGTTTCTCCATTATTGTATGAGTGAATTTAAAAAAAATGCCATACAGCTATTGCTTGATGTAACTGCAAGATGGGAAAGTGGGGGTCCGATGCCGGTGTAGAGAGACACTCAGGGTTCATGAGGGGTTAAAGAGGAGGGGTTTAATGAAGGAATTAAACCCTAGTCTCTGTGGGGAGTCCCTGGAACTGTGCAGTGGGCTTGCTGATATGGGGCTGCCAAACCCATGGGTGAGATGTCTACTCCACCTGTTGCATCCTGAGGCCCCCTAAGGCTGTTAGAGCCATTTCCTTAACTGAGCTGTGCTGACCTTGGCCAGTTGCTGGCCGCGGAGCAGCTCGACACTGTTTACACGTGGCACAGCAGGCCCGCCCAGACCGGGTGGGTTTTGGTGTGTGCACAGAGCGCGTGCCGGGGCTGCTCTCACGTGCTCTGCAGCCACCCGGCCTCTCCCCAGGCGTGCTGCAGGTGTTCTGCCCTCGCTTGAGAACCCTGTTGGCACGAGGCTGATTAGACCGTGCTTTTCATTCCTCCCCCTGTACTAAAATGGGGAAGCAAGGATGCCTTGAAGTAAGGTCTTAACATTTCCAGCCTTTACACTTCTTCTCTTTTTGTGGGCTTGTTTTACTCTGCTGAATTTTGGTAATTGTTTTCTTAACAAAAGGATCCTAGCTGTCGTGCGGTTTTGTTTCTGCTGTCATGCAGGCAGCTGACATCTCTTTTCCCTGGCTAGAGGCTGCATGGATCAGTGCTCCACTGGGGCTTTAATCTGCTCCTCGTTTGTTTTCTTGAGGGTTGTTTCTACTGATGATGGGGATATGCTCACAGCGTTCACTGCCTCATCGGGGACCTGCACAACTGGTGGGATTGAGGGCGAAGAAAGGTTAGCTGTCAGTAGAGATAGTACATCGTTTGAATAGGTGCTCTTTGCAGAGATACCTTTAAAATTATTTTCTTCAGCTCATGCTACCACTGGGTTCTGTGGGTTTTTATGTGGCAGAGGGGGAGATACTAGTGGTGATTATCATGTCCAGGGCTTTATCATGGTAGAAAGTTCTGGTTAGGAGGTTGGCTGGCAGTTCAATTGCTTAATTATATTTAGTGGTGTTACATGAAATGAAGATCTACAAACAGTAAGATATTTTTCAGTCAAGTTTGTTTTGTTTTGTTTTCCTAAGAGAAAGTAAAAAAACCTTCCATGTCAGATATGTGCTCCTTTTCCATGCAAAATCCCATTAAAACTGCATAACCACAGTTGAGTCTGAGCTTTGCAGTTTAACGTAAGAGCAGAAGCATCTGCTGCATAAAAGCTCAGGCTTCACTAACGTTCCAGYAGTTCCAGTCTGGTGTCCCTCCTGTGTGCTCTCTCTCCTGTTCTCTTCTACTCCCAACCATTCAGCAAAGAAAACCAAAGCCCTTCTCTGGTGTGAATAGTAAGTCTTTGTAAAGTCATTTAAAGAGCTAGGTTCTGGGCTCACTTAAGTTATATAGTATCATATTTTCAACTATGCAAGTTCTTCATATAAGAGATGCAAGGCAGTAAACAGTGTAACTTAGTGACTTTTTTTTAATAAATGAACAAAATATAAATTAGCTTGTAAGTTTGAGACAGTAGTTTACTGGTAATTATAGGGGTGTGCATATTTCACTTTCTAAGTGGCTTCCAATTCTRTAACTCACACTATCAAATATTTGGCCACAAGAGAATTTGCTGTGGTGAAATAATGTTCTTTTTATAGCTCAGTTTAAAATGACCATGTATAGTAATCCTTTAGCAAGCTGTATTGTGCAAGTTGCTACATGGAGACAAGGATAGCTGTTCAACTGCCCTGCCCCCTTCCATATTTATATCTTCTCAACTGATGCTTCTAGCAAAAGGGTAATGGGTAAGTAAAGCACTCTCAATCCTTTACACGAGAGCTTCCTGGAGAGATTTCGTACAAGTGGGGCAGGAACATGGTGAAAGTGTTTGCAGAAAAGGGGTAGGTGTGTAGTATTCTGTGTACAACCTGTGCTATTGGCTTTAGACTTCAATGTATGGAGAGTCTTTTTTTGAATTCAATCATAGTTCGTCTCCACTCAGAGTCTGTACTGGGTCCAGGTCTCTTTGATGTCTTTGCTAACAAACTTGCAAACTCAGATAGAAGATCAATTTATTAAGCCTATAGGCAACACAGCAGAAAAGGGCAGAGAGTACCTCAGAGAGCCATATGTGAATTCACGTGCTTGTTTTAAGACAGAGTAGTCAGAAAAGTGCTGACTGAATTCAGAAAGGAAGAATAAAATGTTCTACGTTGGAGGAGGATCTTCATGAGTCTTTGTGAATCAGAGTAGTTGTTAAAAAGCTGTTATCTGGGAGAAGAGTCTTAGAGATTCAAGGGAAAAATTCTGAACATAGATCACCAGAGCCCTGGCAAAGCAAACATCGTGCCTAAATTAAAAGCAAGTGCACTTTGCAAGACGTGAAGTAATCCTTTTGCTGCCTTTGGTGTGGGTAAATTCTTAGCTGACATGCTAGGTCCTTTCTTGGACACGGTTCCTTCAAGAAAGATGCAGGCAAGCTGAAATGTGCCTGAATAAGAGATATAAGGCCCATCCAAGGTCTGAAAAACATGTCCTGGGAGGACAGATTGGGCAAATGGGGTTGATTAGCTTAAAGAGGAGACGATGGGATTGGAGTGCGGATATCTGTCTCTGAATGTCTAAAAGGCAGTCACAGAGGAAAAGGAAAGCAATATGTTTGGCTTTAGCCCTGGAAGATAGGACAGGAAAGAATGAATTTGAATTGCAAGAGGGAAGATGTGTTTTAGAAGAAAACACACAGTTGCTGAGGAAAACGCAGAATTCCTTGGGTGGAATGTTTTGACTAAGGCTGTCCTTTTGATTCCTTCAGCGAAATACAGTTTGTGTTTTCAGTCTCACTGAAAGGAGATTCACACAGGAAATTGCAGACATAACTGAACACAATCATAGTAATTCATATGCCCCTTTTATGTTTACCCAGGTGACAGCTGTGGCTTATCAGTATATAGTTATTTTAACTAAACATCAAAGTGATCAAAGCTCTTCTGGCAAGAGCTCTTGTTACAGCATGTCAACTGCTGGCACTTCTTGACRGTTTTCTAGCAAAGCAGCCCATGTGGATTACACTTGGGCAAGGAAGCTGTAGGCTGACATGAGAAAAGCCCAAGATGTTCAGAGGGGGACAGCTAGTTTGAGGAGCGCAAAGCCCAATACCTTGCTAACGTGTTTTAGAGAGAATGCCTCCCTGCCCTGGAAAAGAGGGCTCTCCTCCCTTGCAGAAGAGAAGCATTTCCAAGCACAGCCTTGAATTTTTCTGTGCCATTCATTCATTCATCAGCAGATTCCCTGTTCCAAGATCTTCGGTCTGTGTAGCTTAAGGTGGGCAACTCCTTCCACTAGTGAGAGCTGTGATGAACTGGGCCCATCCCCTAGGCCCAGCTCTGGGTGCATCCAACCAGAGAATTGGTTTTAAGCTTCTAATRATTGCATCTATACACCTGCTGAATTGACTGTATTGACCCTTTGGGWCTTGCCTTTTGCTTGCTTAACATTRTTATCCATTTAGTTGTTTTTTAGTTCTTTCTTCTTTTTATGACCTGCCTTCTGYAAGATCCAAGGCTTATGCAATCATACTGTGTCCCTCTATGCTTTCTCRGCAACTTTACAGCTTCTTGCAACACTTTTTGACACAGAAATGCAAAAAGAAGCTCCACTTCCACARATGGTGTGAAAACAGAGGGCCAGGTAAAGCGGGGTGGAGTTTCTAGRGCCACGAGTGAGTGTGCAGCTCCATAGTGGACTCATTCTCCATTAGGTTCAGAGGTGCTTCCCAGGAGCTGGTCTGTGGTAGTCTAGGAAGCCTGGACCCATTGGAAGTCAGACTTCTGTTAATACCGCTATTTTCAGAACTGCTTGCTTCTCATTGGTTTACAGTTATATTTCTAAAATGCGTAGGCTTTAAATAGTAAATACGTTCTTTAAAAAATAAAAATAATGGAGACCAAGGCTTAAAACAGCTGATTGGTGCTGCTGTGTAACATCAAATGAGCAACACTGAACTAAGGACAAAAGAAGCAACCGTGTTACCCTCAGGTTATCTAGTTGCGTTTGCCAGAAGATATGCAGCAGAATAACAGGAAAATGCAAGGTCTTTTTTTGAAAACAAGACAATAGATGTAAGTGCACTGGCCTGGCATTGATTTTGAAAATGTCTTCCAGAGAAGTCTAAAGTCTACTTAAATTTCTTTTCATCTCCCACGAGCTAGTAGTATTCATATGGAAAACTGCAAGAAAATCAGGTGACAGTGTAATTTGTTATCTTACATTAAGCTGTTCTGGTTTGAGCCCTCAGGTACAGATGGAAGTGATCCAACATACACTCTGAATGAGAAGCTAAGTGTTAAACAAAGTCCTCTCAGAGGATTTTCATGAATAAGGCCTACATTACCTTCCTGTCATTACTGCTGACACTTTATCTTCACAGAAATAAATTAACATTTCCATCAATAAAGGGCTCCAAACTCCAGCCCTGAATRTAATTCAGTTCAATTCCTTTAGCAGGGCCAACACTTCATTAACTTAAAACAGCCACAGTCCAGTTAAAAGAAATTTGATTCATTCATAATGTAGCCAGTGGTGCAGCAAAGCGCTCACTAGCGTAGAATTTGGGCCCTCAGATCTGTTCAGCAGCAGTGCTGTAATTCTGAATCAGTCTTTCCATCAGACTCAATTAAAAGGTGACGTATTTTATCTACTAGCAATAAAAATAATCTGGGAGTTAACTTTTTAAGAAAAATATATATTTAGGTAGTTTCRGATCATGGCAATGAATATAGTTTGAAATAAAAAACTTTGTGCCAGACTGTACTGTGTTTGGACCTGTAAATGAGTGTATTTTTATAGTTACCTACATGTAACATAAGAAAATTATCTCATCTTTTTTATATCCTTGCAAACATTTTATATGTAGTGAAATAAAGCACTGATAGTTCACACAGATAGTTAAAAACTGGGAGGAAAAATTCTTGTAAGGCATAAGCATTAGGTATTTCCAACCCAGGAAGGAAATTCTCTTGCTCTGGGCTTGGGACCGAGATTTTTCATGTAAAGAAGTGAAGGGGCGGAGGCAGGCTGGAATGCTAACTATGAGGAGGGAAAACATTTAGTCACTCTTGGAATGATATGAATGTTTTTCCAGGAAGCTTAAGTAAACACACATGCTGCTGCTTAGTCGGCTGCAGTTAACTTTGTTGGACAGCAGACAAAATTCAACAAGTATATAGACCCTAACAAAAGGCTGTTGAGCAGCACACCCTTCAGGAGCAGTTTTTAACCATGTATCAGGCAAGACATTAGGTTAAAAATTAGGCTACGTTTCACCTACATACTTATTATCATTTTTTGTGAAATATGCCTGAATGCATTGATTCTATCTTTAAGTCAGTTGATGCTCATTTCCTTGGATCAAAAGGAACAGATCCTTTTAAAGACTGTAGTATGGTAAAACAGTACAGAAGAGGGAGCTGTTCCGCTTTCCCCAAACACAGGAACGTTTTTTATTATTGACACTGGAGGCCTTTTTCATGTCTAGGACATGGTATTTGACTCATTTTTCCTTCCCTCCTTCCTTTGCCRCAGTATATTTTCATTTTCCATTTCCTAGAAAATGTTGGACCTTCTAGAACCCCTTACTGTTATACCTAATTCTTTGTACATAGTTTACAGTTAGGACTTTTCTGCTTGAAGTGTCTTAATGTTTTAGAGCTTTTGTGGAAAATATCGGAAATATSAGTCGGAAGAATTTATTTATGGAATTTATAGGGTTTATTTGTTTTCCCATTTAAACTGAAAACTTTTTTTGTGTGATTAGCAGTACTGGTCCAAGGRGATAAAAATAAAATTGTATACTGTGGCATTCACAGGTAGAAATAGAGCTTCCCTGTATTATATGTTGAAAATAGATTCCCATGTTCGAGCCTGTTTAAGGATCTGGAGGATCAATTTTATCTGTCTGTCTTTAGGTGAACTTTAAGCTAGTTCACATGAAGAGTATATGAATATGGAAGCGGAGGTTGGGGCATTCTAGCACTGGTTGGAGCAGCCAACCAGTTATGGCTATGTAGTCTTTATGCCTAAATTCAGGATTATTTTCAGGCCTGATAACTTATCTACACTGCTTAACAGTTAGTTTGATACACTGTGAGTATGAACTTGTATGTTAAAATTACCTTGATTATAATTTAGCCTTTCAAAAGAGCAAATGCTTCCTGGTTCTCAATAACAATAATCCACCCTGATGATTGCTGCAGTGAAAGAAGCAGACAGAATTTTTCCTATAATCATTGAATGTACTGCAAGTTGCCAAAGAAATGAAAAATATCACAGAAATAGTGGTCAAATAACCTTTCAGTCCAWACCACATAAAATTCATAGAAAACATTGGCTAAACCCTTGATTCATAAATATGCCAAAACAGATGAAGACTTTTTTAACATAGAAATAAATCAATGACGACTTTCTTCTAGTTCTGTGATCAGTRTTCTCCAAAACATTCCTTGAAATAGCTTGACTAGAATTTGTACTGCATAGTAACTACCAAAGCAAGTAACTAAAACCTTGTTTTAAACATTCCARTAACAGTCCATCTACAAATGTTGAATAAATACGAATGAAGTTCAAAGTATTTGTTTTTATGTAAAAATTCATAGAATCACAGAWTGCTTAAGGTTGGAAGGGACCTCTAGAGACCATCTAGTCCAGCCCGCCTGCACGCAGGGTCGTCTAGAGCACGTGGCACAGGATTGCTTCCTGTCCCATCCTAAATTGTCTGCTTAGCAATTTTTTTTTTTTAAGAACTGACCTCTTAATTCCCAATAAAAACTAAGTACTCATGTTTTATATCTTCCAAAGTATTAGCAAACTAAGGTGCCTGCTCTTATAGAGTGCAGTAGTCCTCTTAGGTATGCTTCTGGGATTCCTGTGCTGTTACGCAGTGTCGATAGCTGTGAGATGATAACTTTCTAATCRTGTTGCTCTTACCTCTCAGGATCTTTAAATTCTTGTGTATTTTGATTAATTCCACTCTCGGCTTTCTGTTTTACTCTTCTAGCTAATCTTTAACACATTAAAGATGTGTTTATATGATCTGTTTTGACTGTCTCTAAAATAAGTAATGGGGAATGTGTGGGATAAGGACCTAGTAGTAAGGTATGAAGTTGAGGAGGAAGATTTTAAGGAATTACATGCAAGATGTTCCAAATTTGGTTATGTTGAGCTTTCTTTCCCAACAGCAGGAGTATTAAAAGCTGTATCTTGGGTGTGGATCATACTGGTTCCATCAAACTTTTAACCTTGTCATCCAGATTCTTTTGTCTGAGTAGATACGCCTGGTTACTCCTCCCGCACCAAAGAATTTCAGGACCAGGTGTGTAGTAGCACAAGAGTGTAAGAGCGGATGCAAAGTATGAGAATGAAAGCGGAYTAGCTGATCTTCAAGAACCGTGCTCTGTGACTGGAAGGTAGAAGGATCACATTTGCTTAGCCACAGGCATGCCACAGACACCCACTCAGAAAAAGATAGGAAACTCCTCCCATTAAAATATTTTAAAGGGGGAGAAAAAAAGTGAATGTCAGACTTTGCCACAGAGTCTACAGTACTGTAGGTAGTCAAATGATAGACGTGCCTTCCAAAGCAAATCTGGTCGTGTTTAGTAGATGCACATTCTTTAAACAGCTGTCAACTCACACTGTCTTATAGTTTGTTGAGGCATTTGCAAATAATGTTGGTACATTTGAGCCACTCTGTGCCAAACGCTGGTGGGATACACCAGCTTTCAGACCGACATCCTTAGAGTGCTGTGAAGTAGAGGGGCAGCAGGAGCAGATGCCTTCAAGATGATCCAGACCTAGAACTGTTCAGGTGGTCTAACCGTTCTGCTTGAGTCAAACTAATTGAACCAGGTGTTTGGTACATACTTTTTTCATATTTCTATGCCAAGATAAAATAAACTATAGTGATATGGTTAGCTTTTTTCCTTTTATGTTGACAGGGCAACATTTGTGAGTGGAGCTAAAAAATTGGCAGGATTTGCCAGTGCAAAAACCTGTCCACTTATATTCCTAGGAAGTGGTGCGTTAACATACATTGTAGCCCAGGCTTTAATGGCTGATTAGAAGCAGAAATATGAGTTCTCTGTTTATTTTAAATTCATTTGTATTTTACAATGTACAGAATAAAAAAAATAAAACACTGGTTATTTTCTTACTGAGAAGCAATGTTGAAAAAGCCTGCAATAGGCTACCTTTACAAGATATGACTGCAAGTGTAAAACAAAGGCTGTTTGAGTTGGAGTGTTACATTTCAAATTAAATAAAGCCCAAGTAAAAAGAACTTTGGAGCTCATTCTAAGTATTTTCCAATTAATACTTAATAAAATAATATGCTTTGTATTAATAATAAACATAGTAAGTAATAGCATAATATATAGTAAATAATAAAAATACCTTGCCATGAGATGAATTATGATATGAAAGAAGCTGTTTTTAAAGTATAAACTTACAGTAGGACAAGAATATGACTCTGATCAAGAGTGGTTACTGCTGTCAGCAAATAACATGGTAATTCTCTCTCAAATGTTACAACCACCTAAAAGAAAATTCAGTTCTTGAATAAAAAGCCATTCCTTAACTCATCATGTGGATTTCAGTGAATTTGCATTAGGCAAATGTGTTTTTATTGATTAAGGATGGTAATCAATGTTCAGAAGCCGCACCTATGGATTTTACTTAACTGATAAGGGCCCATCAAAGATGATGCTGCTTTTGCTTGGACTGTCCTGAATTATTATGAAAATGATTTTTTTTTTTAATCTATGCAGTTTGACAGGGACCTTCATAGATTACGTTGTCCTGTCTCCTGCACAAAGCAGCTCGAGCTGACTGGTCAGGGCCTTGTTCCAGWGACCTCTGGAGTATTTCCAGCAACAGAGATCTCCCAGCTTCTCTAAGGCACCTTTTGAGTGTTTGATCACCTACGTGGGTTATGAACATAAATACATAAATTCATTGTGGTGTATCTGTGGCTCTCTTGTGCTGTTGTGCCCAAGACCGCTCCCTATTACAGGTGCGTTTTCACAAGGGCAAAGCAGAGAGGACGGATGAGACGGATCACCTCAGTGGACCTGCTGGTGCGGCCCAGGCCATGGGTGGCCCTGCTTGCTGCAGGGCACGCTGCTGACCGAGCTCAGCTTGTTCTTTACAAAGGCCTCCAGGTCTTTTTCTCCAGAGCTGCTTTCCAAATGTTTGGTGCTCAGCCTCATTCTGGATTGTTCCAGCTTAGATGCAGCACTTTGCCTTACTTCTGCTGAGCTTCRTGAAGTGCCTGTTAGCCCATTTTCCCTGCCTGTCGAGGTGGTGCTTGCCCTTCATACAGACTACAACTGAACACATGGTGCTCTCTCATAACGCATACAACTTTGCAATAATGCATTTCAGTGGGTTCTTTTCCTGATAGGAACTGAATAGCCAAAGTTAACACTTTGAACCACTGTTCCTGTATTGGCAAGAAGGATGCAATCTTTCATTATGATATTAGCTATGGACTTTTTTTTTTTTTTTTTTTTTTGCATAAAATTAACTAAAGAATTATATAAATGGAAATCTAGAGTAACAAGTAAAATGACATTTTCAGCATACTGTTTAGCAGTCTGATGGAGAGTCAAAGTCAGTAAGGTTGTGATACATTGTTTCTGGTTTATCCCTAGGGTTTCAGTAATCAACAGGAAATTTAAGTTTTCTCTGGTTTCGCTAATTATTCAAATTAGGTGTATGATGAAAAGTTGTTATTTAAGCTGCCTTTCTTTTCCCTGACCTTACTGAAGAGTGGAAGCATCAGCTTCTCTCACTTTCTGAACACTTCTGTTCCTCTCAGTGTTTTCCGAGCTCCGTCTCGCCACGCTACGGTTTGCTCCTGGTAAGACCTGCCGCCACAAAGAGCACACGTTTCTCCCGCCCGTTGTCATCAGCCCCTTTGTGTGCTGGGTCTGTCCTCTGCGGTTTGTGCCAAGGGCACCAAGAAGGGCTGCGCTCGGGTCGCGTGGCCCTCCCTGCCTTTTGGAGCTCAACTCCCATCTGCCTGTTCAARTAGGCAGAAGCCTGGCAACAGCAGAGCTGCCTTTATTTGTTGAGTCTTGTCTAGCGGAGTGAAAGGGGCTCGCGGTTCCCCCTCCCCGGCTGCATTTTTGCACATGTGGGGGTAGGGAATGAAATTATTTCTTTTGTCCTCTGCTTGCAGCTCATTGAGAAGCAGGCATGCATATAAAATTGCTGTATCTCAGGGCTTACCTTTAGGGACACGAGGTGAAAAAACATGTTTGTGAGCTTGTCTGAAATCGCTCAGGATACTGACAGCAGATGCASAAGTGGAAGATAAGTAACAGCACAGAGGTTTAACAACAATCTTTTTAATTAATATAGTGAAGATTTAGTTTTGTCCTTAGTAAAAAAAAATACTCTTGTGAATGCAACGATGCAATGATGTCTTAAAATGTCTCTTGTGTCCCAAACTCAAGAACTCAAAATACAGAATTAGACTCAAAAATACATTTCAAAAACTTAACAAGAAAAATATAAATATCCATTTTTTTTTATTGATACTATACTTGAACACAGAGAGAACTTATTTTGAGCGAACAATGTCAGCAAAGGGGTTAAGACATMATTCTTCTATTTCTCTATAGACTTGCTTTACATCCAAAATCAATCAATACTAAACTGTGTTTCAGCTTTCTGGTAATTTTAAKGTTTTTCTAAGTTATTTGAAAGTCAGTGATTGTGTTACTAATACATTACCCTCTTTGAAGGGTTAAAACAAAAAAATGCTCTATTAGTACTGTCTRTGTTTGAATGTAGAGAACTAATGTTTTGTATGTTACGCACCTGAAGAGTTTACAGGTTGTAAAAGAGAAAGAGGGTGAGAGAAAACACTAGTGATCAAACTTGGGTTTTGTCCTAATTCTTTACTTTCAGCATCATACTAGATATTGGTGAAGTTATCCTTATATTAGCCCAAATTAAACTAAAAATCTTTTTAGTGTGTATTTACATATCCTTCATATCCTTCATATATCCTACATATCCTACATATCCTTCATATCCTTCCTTTACATATCCTTTAACACTATCCTTCAGTGTTGTTTAGTGCTAGCTTTATCTGTTCGCTTTAGGCATACTATAGGATACCTTTCCCTGTTTCCAAAATAACACACAGTTTAATAGCTGTATGCATACTTTTCCAGTATTTTTTTCCACCTGACTAAAAGGCCTGGTGAAAGAGTTGCATGCTGGACATAAAATTAATAGATATAGAATTTTGTATCGTCCTTGACATTGCGTATTTCTGAGAATTTCATAAATATTATTCAGTGTTTCACTTTCTTACTCTGTGTGACGGCTAATTACATTTACAGAAGAATGGCAAAATTTGCCTTTCATTATATCAGATTTAGGGAAGTGAGATGTTGCCACCTCCAGTCCATGATAATGTGCATGCCGTATAAAATGTGTTACAATCTATTGCCTTGATGGCTAGCAATGCTTCTCCATACTTATATCAGCTCATCTTTTTGAGTTTAGTGGAAGAGTGATTATTTTAAAATGCTAATTTACTGAGCAGGAACAGAATAAGTGCCAATAATTTCGAAATAGTGAGACTTAAGTCACACAAACKTTCACATTTCTTTAAAAGTTACTCAGTTTGTGTATCCCGCATGCTCTGTATAATGTTGTTAATATCCATAGGTATTAATAAATAAAATAATAAAATGGACAAAATTAACACAAAGTCATTTGGGAAACCATACGTTTTCTTTCCTCCTGTATCCTGTGTAACAATGGTTGTGCTGAGGTTGCATTGTCTTTAACATGTCTTTGGGTATTGATTTGTTCTAATAATTTTATTGGTTAAAACACATTAAGATCTCTGACTACCATATGTATTAAATCAGATTTCATATTCCTATTTATTCTAGTGATGTTGAAATTAATATTTTATTGCATGTAAATGCTTAATAACTGGCAGTATGGTCTTCAACTTTAAGARGTATTTCAAAATATGCTGTAGGGAGATGTGCTGTTAATAGGTGGTCCTGTTAAATGACTTGAAAAGATCTTTCCCAGGCAGTATATCTTTCATCACCTTTTCATATTCAGATTCTCYTCTGCTTTAAGTTTTGGAGGAAGCGTGGTCTTCACAAAAGCAATCTGATTCACTGAATCACTCCAAAACAAAGCCTCAGCTTCATTAATTTGTTTCATGAATTAATCAGAAGCAAAAGTATTTAAAAATGTTCCTCTGAACTGTTGTTTCATGTGAACTTAAGTTTAAAACGCTAAAGTAATTTCAAATTTATTGATATGTTTTATATTCCTTCTATTTCAGAACCAACGTACATCACAATAGGTCCACCCACGTGTGAGATTTTGGTGAACTGCACTTTGACTGAAAAAGACTGTATCTATAGTTTCAAACTGGATCAAAATGGTTGCCGCATTTGTCAGTGCAAAACTAGTGAGTATGCAAAAGTGCTGTGGTTCATACTTCTCTTTCAYAGAGTCAATTAAATTATTAAAAGATCAATGTGAAGTCCTAGCATACCTGTGCTTTTTATGATACTTCATATAGAAGTGATTTGGTTTTGGTTTCCTACATTACTTTTTTGCTTGCTTAAAATGTATTTGGAGGGAAAGCATAAATTTCTGAATCCAGGTAAAAATTAGCAGCTGGGATAAAACTTAAAAAAAAAAAAAAAATTTAGGACTTACCATTCCTGACAATGTCCCTTTGAAAAAAACTTATTAAATTTCAACATTCCATTTCTTTTGTGTAAAGAGTTTAAAAGCACCAAATTTTGTGTGCATCAAACACTTTTATTGTTAACCTTCTTTCGTAACATATTAATTATTAGCATAAATTTTTTGAAAATGAGAGTTCTAAGTTTATATGTGAATGTGTATGTAGAAACATATAGTCCATTTATGATTTCACTTTTATAATRTACCTGTGTAATATCTACATAATACTTGAGTTAGGATTTATGCAGATTTTAGTTTAACATGTAATCTCCAACGAAAGTCATTGTATGTTGAGAAAACTTTCTGTATATCAGTGATATTAACGTTCTGAACAAATTTATTATTTTCACATACTTCCTTAAGAATATGTGAAATATACAGATGAAATATAAAGTAAGCTTAGGTCAGTTCTCAGAGTCCCCCAAAAAGAACACCCATGGTGAATTAAGTCTGTACTYGAGTCTTTAACACAATGTGGCTGCTAGTGCAAGCTAGACCTTAGAGGTTTAAATTCTTTGTCATTTATAAGGGAGCTAGAGAGCTGCAGTAAATCAGAGAGATTTTCACAATGGAAGTTTTACTCCATTCCTCTTCTCTTTATTTCAGTCCATCCATTTTCAGTCCCTTTCTGAACCAGTATGGCCATTTAGGGGTCCCAGAAGAAAACATCAAACTAACACACTAGTTGATCCAAACTGAAGAATTTTAGAATTGGTTTGGTATGTTGCTTAAGGAGCGAGAAAAGAGGTCGCCACATTTTTTGTTCTTGGCATTGGTGGTGTGGTTTTTTTGAATTATAAAGCAAGCATAATGTCATGGTCMTTCAGATAATATTTTTAATTACAAGCTATATTCACTGTAAGAACAAGTTTTCACATATTTCCACGGGAATTGAATTGAAGTTCAGATCTATTTTCTGTCCTTTGAAATATGGAACTAAGTTTCCCTCAATTTGTAAAACATAGCATCCTGTTTACAGCATATGTATAGTATGTCTAKAATGCATAGTGGTGTATAAAGCTGTGCACTATGATGCCTTGAAACAAAATTGACACAACTGATAAGTCGAAAGGAATGAGGAATTAGAGAAAATAAAAATACCCTCTGCAAGCATAAGACACATAAGCTTTTTGCATCTAAGCTGTTACATCCATGTCRTACTGATTTCTCCCTTAAAAAATAATCGATTAATGTCAAGCATTGTGATGGTTTAGCATTGTAATTTGACTTCTCCTTCCCCAAACTTTCATATTTATTAAGCTTTTTTGACCATAARTTRCAAGGATTTTGATGCAAGCAGGAAGATGGACATATTCCGAAAACCTCAGCATCTATACTTGTGCTCAATCCTTCCCTCCCRTTTCTTGTACAGGAGGCCCATCGCTCCAAAGAACCGTTTCATTTCTCCTTGATTACAAGCCTACTCTTACCACATCCTGAGAGTATCACTGTTCTTGCTCGGATTGTTTCCATTTGATTGCTGCTTGAACTTTTTCAAGGGAATTTCTCTCTTGATAGGTTTGCTTGAATTACTTTCATTTTGCAGTAAGCAAACTGAGTAATATTATTTGTCTGTCGTCTATTATCAGTTAAGATAAATTGAATTGTAGATTGCATAAAAATCTCCCAAATCATTTCGAGAGAGGAAACCTTTATTTCCTTTTCCTTAAGTAAAGTAAAACAATAGCTTGGAAGTCTTCACTTGAGGGATATCAATCAAAATGAAGGAACAGAATTATTCTGTCAAATAGTGTGTCTTACTTGACAGATTCTGGGCAAATGGAGGTGTAAGGACCTTTGTCTTTTGGTTCTCTTGTAGCATAATGCGTGTGCTATCTGAAATTATGTAGACTCAGACTTCGATTAAATTAGATTGTGAGCTTGATGTTCTGTGCCWTGCATCTACTTCATTCTTACTGGTTAGAGCTACTTCAATGAGTCGGGTTACAAGCAAAGGAGTAAGGATGCCCATATACCTCCTGTTACCCTTTRAAGTCATGATAGCTAGAGCTAGTGTATCCAACATTACTAATCTTCCAGAACATTTCTGGGAACCTGTGATTTCATTAGCCATTGCCATAGTASATATTACATTGTCTTCTGTTACTGAATAATAAATCATTCTTCATTGAGATTTTTATCTAGCTTTTTCTGCTCTTAAGAGCMGAAATAATTCTGTGTTAAATAATTMTGTAATAATTTATAATTATATATTCTGTAATAATTCTGTGTTAAAGGAAAAAGTCATTAAAATTTCATGTAATATAGAACTTGTAACTTTGGGCCCTACTYATTCCAGTGGTGCTCAATGATAGGAAAAGAGGCAATAATTACAAACTAGGGAGGAAAAAAAAAGTAGTTTTCTCTAAACATGAGTGAGATAACTGCAGACATGTTTGACTTTTTTATTTTTAACCTACAAAATCAAGTATAAATTAACTAAAGTTCTAATTTTAAAAAGAATTGTTTGCTTCATTTATAGAGCGTAGGCCTGCAATTGCATGATGCTGTTGTCATGTAGTTTCATTAATTCCAGAGTGATCTTGAGGTGACCAAATGGTAGAGRGCTGGAGTGGGTTGTTTTGTCTGTGCATTACAGTGCAACAGCAACATCACAACAGAATGTGGTCCTTGTCAAAGCAAATCATGAAGGTAGTATTCTAAAATTAGAAGTCTGGGGTATTGTGTGTTTGTACACACAAAGAGGAAGGGAGAAAGAGTCAGGAGGAATGGAATTGCAACGAGGGATTTGGGGTTGGCAGTGTGGAACTTAGGCTAGCTATAAGACATTTGAAGGCATCTTTGAAAGACAGGATTGGAGGCATGAGGTTTATCTGTAGACAGTCTATAGCTACAAGTAGTTAAAGCTATGAAAAGATGTGTGCAGTGGTCAAAAAGCCTAATAGAAGCTTGGCAAGGARCCTATTGAAAGGGTATTTCTCTTAACTCCTCTCCTGTGTGTGTTAAAATTTTAGAAACTGCAGAGTTTGGGGTGTGTGCATTTGTCTATTTTGTAAAACCTTTTACATTTCTCTCTAGCCAAAATATGAGTATTTAATTTCTCTAATCTCTTCCTGTAAATAATCCTTGCTCAMGGATGGATTCTAAACATTAAGAAACTCTCTGTGTAAATTGTTTGTCCATTTAAATGAACATATTTTATATAAATATTATTATCAAATAAAAGATTTCCCCGCATTAACCRCACAGAATATTCACTTCAAACAGTAAAGAAAATCCTATAAATAGTAAAATGCAAGACTACCGACATGTATTTTAGTAGCAATGATTTCTTGTTGTTATCATGAATTAGCAACAAATTCAACAGAAAWCAAAGTAAATTTATATTACAAAACAAAAAACATATAAACTTGGTTTAAAAAAACAATTTAGTTATCCTTGCTTATTATAAATAGAGAACATCTCGTGGTTTTCCTGTAAAAAATGAGTAGATCTGGCAGAAATAGGATTCTTGATTGTTATCTTTTCTTCTTTTCACAGATGGAGATAATTCAGCTTACTTAAAAAAAAAAGAAAAAGAAAAGAAAACAGGGATTTCTGAAATTACAGCAGTGTAATGTTTTTCTTAATATTTACAATATGTTTAATGAAAACAAAGAAAATGGGCTTGACACATGTTCAATATATGTTCAGTTAAAAACAAAATGAAAAACACACGGTTGAAGTGTGTTTGAAATGTGATCGTTTGGCCATTAACTCCACCTTTGAGATGTCACTGCCACAAGTCCTTTTTTATGAAGTTATGTGCTATATATGAATCCTGAAGTTGTTYAGAGCAAGTATCCAAATGGGTAATGCCTCAACGGACTCGTGAAATTAGTTTAGACAGGGTTTTCTAGCACCTCAGTGCCCARTCCCTTCATTTTTATCCAGCTATTGTGCAGTATGAGTTCTAAAGAAAGGAGGGAGGGTTAGTGTGGATCTGTGGAGGCAATATATTCAGAGAATTCCAGTTACTGATAAGTAACCTAGTTTTCTCCTTCATAAATTTGCCTCCCCAGATCCCCACCCCTGAAGATTAACCAGCAGTAGCAATCCACACCGAGAGGACGGCTGAGGAGTGCTTAATTGTAAAGGTACTGTGAAACAGTTCTCCTGACGTGGGCTAGCCTCAGCGTCAAGAAAATATTGATGGGAAAGGTATGTAGATAGTTTTGTGTAGAAGCGCTACAAATTTTAAAAAGCGGACCACAATCTAAGCCAGTTTACAACACTGACATAATTCTGTCATAAGTATGTATATTAGTAATCTCTGGCAGTTATTTTTATCTGTAAAGAATTAAAAAGGAAAATATTTTGGATATGCATCTTTATACATATATACATCTCTAGATGCATTTCCTTGAACTTTAGGCTTTCAATTCAACTCTTTAAAATACARTTAAAGGGTCCGCATATAACATAATGAATAGGAAGAGGTAAATGTCCCAGTTTAAGAGCTTAGAAATTTTTTTTATGTGCCACAAGTGTTAGAAGAAAGCAACTGAGAAGTATTTAAGAGTTCACTAGAGCTATAAGACAACTGTTAGAGTAGAAGGTCAAAATATGGTACTGATTTTAGACTTGGGCATGCATTTTTTTTTTCCATGGATTTAATTTTGTCTACTGCATGTTTTGATTTTTTTGAGACACATTTTGTAACACTGCAGTTATCTTTAAATTCATGCAAGAAGGGAGTGCGAGTACTGTAAGATCAAGAATAAATCACACTCCTTCTAGTTATTTGAATTTACGGCTGAAGAATTGTGATTCATTTTGAGATATATTGTCTTTGAGATGTCACAGCTGGGAAGCAGAGATTGCAGTATATCTGAAATATGGCTCATTACAGTTCTAGGACTACCTGTATGTGTTTCCTTTCTTACTTCTGAGTGAATCCTCTGAGGTGCAAGAGGAGGAGAGAAAAAAAAAAAAAAAAAAGAACTTTGGTATCCCAGGAGGTGGAATTTTGTGTTCCTGCTTGCAGGATAGGCCCTGATCTGTAGCATATCTCRTGTCAATATATCAACTGCTCTTACACTCTGTTTGACCTTGGTACGTGTCATTCTCTTCTATAGCATCCAGTGACTGGGTATTATCGTGTTTCAAGTTACTCTTTAAGACAGAATTTCTTTTGTTATTGAGAATAAGATGTCTTGATGAAGAGAGTTTTACAGCACCAACTATTCTTCATGCAGTATGTTGTGCAGAGTCTAATCCTATCTTGGTAATCTGTTCTTCAGATAGTCTCATCCCATCTCACAATTTATTCCCCCGAACACTATGATGCTCACCTAAAACTCAGTGATATTTGTTTAATTATATTATGTATGTCCCTAACTATGTGTTTGGGAGTGGAAGGAAGTGAAGAAGGAATTAGTCTCAGACATTCAGGATCACATTCATGTATTTCAAAGGCACATCAAGGTGTCAGAATCATTCTGGGATTGTACTTGAGAATATCAGTATCTGAACTTAGAGCTTGTATCATATGTTCTTGTTTATCCCCTCTGGCCATGACTTTACAGATTTTCAATAATGCATTTCACTACATTATTATTATTTTAGTCCCCTAAATCCCCTTGTTTTCTTGTGGATTTTCTGTTTTGACATTACCTCACTGTCATTTCATAACAAAATTGAAGAGCTTGTTTCCACTTCTAGTTCAGCGATACGCAGGTGCAGAACTCTTAAGAGATCGTTTTCCATTTGTATTAGTCCTTTGAAATGCTCTCCTGTGCTCTCCTTCAAGACTTTCTGCTTATTTCCATTATACTATACTTATTTCCATTATATTGTTGAAGCAGATATTCCCCAGTTAGGGTTGCATATCTTCTTGGTAAGTATTTCCATGGCCTGGGATTTGAGTTTCCAGTGAGTTTTATCTAAGCAAAGGCAGAAAGAAAAGCACAAACAAGTAACCTCTCCCCTAACTTCTTTACCTTTTTCCTTAATATATTCCTTGAGTTTATTGCAGTTGATCTTCACGAATTAGTTCCCTTTATCGCTTAGCATTTCTCATTTGAAATGTAGCCAATCTCTTTTTATTTATCCTTTCAAAATGAGTTTTGACTTTAAAGCTGTAGTATTAGGCTACAGAAATATTATCAGGACCGTTTTATTCATACAGTTTGAGTCAACATTGGGACCTTTGCCCTCCATTTTTCCATATTTCCTTTGAGAGCTAAAAGCTATTTTAGCTATTTTTCTTAAAAAAAAAAAAAAAAAAAAAAAAAAAAAAAAACTTTGGACTAAGGGTTTTGTCATGCCCTTGCAGCAAACATAAGCTGTGTGTATGTATGTATGTATGTGGTGGTAATTCAGTTTGAGTTTGCTGCTTAATGGCAAACGTTCTGTTTTTTCTTGTAACACTATATTCAGACCTGAATGTCACGTTTTGATAGCTATCCTTAACATAAAATCAGGAAACAAGATAAAAGTAAAGTAAGAAAATATGCCAACTAAAAAATGTTCATGTTGCTTCTATTTCTGTAGATTTTTTTTCTTTTCATCTCTTCTTTTTTTCCCCTGTGCATAATAATTTTTCCCACAGTCTTTCATTTGACCCTTATTGTTCCTTTATCTGTTTTTCATGAGCCTGTTCCTTATGGACAGACATGTAAACCAAACCTTTCCTCTCTTAACTGACAAAGTAGACTTCAGAAAAAGAATGATTCCACTCAACCCAACCGATGTAATTCTGGGATTATTCACTGATCAAAGCTCAGCATCAGCAAGGAGATGTCTCCTGATGGAATTTTTTTTTTTTTTTGAGACCTTCCAGTGTAGATGTACTTTCTGCTTATTCTTTATAAAGGTCAAGTTTAGCTTCAAAAACTATGGCTTCCTTCAGATTTATCTTTTATGAAATCGTATGTAATGAAGAGTTTAGTTGATTTTATCATTTCTATATGCTGTCAGGGATGGATTGTGTAGAAAGATCTGCACTAGTGCAGAAGCTCGTAAATTATGCTCTCTTCTTAAAGGAAAACCTTTCCTCCTTTTGTCGCGTGTACAACCTTCTTTGCCAGAGATGGGCATCCGAATTTCCTCTCTGTTACGATGTTTGTAAAGCAGCACTAGTAGCTTCATCTTAGAAAGATCTAGGACTCTTAGTAGGTCTACCCAAACTCTGTTGTTCAAAATCAAGGGTTTGTGAAGATGTATCAGTCTTAAAACAAGAAAGTAAGATACAGGTTGCCATCAYTGTGCAAAGGTTAGATATGACTGAGGTTAAGGACAGCCTCTGGAGCCTACACAAAAGGATCTAGCATTTCTGTATTCTGAATGACAAAAAACTTGCAAACTTTGTGTCACAGGAAATGTGCATAAGAACACAGAGATGGCAACCAAGATCCTCATTCTGCTTAAGCTGGGAATTGCTGGTTAGGATAATAAGCCATTACTATGCCATATGTTGCATTACACCTGTTTTCTTCTTAGTAGCTTTGCAGGTAAAGAAAAGAATAAAACAGCAAGCCCTCTGCTTTAAAGAGAAGTGGGGAAAATGAAAATTACCCCTGTTTTATATTACTGAAATATCTTCCAATTATCAGCAGCCTCTTCCTGAAAATCTTAATGGCTCATTAGAAAGAAATATGTTGATTTTTTTCATCTTAATGTAGCCAGATGAGGAGCTTTGTAGCACTCTTGTGGAATCATATCCAGAACCGCAACAGACTGTGACATGCCTAATGTTGCCTTCTTCCCTACAGATAGTGAGAGAGATTGTCTGGGTTAGGRTTGAGCTACAGATGGATGCCCTAAATGTGTGAGATGGCTAAATTCCCATTCTCTATTTTGAAGTCTTTAGTGCAGCATTTCAAAAATGGAAGAGAAAGCATTTAAGTAAAGCAAGATCTTGTATTACCCACTTAGGAACCTGTAAGTTGCATTCCACGGAATCATGCTTTTGGTTATGGCACTTTTATATTRAGGGTCTGGGTGCATATAGTGTTTTGTAAGGTACTGCTTTCCCTATTTTGTTAGTTTTCCATGTCATTTTTGAGAATAGTCTTGCTTGATAAGCTCTTTCAAGAAGAAGCAATGTAAAAGGGAGRGTTACCAACTAGATTTGGGTATTACCTTTGCATTTCATGACCCACAGGAGTAGAAAGAACAGAATGGGTCAATGTACTGACCTCCTCTTAGAGAAAACCAGCTCCTGAATTTTCAGATACCTGACGAGTGAGATAGTTATGAGTACTCCAATAAGCAGCATTTCTAGAGTGATCTGCAGCACCTATCCTTATGACTAGTGCTATGTGGTGGTAGGGAGAAATCAACTGCAGGGAAACATCCTTCACTTCTGTCCTTTGGATTTCACCCATCATATTCATCTCGTGATGAATCTCAGTTCATTGCCCTGTTTTTCTGYTTTGATGTCTCTTTGGCTACTGTAATGATGGTAACCTTTTTTTCTTTTTTTTTTTTTTCCCCTGTATCTTACATCTCTTAATACAACCAAATCTTTTATTTCCTAATGTCTCACACCTCCACAACCAATAAACAAATTTTCCATTGCAGGGACTTTTTGGCACTCCTTATTCCAAGGAGAATAAAAGCAAGCTACTCATTCTCAAAACAGTAATTTCCAGGGAGAGTGAATATAATGAACATAATTTATCAGTTGAATTAATGCTATTTATCAGTTGTCATGAGTCCAGCATGTCCCTTACCRCCATAAGAGGCTAATTAAGTACAATAGTGGATTTCAAGTGATGGTTCTTAATAAGCTTAAAACAGCTCTTTGGGTATTGCAGTTGTATTTTYTGAAAGTAGGTCTTAATTCCCGAGCAGGTGACAGCAAACAGCAGAAGTAGGGAATGAAGACCAATGCCCCAGGCTGTCAGTTCTATTTAAAGTAAAAACAGAGTTGAAAACAAGGATGCGTTATGTACGACAGAACCTTACTAACTGTGTATAACATGTTGAAAGTATGTTATTTTGAATTTGTTGCTGATGGCAGACAAAGTCATAAATGTTTGACTCTCTTGCCTATGTACTTATCTATGGAAATAGTGTAAGGTATAAAAGATGSTATGTCCCAAGATCTTGCCCAAAGWCTTGGTATAGTATTTGGTCATATGGTTTACATTATTACTGTAGAATTCTATTGAATGCTCTAAAATTAGCAGAACTGGAAGGTAAGGATAATCAGCCTTAAAAGTAAAACATTCTGAGCTAAAAGTGAACAAAATATTTAGTCTGCTGAAGATGCATTTTTCTGGTGTAAAAAGTTCCTGTTCTGTGCTGAGCTGTGTGTGTCCTTCACAGGAGAGGAGCTGTGCACTGGCCTCATATCAGGTTGTTCCTTGGACTGTTCCTTCGGTTTCCAGACTGATGCCCACAACTGTGAGATTTGCCAGTGCCGTCCACGGCCTAAGAAATGCAAGCCCATAGTATGTGACAAGTACTGTCCCTTTGGATACTTGTACGTATTCTCATTCTGAAAAGATATTTAATGTAATCCATGTCCATATTTAAAATATGCAGTGTCTCTGAATATGTACTTGTATTTACTTTGTGGCAAAACTGGGAAAGCGTGGGAACACAGAAATGTGCATATCTCATATGAGATTATAGCATTCTCCAACTAACTTGAGTTTCAGCACTGAAATTGTGGAAAAGGATTTTGACCATGAAATGAAGAAACTGCAATCRTAACAGCAACCACAAATTACAAAAACAAAACAATGTTTAGTTCTTTTCTTAGAGTGTACTGTATATGTACTACTCTTACATGTGTGCACTGCATGTACTACATATTATATAATTTGATGACCAAAATGAAAAAGCTGCTTACAGAGGCAGCCACTCTTGTATGTAGATTTTTGTTKTTGTTGTATGTACTGCTATCATACCTCTTCATTTATTGTACTCAAATGCTTTTATAATATTTTAAGGAATGTTGATATGACAGTGCACTAGTTGGGCATGTTTTAGATGAACATTTCTGATGATTACTTTAGAGGATTAATGAAAAACAGTACTGTCTCTTATTTAAGATTTTGTAAATGTTATTAGTTATATTTTGTAATGCTTATTGCTAGAGTACTTTTTCCATAAAAGGAAATATTTGTATTTATTCATTTGTAGAGGTGATAAAATTGGGATTTTTTTTTTGTCAAACAGATTTCTTTAGAAGCAATTTGCTGGCCTTCATATCTATTTTACAAATATTTTATTTTTGGTATCTTTATTACTGCCTACTCTTCATAAAAGCATTCTACCTCATAACAACTAAGACTTAGATAATGTTCACATATAATTTGTTTTTGTATATTTAATGAAATTTAGTAATACTGCAGCTGTTGACATYAGATAATAACACTCCTTTAATTTTTGATTCATTTCAGAGTTCTATTTGACACTAATTCATAATTACTGCAGATTTTTATTTATAATACTAACATGTAGTGCAGTGCATTCTTTTAATTTACAATGTTAGTGACATTTGGAGTAATGAAAATAAGGTAGAATTGGAATAATTGAAGAGATAAATGAGATTTTAGAAAAATAGAAATCAAACTGCATCATAATAGTATTCTTCAATTAGTGCTGCAATCATAAATGATACCAGTGAATACCAGGGTATTCAAATGGTGCTGTCAATTTAAAAAAAAAAAAAAAAGAAAAAGAAAAAAAAAGAAAGGGGAAAAGAGCATACCAATCTTCTAACTCTGTTTAATCTTCATACTATTGCCCCATCTTTCTTTGAGTGAAGTAGCCCTGTGAACCTCTGAGTCCTTTTTGAGCCTCATGATTCAGTTTAGGAATTCAGATACAGTGCAGGAGGCCTTGGCTTGCATGCTATGGGCTCCTGCTTCTCATTCAGTTTTTTCTCTTAAGCTTTTTTCTGCAATGGGTATCTGAACAGTTGTGCTACTCTGCCTTAGACTGTTTTTKTTCTCCCATCCTCCTTTTTGAAAAAAATCTAAATCTGGTCTTCAGGCCAAGAAGGTAACATGCTGTAGAGAGAAGGTGTGTAAAGATGGAATTAAGAACAGAAAAAGTGAGAAAGCTGCAAGGTCAGAATTGGAATTAGTTATAACAAAAGACTTTATGTAGAAAAAAAAAGACATTTTAGAAGACTGGATTTGAAATGGAATAAAATGAGAAAAGTGYAWTAAGCAGAGCRTCTCCAGCAGGTCGAGGGAGGTGATTCTGCCYCTCTACTCAGCCCTGGTGAGGCCGCACCTCGAGTACTGTGTGCRGTTCTGGGCTCCCCAGTGCAGGAGGGATGTGGAGCTGCTRGAGAGAGTCCAGCGCAGGGCCACAAAGATGATTAGGGGTCTGGAACATCTGCCCTRTGAGCAAAGGCTGAGAGAGCTGGGCCTSTTCAGCCTGSAGAAGAGAAGRCTGAGAGGGGATCTGATCAATGTMTATAAATATCTCAAGAMAGGGAGTGAGGAGGAKGGKGCTGGCCTCTTCTCAGTGGTGGCYAGTGATAGAACTAGGGGAAACGGCCACAAATTGARGCACCAAAAGTTCCACAGGAACTTGAGGAAGAABWTCTTAACAGTGARGGTGACAGAGCACTGGAACAGGCTGCCCAGAGAGGTGGTGGAGTCTCCTTCTCTGGAGATCTTCMAAACCCGCCTGGACATCACCCTGTGCCAYRTGCTCTAGGGGACCCTGCGTGTGCAGGGGGGTTGGACTAGATGACCTCTASAGGTCCCTTCCAACCCTAGCCATTCTRTGATTCTAAGTGGAAGACAATAAAAAATTTAATTTAGAGAGAGGAGTGATTTGATGTTTAGTACAGAAGAAGAGTAGGAACTTTAAATGAAACAGTTAATAAAGTTATCTTCAACCTTATTGACCATCTTGAGAGTGTCTGAAWGGTATTTTTAGTTTTGCAGGTAGGAGAAGGTAGAGTAGGATGGAAACTGCCAAAAACCGATGACAATTTTGTCCCCCAAAAAACTTTTGCCATTGGCTTTAAAGACAAAGAGGACTGAGGATGGTTAGAAGAATGAAACAAACAGGAAAGACCAAACTGTAGTAATTGGTGATTAGATGTCCTAGGTTTTTTTTAAGATAGGATAGAGCTGCTTGCATTAAGGATCAAGGTGCTTTGTGCTTTAAACAAGTACAAAGTATGCAAAATTGTTCAGAAAGTGCCCAAAGGAAACTGAAGCTTGAGATATTCAGTTGAGTAGGTGCAAAATCCACAATAAAGTATCTTGGAACTGGGAGTCAGAGACAAATGATACTGGGATGTTTGAAACTGCAAGAACTTAACTGTGGAAAGCACAGGGTAGAGGACTGGCTTGGGAACATGAGAAAGCAGCGAAGAGGTTGGCATGAACAGTCGGTCCCAAAAGGAGGAGGYAGAATGAAAGATTCATGTAACAGCAGTAAAGGAGCAGAACTTGTAACTGTATTCAAGAATTTATTGGAAATTGCCATATATTCCTCATACTCTATAAGCATTTCTCAGAGAGCACTATAATTATTTGCATTAGCTTATAATTGATTTTGAATTTGGGCAAAGAAGAGAGAAAAARTCTGAATAATGGAAATCAAAGTATGTTTTATTGCAATTTGCAACAAAGATAGAAACTATCCTTTTTGTTAATGGTATGTGAAAGCATCTTCATTAGGAACTGCAGGATGCGAGTTCAACTTCCAGGCTAGATCACTGAATATCTTTTTGTTTCTGTTTTATCTTTGTGGTTTGAATACTAGTTTCCAGTAACAGTACGCAGTTCTTCAYTTTTCAAATTGATTTATACTCTCAGCAGAATAATATGATATTTAAAGAGCACACTGAGGCTGTTACATCTCGGTTTTATGTTTTTCCATGTTGTAGTTAGTAATTTATTATCTGTACCAAGGATGCAGTACTAACTTTAAAACTTCAGAAGAGAATCTGAGCTTTTCCATTTGCATGTTAGAGGTGCATATATTTGCCTAACCACCAAGTCAGTCAATATGAACTAAAAAAATTATAATGTTTACTCAATGAATAGCATTGGACTGGRGAAGGAATTTTTTTTAATGTTAATATTGTAAGTTCTTGTTTAATTTACTGTTTTTAAGGATATATGTKTTTGCCTATTCAAAAAAGTATGAGAAAACTGTTAAAGCTAATGCTTAATGTCTTTCACCATGGGCGTTTTAGACCCAGAGACAAAAACMRTTTTAATAACTTCAAGAACCAARGTCTTAARTGTTTTCCTTCCACTTCTCCTTGACTTTTTTTGTGGTATAGCTAAGCAGTCAAATCAGTCAAATTGGTTTCTCCTTATAGTTCCTTTTATTAAGGCAACTATTTCTGTTTTGCTTTACTGGCAAGCTTAACCTTGGATGATATGTTAAAAATCTTTTTTTTCTAGCATCTTTAATTTAGGAAATGCTGATAAGAATGGTTCCAAAAATACTTATTAAAGTAATTTACAATTATATGTCTTTATTTATAAATGAAACATAGTAGAGACCTAAATAATTAACATTAAAACTTTTTTTTTCTTTTTTTTAACTTCAAAGTGCTGAATTTCCAGGAAAAGACAAATATTCTCTTAAGCAAATGCAGTAAAGTTCCATTCCTTGATTTGTACACCCAGTGTGTGGCTAGCAGTAATGTTCTAGATTTAAATCCACCTAGTCAGTGAGCAGATCATGTATARCTGCTAAAAAATAATAGGCACTATGCTCTTCGGTCTTATTTTCTACTTGAACTTCAATAACAAAACATCCCTGACACCTGCTTACATGTATTTTCMCTCTATTACTTTCAATTTTTAATGCTTTTTTTATTGTTGTTAAACCAAGTTTTCTTTTACTCCTGTCTTCTCTGCTGCTCCGCAGTGCAGTTAGATGYTCCATGTAAAATGAATCTTTGATTAATTCAGAAACTTACTGCTTGGTTTGAAAAGGCTGCTTTTATCAGATCTCTGTCCTTTAAACCGTAATTTTTTATCTCCAGAGAAAAATTTAAGAATCAAGAAAATGACATAGCCCCTCAAAGGCTGCAGTGATTTTCRCCTGCGATGTTAAGAGTTGTTCTCTGACACAGCGATATAAATCATCAAGACTATCTTGTCAAACAACAACAAAAATCTAGAATAGTTCTGTTACACCTTCAGAGAAAGATAACCCGTAGTCAAACATGTGGCCTAATTTATTGTGTGCCTTAATAAACTGATTTTCTATGTTTGGGAGCAATCCTGTTGACTTACAGAGTTCCTTAGTTATTTTGTTTCATCTGTGTAGCATATCACCCCTGCCTAAGCAGCTAGGGCAAATATTGTTAATAATTTCTGCTGTGTGGGAGTGGTCATCTAGAACATACCTTAAGTTTGAATGTACCTTAAGCTTGGACTGATTTTGTCTGTCTTCTTATCTCTCCAAAAATATTTCAGTCTTCTGAATTTAAATTCAAAGAAAACTGACAAGAAAAAGGATTAATATATGGAACTCTACCCATTTATTTAAATGAACGCTCCTAAAAACCAAAACAGCAAACAGCTCCGTAGGATTTGCATTTTACTCTAAAAAAGACAGACAAGCTTTCAAAAATTATTAGCGTAATCACATTTTTTTCCCCACAGATTTGACATAGAAAAAATAAACAGTGTGTGTATCTTCAGAAATGTTAATTATCAGGATTTGGTGAAAAAAGAAGGAAAACAATAAACAGATAAACAGATTGAAGGAAAAAAGTGCAAAKTTTGAATCTTGCCATTTGCAACGATTTACTTAAAGCATGAGACATGACAGAAAGACATCTAGATCAGACATGACTCACAGAGTACGCAGATCTGGACCATCTAACCACTGGTCCAGACACTCCTCATTCTCCCAGTTTATATTAGTACTTACTGCCTACCCACAGACTCATAAAAGAGCTATTCTGAAATGGCTTTAGTGTCTGTAGAGCCTGAAGACTGAACAATGCCTCGCACTTTTTGTGATTATGAGTGCATATCAGTATGAAATGTGGGCTTGCAGAACCTTTATACGTAAAACAAGCAAGCTGCAATTTGTAATAACAAGCAGAGAATGAAAGATGGTCTTCATACTGTGTGAGGAATCTCAGTTTTACGATGCTGTGTTGCATGAGACATCACTTGCGTGGTGAGAGAAGACTATATTTGAAATCACAAGCAAGCAGCCAACTCTGACACTGTCCTTCCTTTAGAGAGTGGAATTTCACAGTGAAATGCAGCAGCATCTGACTGGGAGTTTGTGGCACTTYGAGATGAAAACATTTCTAGCCTGATTTTCCTCACAAATGAACCGGAACAAGCTTGTCATTGCATAGCAAACATTATAACAAATGTTAATGAAATTTATTGACAGGCCAAGAAGAAAGGCATATTTTCATCTGCTCTAGGCTAATCCCGTTGTGTTAAAAGTTCTAAAACTGAATTCTGATAAAGCTAAACGTTATTATATACTTGAACTAATGAATTCCACTTCATCCAGAACAAGAGCTCTTTGCRCAGAAGTCATGAAGAATGCATCTGTCCCACCTAACTGAAACAGAGGTGGTGATATTAATGTTCCTTCAAGTGAAATTGTTTTGCTTTGCATACTTGACAAGTTTAGTTACTTCAACCAGCACTCGCTTAAGTGCTTTTCTACACCTGGGCCAAAGTCAATGAATATAGTCAAGAAGACCAYTTGAACAGCTGGTTAACAGGAGGTGATATTTACTGCAAGAAGCTTGTCTAGGAGCAGCTGAATGAGCATTTTGGTTTGCAAAGCCACAGCAACAAAAGCCTAACGTACGTCTATACTGGTGGTCAGCACTGTGACTACAGCACTTACTGCTCTACGCTACTTGCCAACATGGACATAACTACTCCTGTAGTTAACTCCTGTACTGTAACCTCAGGACCACTGATCACCTCAAGTGCTTGTAGAACGGTGGGTTCTGGGCCAGCAGAGGAAAGGAGGAGTTGGTCAGGCAAAGGAGTGATGCCTGCCTTGCTGTTCTGCMTCATGTTCAAACAAGTGCCAGACAAAGAGGCTTTAAAAGCAAACCATTTTCAAGCTAGCACCATTTTTTTCAGGGACACTGTCTTTGAGATGATCTTTCACTTGCATTTTCATATACCTGAAAAAGTTTAACTTGAAACTTTCAAGATGCTGAATTGTTCTTGGCATCTTTGTTCTTGATTCTGCATTTTGTCTATCTGTTGATTAATCTCCTACTTCTCCTTCTAAAAATATTTCTATACTCCTGCTGCTTTTTAATATGGATTGTTGTAATTTTCAAGAAAGCTTTATACCTGATTTGTTTTTTCACAAAATCTCTGTGTAGAAACTGCATGAGTGGAACTTACTGTTAGAGRAGAAAAGTTATCAATAACATTTGAAAGTTATCTTCTATTTCACTTGAAAAATAGTAGACATAACCACACATACCTATATTATTTGTGAGCARGACAGCTTAACGTCTTGAAAATACTAAATGCAGAACTCTTGCCAGTCACATGGAGGAAGCACATGCTAGGAATGGACATCTGTGTAGCCTGTAGATCAACTGAGCAGTTAAGTTCAGGATGACAATTAAGAAAAGCGTGTTTACTTAATCACTTATTCTGGGAAAGCTTTTGCTTGAAATATTATAAGCATTATCAGACATTTAAAGTGATTTATTGACCTTTCACAAATTATTTTGATTATCTAGGAAGAACAAGCATGGCTGTGAAATCTGTCGGTGTAAGAAATGCCCAGAGCTGCCTTGTGGTAAAATCTGTCCGATGGGCTTCCAGCAGAACAATCACGGGTGTCTCATCTGCAAGTGCAGAGGTAAGCGTGAACACAGAACCTTCTTCAATTACAATTTGTTTTCAAAACAGTTGGAAGCTCGAACAACAGAAGAGGAATACTACACAGTRTGTATAAGAACTTTAATATGATAACTGGTGAGAAAGTCCTTTCCTCAAAGGACTGTGCTCTTTTGCAGGCTCTTTTTTTCCATTTGTAGTATCTGATCATCTCTACTTCAACAGGTAGCCTCAGCTCCCTATCCATCTTCCACTTAACAGTCACAAAGTCTGTTATTAATAAAAATTAAATCAGGTCCTTAATGAACAACTACTGAAGATAAGCTGATAGAATTTCTTTTTTCTATGGCAGTGTCTTAAATTCTTTGCCATCATCATTTCTTTATAAACTCCATTTTGAATGTGATAAATGCCTTGCATCCCACCTAAAATTAGAGTGCTGTTTCTTGGACACTTTCTTCTTACTGTATCCAGGAATACTGAGACTTGGGTGGCATTTCCTTTCCCAAGAGAATGGGAGTCACAAGCTAGGAAATCATACTGGAAAGCTACAGAGGCAAATGAGGATCTGGGGGCTTTGTGTTGCTTAAAAGGGCAAGAGCTTACTCCYCTCTTCTGCTTCTTTCTTACATAGTCATGTGCTTGTTCATATCTGCTTTTGGTATTCACTAGACTGTGAGCTGTTCTAGCGTACTAACAGAGAAAGAACATTTTAGTGGTTTATAGAAAAGGCAGCAAAATATAAGTTTTGTCTGAACTCCACAACCTC
The DNA here is from genome assembly GCA_003342815.1 of Eudromia elegans. Classification (NCBI taxonomy): domain Eukaryota; kingdom Metazoa; phylum Chordata; class Aves; order Tinamiformes; family Tinamidae; genus Eudromia; species Eudromia elegans. The sequence goes on along the minus strand of PTEX01000018.1, from coordinate 2,855,797 downwards.
TGTGGGTAACCTGTTTCAMTGCTCTGTTACTCTCAAAGCAAAGAAACTTTTCCTTATGTTCAGATGGACCTACCAATCTAAACAACCAGTTTATGCCCATTGCCTCCTCAGTGGGCAGCACTGAAAAGAGTGTGACTCGATCCTCTTACAGCATCACTTCAGATACTTGCACTAATGGATCAGATACCCCTTCAGACTTCTCTGGACTGAAGCTGGAGACCCCGTTCTCTCAGTCTTTCCTCATATGAAACATGTTTGTTTTCTGCTTAAGTCTGTAGCTTCCATGCACAATGCTGGCTTGCAAGACTTCAAGAATAGACCGTATTTTAGAGAACATTTCTCAACAGGAGAGCTGGCAACCCTGGATTGTATTTACCAATCTGTTCATATCTGCTTAAAAATGAAAGTCTCAACTGAACTGATAAAATATGATTTGGGAGATCAGTTTTGAGGAAGGGAATATGAGAGTTATTTTTGCAATTTTGCTAAAATTTATTTGCAAAAATACAAATTCTTTTATACCTGGAACCTTAAAAATACTTTTAATTGATCAAGTATGTAGTTTAGCTCCTGAGATTTGACGTTCACAGAGTGGTAGAACAACGATTATGCTCAATTCAGCAGCCCTTTTATCCTGTGTTTCAGAAAAAAGGCAAAGGCAAAAGACATGCAACAATTCTCTAGATATTCCTGCAAAAGATTATGTAAAATTTTAATAACATAGCAATAATACAGAATTAAACCACTGTGTACCAAAACTTGTAATTATAATCAGTAGCACTCAGACACTGAGGCAGAATATGATCGTGGTGACTGGTAATTCTTGAAATTGTGTTATTGAATAGTGGAAAGAACTTATATGAATTAGGGTTGTTCTGAGTGGAAGAACTACTAACAGTAGTGGTGGATTTAGAGAAGCAGTAATGGCTGATTTAGAGAGGCATCCATATGGAATATGAATGCCTATTTTGGCTTAGACTCTGTTGGATAAATAGCAATTATTGAAAGACTTAAATCATTTTCTTGAAATGTAGTGGTTCTGATTTGGGTTACGTCCAGGACAGAAAGAACAGACCTTGTCGTTCCTCATATCTGTTTCGTGCCCAGTTTCTCATCAAGTTGTCATTTTTTTATTAGCTATTTATAGGGAAATCCTGAGAGGGATTTCCAGGTTTACCTGCTGGGGCTGCATGATGAGAGGTACTTGCATACTTTACTGCTTGTGAATGTGAACCTCTCATTTAATGTTCTTAGAAGCAGATGGTATATGGGTGGCTTTTTTCCTCTTTGGCTCAAATATCCATAGGAACTTTTTTGTCTTTCAAATTATTTTTGTGTGTGAAAATTGCACTATTGTTAACTATCTTAAAAAARTCATTCTTGTTCATATTCCTTCATTTCAATGATCTTGCCTTCTATGTATTAGTCATTTTCACCCTGTGCTTTGTATTAGTCTGGGAATAGACTTTTTGCATTAGTAGCCTCTATGTGTCAAATTCTATGTGTTAAATATTTATTTGTGCTCAGGCACACTCTGATGCATATTGCTCTTTTTTGCTTTTCTTTGGTTCTTGCATACTTTCTAGCTATTGACAAGAAAGTTTGAATATTTTCCCATTACTTTATCTGATGACATCATTGTTAACTTTTAGCAGCTATTATTTTGAGATTTTAAAAAATGATGAAATAAAATGAGACAAGATCTGAGAATATGGGAACTAAAAGAAACTACGCAAGTCCCAGAAGTTAGTGTCCCTGCGAAGGTGCAGTCATCTAATTCAGAAGGATCCCACATTATATTGTTTCCACATGATGTCATGTACTGCAGGCAGTTTTATAAAAAGATTGTAAGACTTCTAGTAAGAAATGTTACCAATAAAGTTTGTAGCAATGAAAATCAGAGATAGACKTCACTGATACAAGCTGCAATATATAAGACTTTTACTAAAAATAAAAATTAAAAAGACAGAGTAATTGCTGACTGAAGTTGTTCTCATTACGTATTGTCTATCTCCATGTTCACCATCAACAAGTTTCCTAGTTGTCATGATGCCTTGATGGAATATATACAAGGTCTCTTAGGTATGCAATAATTGCATAGAATCATAGAATACTTGATGTTGGAAGGGACCTTTAGAGGTCATCTAGTCCAACCCCCCTGCACACGCAGGGTATCCTACAGCATGTCCAGGCGGGTTTTGAAGATCTCCRGAGAAGGAGACTCCACCACCRCTCTGGGCAGCCTRTTCCAGGGCTCTGTCACCCCTCACTGTTAAGAAATTCTTCCTCAAGTTCCTGTGGAACTTTTGGTACCTCAATTTGTGGCCGTTTCCTCTAGTTCTGTCACTGGCCACCACTGAGAAGAGGCCAGTCCCATCCTCCTCACTCCCTCCCTTGAGATACTTGTGCACACTGTTCAGGTCCCCTCTCAGCCTTCTCTTCTCCAGGCTGAAGAGGCCCAGCTCTCCCAGCCTTTGCTCATAGGGCAGATGTTCCAGGCCCTTAATCATCTAGGCATCCTAGGCTATTCAGAGCTCCAACTTGTTGTCTACAACTTAGGCCATATATMGATTTTTACGTGTTTGTGTTAGGATCCAAGGATGCATCTTAACATATGAACAACTACTTACAGTGACTTGATCCCTCTCTAATCAAATAGATGTATTCGTTGTCATTGTAATCACAAAGACACCAAGCCTTGAGTATATCGGTTAAACAGGAACATTAGTGACTCAAACAAGAGTTAATGAACAATCACCAGTATGTTCTTGGGGGGAGCCATAAATACTTGTTAAAATTTTCTTCCCGAGTCCTTAAGAGGAAGGAATGGGTAAATCCCTTGCCTGTGCATTAGCTCCACTTCTTAAATTGCTTCTGCCAGAAACTGCTTATGCTGGAGTTAATGAAATTAGAACCGTAGAAATACAAGGCTGGGCTAGTGCTCTGGGAAACAAGCAAATCCATCCCTCTATCCTCACATAAAATCAAATGTGTCTGGATAATCCTTGACAGATGTTTGTCTAAGGTTTCATTTCTTAAGAACCTCCAGCCTCAAAAAGCTCCCTAAATAATGTGTTTCTGTGGCTATCAATATGTGATATTTAAAAAATATTTTTTTAAAAAAAAATCTAATATTTCTTTCTGCCTTTCAACAAATTCTGCCACTTCTTGTTCCATGCTCTGTGGAGACAAAGAACAGCTAATCACCATTCCATTAAAATTCTTGCAGTAYTGAACAGATTGCAGCAAAGTCCCTAAATTTATTTTTTTTCTGAGTCAAATAAATGCAGTTCTTTAGATTTCTTATCACAGTTCAAAAACAGGATATTGCAGTTTTGCTGCTGCCACAACTGCAGCTAGTTACCTTTGAACCTACAACACTCCTTTATTGTATCTTAGGTTGAACTCACCTTCTGTGCCCTGGGATTAYGTTGCTGACTAGTATTTTCCTTTTGAGCTACTTTAATTCCCACCCAGGTTGTCTTCAACCATGCCACTACCAGTTACAACAAATTTGTATTTGAACATTTGGTTTCTCCTTTCAGTGTAAGCTTTTGTGTTAGCTTGAGTTAGAAACTTAACAGTGAACACAACTTCCTCACTTTGTCAGTTGAATTTAGAAAATCCATCWCCTGAAATCTCTGCTGTTTCTAAGCATAGCTTGTTTTACAGTTTTGGAGTATACTTAACATACATTTAGGAAAAAAAATTTGATTGTTTCAGCTTCTTTAAAATATTTATTAAGAAGGGATATTTCCATCTAACACTTTTATGTATAGGTACTGTTTTAATGTAAAATAGAATTTCACTCATGTATTGCAAATAAGAATTAATATAATCTCTGATGTAATATAAAAAGTATATTACCTRTGTGTAAAATATATTTTTAAAGTATTTCTGTTCATGCAGTAAAGTCACTACTTTAGAAGTATTTTCCCCATACCATGGCTTTTATAGGAATTCACAGAATAGTATCCTAACACAGTTTCTGTGTATTTGGTTCTCATACATGTGCCAAATTAACTTAATACCATCTGCTTGTGGTTCTTAGACCACCTCAGATAGATCTTTCAGAGCTTAAGAACTGGTGGTCTATGTGTTATGAAAAAAGGAAACTTGCTAAAAATAAATTTTAAAAGTGGTTCTTTCCATATTGCATCTTTTTAACAAAAAAAAATGAAATTAGTAGCTTAATATAACTTTAGGTATCAGCTGAACATGATTATTGTCCACTGAAAAGAAGTCGCTTCATTTACCAGCTGATCCTAAATCCTACTCTGTAATGATGAGTGTTAGAGACCTCTCAGTGATTCACCGGACTGACTGACAAACTCCTTCAGCCCTGCTAAATACCCCTCATGACAGAAATGACTTTATCCTCCTTAGACCAACTGTGTGCAACTAATACAGCATTCCAAGATACGGAAGTTTCAATATAGTAAAACCTGTGAACAAGTGATAAAACCATCAAAAGAGTTAACTTCAAAACACTCTATCATAATAACTAATATTTTTTCTGGTATATTTTCTCAGATATTTCCAGTTGCATAATCCCATCAGAACTTATTTGTAATTTCTTTTCAATTATCATATATAATTTTAATATTCTGCTGTCACATATTGCATTGTAATATGCATGGTAATACAATATGCCATCATATTTCAAAGTAYTCTGCTTCATTTCAAATAAACTTCATATTTTTTACCTTTTCCTTTTCTTATCTTTTTTTCATTTTTCTTCCCTTAGTTAGTCAGTACTGTATTTTTTTCTGTTGCATCCACATTACTTTTAATCATAAAGAAGTGATTATTCTTTTCAAATAAAATCTAACACACCCTACCATTGCTTTCAACTCTGTTTCATGTGCCCCTTGGGTTTATTTTATTTCTAAGTGTAAATGCTAGAACTGTCAATCACTTAATTTTACATGTGCTTTAAAAATAAATGCAACCTAGSCCTGAAGTATTTATATATTTCCAAGCAGCAGATTCTTATCAGGCCCCTGCCTTTTTCCTTTGATTGTGTGCAGAGGCAGCAGCTTCTCTAATGCCCCCGGTTAAAACAGGCTCTTGCCTCTCCATGGACGGGCGCCGGCACGAGAACGAGGAGAGCTGGCACGATGGCTGCAGGGAGTGCTACTGCCACAACGGGCGSGAGATGTGCGCCCTCATCACCTGCCCCGTGCCCAGCTGCGGCAACCCCACCATCCATCCCGGGCAGTGCTGCCCGTCGTGTCCAGGTAACCGCAGGTCTTCGGTACTCGTYGTGATGGGCGATTGTTCCACGTCCGGGTTTTGTTTCTTCGCGCATGGAAATGAGTCTCGTGCATCATTCAGTAATAAGTGTAAATGGAAATTTCTGGGCCCAGGTGCAACATAACGAATGGCCTTCATTAATATCTCGGGCATAAAAAATGGATACTTAAATGCATATGTATGTTATGGGAACTCATCTCTGAAATTGAATTTTTAAGAAATGTTGTTAGCTATAGTAGCAAATATGTACTCATAAACAATTTTATATTATCTATAATAGCAAATATTGTTAATATATCATTCGATTTTGTCTTTTTTTACATGGAGTTTTAACAAAAAAAAGTATGTTTCACAGCACCTCAAAGGCATGTGTTTTAAAACCAATGTCTTAAGTAATTGAAGGTTATGGTTCTGTATTCTGAGTGAAAGATCCTCTGCSACCTGCAAGAGAAGGGTTTTTTTCACATTAACAATTATGATGACCATATTTGAATGCAGCATTATCTGTATCTAACCTTCCCATCTAAGGAATGAAAATATGGAATAAAGAGAATTTTTCTCTTTTTGAGTGTGGCTAGACGTACAAGATCAATAACCTCTGCCTTCAGACCTGTTACTGCAGTGTTTCATGTGCTAAATAGATAAACTTTCTAATGCAGTGATATTGTTTATGAATCTATTGGAAGACACATTTTAAGTAGGAGAAAATGGGCTCGGGATGATGATATGAATAACAAAATAATAGTAAGAAAGCACTGGCAGAATTTGAGCATTTTTTTTTTTTTTTAGCTCTATGTAAAGTACAGAAAGACCTAGGGAGAAAATAAGCAGCTAAATTTTATTTCCAAAACTGAAAAACTGACAGTGTCATCCTCCTTGGGACCTTAGATAACAAATCTGCTTAGAGAAATGGTGATTTCTGGTCCATTCACACCTCATGATAACCTGAGTAAGGCAGCCACCAGAAGGAAGTAGGATTTCTAGCGAACTGCTTTCTAGCCTGTCACAGTCTGAACCACTGCTGTGCTCCCAGGTATGGAGAGTGGGAATGCCATGTCCCTATCCATGGTCCCTGCAATTCCAATGGCAGCCACAGTGCTGCTTTTGGCAGCACCCTTAATGGCAGACTGCCTTTCAGAGCTGCTTTCCCCACTTAAGTCTCAGGCAGCGGCTGCAGAGGCTGAGCTTTCAGTACTTAACGTCTTAGTACTCGTATCAATGGTATTTGCAACTAGAGTTCTTTATTTTTTCCCTAGAGCCCTAAGGATTCTCTCACCGAATATGCACCCTAGAGAGCCTGTCTTTTGCTCACTTGCTTCTCTCCCAGATATCTGACTGGTCTGACAGGGAAAATAGAAGCCGTAAGATTTCAGAGGGAGCCCTCATCTTCTATCAGCTTGGATCACACTTACCTTTTTTTGGCCACAGGAATGTGTCTGCCAAACACCTGGTGACTCTCTGTCTTCCAACTGCCCTTGCCATGCCCACGTGTGCTCCTAAACAGTCAAACACTTTTCCCTATAAAACTTCAGCACGGCAAAAATTAAAAATGAAAGTTGGCTTTACTGCAAATATTATTCTAGAACAAGCAGCCAAGCAGCAAAGAAAAGATATGGAATATTCCTAAACTTCATCACTGGGCAGAGGTGTTACCTTCTACTTTTGGTCTTCAAGCAGTACCAAATACATTCTGCAGTAGTTCCTAGTTATTTTGAGTATTGAGAAAGAGCCTAGGTCACATCTGATGTTTGATTCATTGAAGGAAATGATTATAAGAGATTAGCAGTGCCTGTCATCTCATGCTATACCTCTCATCATTTTAATATTTAGATATTTATATTTATTCATATTTAGAAAAATCTAACATTTGAATTAGCCAGAGCATACCTACCTGTAATAGAGATCTGAAATCACAGCTACGTTTCTGTAATCTCTGCCTTGTTCCAAACGCTTCTGGAATATACAGTCCCCTTCATCTCCCTTATTGGCACAGGCACCACCAGTGCTCAGAAACAGAGCAAGTTTTAAGACGTGTTCACCTCCCCATTCATGTTGCATTAGGAGATGTCTGTTTCTTGTGGATGAAATTCCTATTTGACTCGGAGCCCCAGCAATGTTGGTCAGTTGTCAAAAAGACTACTTGCTTACGCAGAAGTTTCCATTTCTTTGAGGTGCGGTGTCTCTGCAGCTTTCCCTGCCCGACTTCCTTCCCTGCTTTCAGTCTTTGGGACTGCGTTAGCAGTGACTTGTCTCTGTGTTAGCAAAAGCATGTATGGTGGAGCCCTTAAAATGCTAGGGCAGATGCACAGTGTTTTAAAAGCAACTGTGTATATGAAAGTGTGTGAATTAATATGGCCAAATTAGTCCTTATGAGCTTGTTTCCCCCACTGGGGTCTTTTGTTTGTTACTGATATTTCCAACTTTATTTGGCAGTGTATCCATTCCCCCTGATCATGTTAAATGAACATTGTGGTTTTCAGTAAATAGGAATGTAATTTGGAAAGGGGAGATTGTGAGCACATCAGCTGAATGTGTCTGATATAACAATATTGAAATAATCGGCAGTGCCTGATTTCAATTGCATTGTTAACCTATGGACCAGGGAAAAGGCATCTCAGAGAGGTATCTTTTCTGAGGAAAGTGATTGCATTCATTCTCATGGCTTCAAAGGTAATATTCCAGTGACGAACATTCACACTTGTTTTGTGGGTTGTGTTTGTAATGAATGGAGACATTCTTAACATTCTGTGGCGAGTGTTACAACAATGGCATGATGGCATGGATGCAGAAAGCACCGTGCCTGATGGCTGCATAAAAGTGCCTTTGGCTTCCTTATGCTTCCACCTTGGAGAGAGGTGTGAAGCCCTGTTTCTGTTTCCTTTTTTTTTTAATCAGTTTTAGTTAGTTTTGAAGAGAGGCAGATAGATACACTTCGACTGCTAAAACATTCATTATAACTGTGTTTTTGCATATTAATTATGAGGTTAAAGTGAGTGGTAGCAGTGCTTGTGGAAAGCCCTAGGTTTCCTCTAAGATTTAGAAAGTTATTAACTTCTAGTGTATTAAAGAACAGTGTTTCCCAGAAAAAGTGTGTATTTGATTAACTAGTTGCTCTTTCAGAAACATAATAATTGTATGTTTGTAGCATTTCAGTTACAATAATTATCTGGTAAGGGAGCTCTAAGCAATGTTGTATGTAMAGCAGTACTGTCTGGTTGCACTTTTCTGATAATAAGCAGCATATGACCTGCAGCAAAACTGGCTTGTGACATTGTAGAGGACTCAAATGCAAAAAAAGAGAAAGTTTTTAGAGAAAGCATTGCCTTTGCCATGTCAGCTTTTGATGTTGGTGCCTAAAATGTGGTGACATTGTATGAAACAACATGTTGCAATAGCTGAGTTGCCTAGTATTAGATGGGTAGAATCCATTCACTTGGAAGCCTGGGACTTGGTGTTGCACCGTGTAGCTTTCAAAATCGTGTAGTCACCTAAAGCCTGATGTTTGAGGTAACTTCATTCCTGTGCAAAGTCCATGGGAAAAGTKAGTTAACTGCATGTCCAAAACAACCAGCATGCTAAACCGGCAGCTAGCTGGAGTTAGGAGACTCCAGAGTTGCATATCATTTCTTATTTCTGTCTCTTCTGTGGGGCAGCAGCGTTTTAGTCAGCACCTTTTCTTTATTTTAAGTACTTAAATGATTTTCTTTTGTTTGTTTGTTTGTTTGCTTTTGGTTTTTTGCAAAATTCAGAAGGCATTTCTTTTCTTTAAAACATCAATAGGCAAAAAGAGAGTTTCTGCATTTCTGTAATATCTGAACGTTTGAAGAGCGCTCATGCTTAATATAGGAAGCAGTTTCAATTCCTTTCTTAGTTTAAATGAAACCAAATCTTATTTTCTTAACTACCTAGTTAAAAACTCTGTGAGTCTTCAGCTGTGGTTGTAGAGGTGATGTAATTAATTGTGTGAAAAGGAATTAAGGTTCACTGAGTGAGTCATAGCCACAGGGATTATTAATCGACATGCTGCTAAAATCTCCTTGGGATTAAGTTTTTACTTCAAAGACTACATATCATTAGATGAAATACATCTGTGTATTGTTAAGTACCTTGTTTCTGTTTCTCTTTGTCTGGCATCAACTGGTTCTGACACAACTCACTCAATAACTTTATGGCAGACTTCTTTTTCTGAAATGCCATGAATACTTAAAGTTCTCTCAGATTGATATATGTTTATTGGTATAAACATATATAAATAACCGTACATATAAATAGACATATATGGTTATTCATATTATTTCCGAGATTATTTCATGTTTGATTTTTTTCCCTCCATTTTTCTATGAAATACAGGTAAGCAACAGAATTATGCTATTAATGAAACTCTTTCCACTTCATAGCTGGGGTTTTTGAGCTTAATGTTACCAATAATACCGATGAGAAATTAACGATGGATAGGGATATTTGTTACACAATATAGTCTCCATTTATTTCTATTGGCTTGTCTTCACAGATGAAATAATTGTGCAGAAGCCGGAACTCACCAGTCCATCCATTTGTCATGCTCCTGGTGGGGAATACTTTGTGGAAGGCGAGACGTGGAATATTGATTCTTGCACACAATGTACGTGCCACAGTGGACGTGTCCTGTGTGAGACTGAAGTCTGTCCCCCTCTGCTTTGTCAAAACCCCACGCGCACACAGGATTCCTGCTGCCCACAGTGCCCAGGTAAATATTACCAACCAACCAACCCTCAGCTTAGCCCTAGGTACAAGATCGATATTACTTGTAAGGGGTGTTGTGGTTCTGAAGTTTGAACTCTCTTCTTTGAAGGCAATCTCATGATGTAAGGATTGCATGAGAACTAGCATCYATAGTTAGAAAGTTTATGAAATATGCACTGGCTTATTTTGGAAAAACACAGGATTAAAGAAATGTTGGAAGCAATCAGAGTGCTACGCAGCTATAGACTTGTCTTTTCATTTCTGTATGTTTTGTTTTCAATTGACCTTTTCTATTACTATCTTGTCTGTTTGGGATTTCATAACAAAAATGCTTCTGCTTKTTTTTACCACCTCCTGGCATGATTTGAGAGTGACTTGAAAGTAACTGCCTAATATCAAAGCATTCCACCCCTGCAGGTGTGCCAGCTTCCTCAGAAACTACCCACAGTGTCAAGAAAGCAACATTATTTGCTTTCCCTAGGAGAGAGATGCAATTATAAATAAGCATGAATTCATATTTTGTGTAGCAAATGTAGGAGTTCATTGCTGTGGAAAATTAGTGCAAATTCAAGAATTCTGTGAAAGSTCACAGAGAAGATATTTTTGCATTTATTAAAAACAAAATTTAAATATTTCACATCAAAAAGCTAAGTTTTGCTATTTTTTTTCTCCCCACTGACAAAACATTTTTAATGGAAAAGCTGATCAGTTTTCCTGCCGTTCGCTTTTTTTATCGTTGTTAGCAACAGTGAATATTTGTATGGCTTAGCCTCAAAGAAAGCTTTAGAGTAGCTGATCTTTTTTCACTGGCTATRTGAGGAGCCTGATCTCCTGACTTGCACAGTAAAACTGGAAGCCTGATCTCGGTCTCTTTATGAATCCTTCCTTTCTTCTCTTTCTTGCCTGTTCCCTGTGCACATACAATTGTAAATCTTGGTCCAAAATGTCTGGTAGGATGTGATTTATTCAGAAAGGTCTGTCGCCCAACGCGAGGGTATGAAAATTGAAGCAGGTCTTTTGGAATYGAGATGGAGCCCTGTCAAGCTCCAYGTGTTTCTCCACATCATATGAGTAATACATAGTTATGTCAGTTGTCCACTGATGAGGACAAGAGCTTGTGTGATAGCTTTGGATTTAGCAACACTCCCAGTTCAAGGACTTGAGCGGATAAGGCAGGAGCTGGGATTTAAATTTAAATGKGAAGATGGTCCAGTGTGTTAGGATTCTGCTGCAGTCCTAGACTCATAAGAAACACATATGTCAAATGAACTCTTTATAGAGAAAATGTCAGGGAAGCTGGCTATTCTTAGGTAAGTAACCTGCTCTGTTTATATTTACAGATGAGCCTCTCCAGCCGCCTTCGTCAAGCAATGAGAGCATGCCCAGTTACTGCAAAAATGAGGAAGGAGATATTTTTCTGACAGCTGAGTCCTGGAAGCCCAATGTGTGCACTAGCTGCGTTTGCATGGATGGGGTGATTCGATGCTACTCGGAGTCTTGCCCACCAGTATCCTGCGAGAGACCTGTTTTGAGAAAGGGACAATGTTGTCCTTACTGTATTGGTGAGCAAATAACAATAGTTTATAGATTGCTGTTGCTTTTTGAGAAATAAGAAGTTATATTTCCTAATTTGAATATGTTTCCCTGTTTGGAGGGGGCTGCAGTTTGTACAAACCTCAGTTGAACCAGACAGCAGAGTCTGCATAGGGAGCTTTGAGGATCGTATTTTGCCAGTGTAAGGTAGAAGTGCAAGAAGTTGTAAATGTAGCTTGCATATCAACCTGAGAGGACATCCTCCTAAAAACTTAGAGTTGGTAATTTAGCCTAGTAGAGGAAAACATTTCTTAAAAAATAATTTTTAAAAAGGCTGGATAGCACATTTTTTATGTGATTGTATGTTACATATAATAGTCAAATACTAGTAAGAATGGCAGCAGATAAACTATGAAGTATTATGAAATACATCCATTTAATGGAATAGAGAAGTGTTAATAAAGCAACTGCAATGCARTGCAAAGTTGTGGAATGGAAGTGGGTGACACAAAAGATGCAATGGACTTAATAAAATTAAGTCTCCGTAGTATTTGTAAGAAAGCTTTCAGAACTTATTTCCATAACCTTCATTTCCAAAAACAGTAGGGATATATTCAGTGAAAAATAATGTCATAAAAAAGAATAGCGTAAAATTGATGGGCTTTAAGAATTGTTAAGTGAACATGTGATYCAGCTTGTCCATGTATAAACAATGATTCATCCTTGGAGCCATCTGCCTTTCAAATATGTAACCTTGATGAGCTATTGACATCCTTAATTGGCTGTTTCTTACTGCTCCTTTAGTTTCTTGAGGACTGTGAAACATCTCTTGATAATGTTTTCCTTGACATTTTTATGCAATAATTGATAAAGTGTTCAGTAGGTAAAACCCTTTAGAAAGGTCTTAATTCATTGCAGTTTCCTAAATGATGCTGGTTTTAGCACTATTTTATTCTTTTTCCTTCTGGATACAGATCATGATAACTTGTAAAAGAATCATATAGATTTAAGTTTAAAATATTGCAAGCTTTGGATGCTTTCTGTTGTTTTTCTAAATCTTCAAATTCATTCTTTGGGCAGGTGACCTCCTGCTTGAGAAAAGATAAAAGGATACCTGTTTGATTAGATACAAGATTAGTCATAAGCAAAAAATAGAACAAAGCCTTTTTTTTTTTTAATCAAATGTTTTTGACTCACTGGTGAAGTAAGAGAAAGGTTGAGAAAAGAGAGGTCTCCTGTATGTGGATTTCTTAATGCACCTCTGCTTTGCTCCCACAGAGCTAGTGGGTGTTGTGGCCTCCATCCTTTTCCCGTGTTTCTGCTCCCATAGCAATGGGCACATGGAGTCAAAGGGTGCAGTGCTGCTATTCTGATTTTATCCTTGTTYACCCTTCTAAAAAGCACTTACTAAATATTGAATTGTGATGTGGTGCTTACAAACAGGTCTTTTCTTTGGCTATTCTGGAATGAGTTCACCTTCCTTGAGCCTAGATAGTTTAGAGTTGAAGGTAGTCTTTCTCAATTAAATAGGATTGCCTGGGAAAATGAAGGTAGAAGCTGTGATTTTTGATATGGTTTCATATACATATCGTCTATCTTCCTCTTGCATAAGGAAAAAGAGGAGAAAAAACTCCAGCTAAGCAAACTGGCACTTCCATAAAAGATGTTTCGGAAGATATGGAGAGTCTTTTAGCTATCTCCTCGGTTTGTCCATTAGCTGTCATATAACTTCTGTGTTTTGGAAGAAGATAGCATTTGTATGGAAGTGGCCCTTACAACTGACCCCAGTGTTTTCCTTCACCAGAAGATACAGTGCCGAAGAAAGTAGTCTGCCACTTCAATGGGAAAACCTACGCCGACGAGGAGCGCTGGGACATCGACAGCTGCACGCACTGCTACTGCCTGCAGGGCCAGACCCTCTGCTCCACCGTCAGCTGCCCGCCCCTGCCCTGCGCCGAGCCCATCAACGTGGAGGGAAGCTGCTGCCCCATGTGCCCAGGTAATGCCGTGCGACCCACAATACAGTGGTGCTGTTTTCCAAAGCTGGTCATTTTTTGTTTTACTTGGTGTTTTAAACTTCAGTCCACGTTGAACAAGGGRCAAGAGACCATAGGGATTGTCCCTAAGAGACAATAGGGATTTTAGTGTGAGGATTCAGACAAATGAATGTCCTTAAGAGATARGAAAGTCATACACAGATGATTAACTATAGACCCCCCCAAAATTGATCTCTTTGCCCCTGCTCTCTTGCCCCTGCTCTATGGAATTAGTAAAGTAGGCAAATTAGTATTTTACACCTCTGCTGATCCACTTATTAACATCCCTGTCTCTTCAGAATCTGATTCAGATATTACATTGCCATATTTATCAGTTTAACTTGTCTGAAATGCAATATGCAATTTCTAGACATACGGGACCCAAGAATCRCAACTCCTTTTCAATTCTAGTCTTGACATATTCCTGCAGGTGTTTGCTCTTATTTCATTCAGCTGGTAATAACTTCCAACAGAAGAATTACGGAACTTCAGCAGTACCTTCTCTTGCATGTTTCTTGCTTTGGGAATTACACAAAAAGGAAGTCAAAAAAGAGCCAGGCTACAGTGAAGCATATATTCTGAAATGGTATTTTCAAAGCCATCTGTGTTCACAAGGCTTTATCATTCCATCCAAATTAGAATAACAATAATAGCAGCAGCTATGTATCCTGCATATGCATATGGTGGAAAATCCATAACACACACTAAAATCTTGGCAATCCTTTCAATAAGTAAGGATACTGTGCAAAATTTAAAACAAAATCCCRTATCACTAATGGTGCAAAATCTAAAACAAGTGAGAGCACATGAATGTCAAAGAAGTGCTGATGTCCAAACACATTTTCTTAATTAAGAGCAGCTCTAGAAAGTAAGAAGTCTGGAGATTGTGAAGCACTTTTATCTCATGTTGCAGAGATGTACGTACCAGAACCTACTAACATCCCCATTGAGAAGACAAATCATCAAGGAGACATTGAATTGGAAGTACCAAACTGGCCAACACCAAGCGAAAATGACATCATCCACATTCACAGAGGTAAGTTCCGATATAATCTGATCTAAATCTAGTATTCCTCTAATAATCTATTAATAGATAATAATCTAGTACCTAATAATCTAAATCTGTGTTTATTCCCAATTTTTAATGCATCTACTCATAATGATCTGTGTACTGAGTTGGAAAAAAAAAAGTAGGCAGCCTAGAATATTCTACAGGGCAGTAGCTGTTTCATTCATTTGGCTTTGAGAAAAGATGAGTCAGACTATTAAACTACACTTGTGCAATTTGGTCTCTTTATCACTACATCCTCAGCCTGGAAGAGACATCTGTGTTGGTATGATAGTGCTCTGTACATTTATGAATGGCATGAAATGATGAATGAGGGTTGATTCTGCAGTTGCTTTTCTGATATAAAAACTGGGAAGCTGCTATCAAGCCACTGGAGTAGGTGAACCTTGGGTTTAATACATTTGACATTTTTACATTGGAAAAACAAAGMCAGGAGGAATAGCACAACTTAACATGCACCATAGAAGAACAATTACTTAAGGGAAAAGCACATCAGGTACAACATGACATAGGCTAATAAAGTTTTTAACGAGGTAAATCCATCTTTTGTGTAAAACTGGGCTGAAATCATTATTCCAGGTTAGAGGAACAAAAAAAAAAAAAAAAAGCTTGATGACACAATCTTCATTAGCCTCTTTTAGTTAAATAACTTTCCTTTTTCAATACAAGGCTCATCTTTTAGGGCCTTTTCTTGAGTAACATAATCTGTATATTAGGTACTAGCTTTCAGTGGTTACAAGTATAAATAAGGTTACCCTTCAGGAGGTAAAGTACAAATTTACTTGGGTGATGAGACCTCCGCTGGTACTCCTCTGGGTGTATTTTTCTGCGCGGTGCGGGCACCCTCGTCCTGTAAGCAATGCTAACGTGTGTCTTGCAGACGTGAGTCACCTCCAAGGGGAGTACCGAGGCGGCAGCGGGCCGCATCCCAGTGACGACGCCTCCGTCAGCTCTGTGGCCCTCGTGACGATTCCCATCATGATCGCGCTCCTCCTCATCATAGTCCTCCTGCTCGTCAACCAGAAGAAGCAGTGGATTCCCGTGTCCTGCTACAAAGCTCCCACCAAGGTGCGGTGTTCATGTCTAATCCTAGGTTTTCRCTTCTCCGGGAAAACAAGACTGACTAGAGTAGTGTGTAGGGTGCGTCTCTATTCACAGCACAGGAACACTCTCAAATTGTTTTCTTCCTATGCCTTAAACCATTCTACACCAATCGGATTGTTCCTGTTTATTTAATGTCCTTAATTTTTTTTGTTGTTAGAAGAAAACCAGTAATTTCCTATTCCATATGATAAAAATCACAATATAGGAATTAAACTCATCAAAAAAAAAGTCTCCTCAAAACCAAACCCTCCTCTGTAACTGCCGTTATGTAGTTAGGAAATAACTTTCGTGCTTGGCAAATGCTGTAAGACCTCTCCTCAAAGCCATCTGACTTAACAGATGTTTATGTGCTCTGCCACTCTCACATCTTAAATATCTCCATCTAATCTAAGATTTTGTGTTTAGTCTATGAAAGAATTGTACACAATGATGACAAAACACCTTGCTGACGCTGAGAAATACAKTAACGCTACATTTCTCTTATTTGCTTAGCTTTTTATAATTTTACATCATACACCTCAGGTATGCAGTGGATTTGCCAGGAAAAAAAAGGTACTTGCTCCACTCTTGTGCAGCTTTAATATATATAGCAGTATAAAAAGCTAGAACTGCTGACATTTTTTCCCTCACTCCTTAAAAACAGACAKGGATTAGAAGATAAAAATTACCATCAATTCAGTACTGAAAGACTATAGAACAGATGTTTGAAATGATAGTTGGCTCTTAATGGCTGGCGCTGGTGTGAGTTGCCACACAGTAAGCAAGCTCCCACTTCACAAGCGAGCCCTTTCCTGCTTGCCGTGTCAACTTCCATTAACCTCAGTGAGCCGCAGGACTGCTGCGTAAACCCAGTTCAYGGACTCTTTGAAGAACACAGTGTAAACTGAGGAAAAAAATAAAAAATACATATAAAACATTGTATTTWAAATTTGGAGAAAAGAAATTGAAGGATTACTGAATGTGTGGTGCTAGGTTAATAGAGTATAACTTAACCATTCCTTCTGSCCTGGTTTCCTCAGAGGAGGAAAAACAAGGTGCCAAAAGAGGGTGCTGGTCTGGTTTTGTGCCTGGCATAAACTTTGTGAAGCTTAGTAAAAGTCCAGACTGCTTCTTCACCAATTATTTCCTTTGTGTATGTCCGCTTGTACCACAAACAGGTTTTAGTTATGGTCGTAATACAAAAATCTTCAAACTGCTTTAATGTTCCCTTTCTTCTCYAACAGCCTTCTTGCCTGAACAATCAACTGGTATATGTGGACTGCAAGAAGGGTACCATGGTCCAGGTGGACAGTTCACAGAGGATGCTAAGAATCGCAGACCCGGATTCAAGATACAGTGGATTTTACAGCATGCAGAAACAGAACAACCTACAGGCAGATAATTTCTATCAAACAGTTTGAAGAATTGCACCCCTACCATGGATTTAAGAGAGAGAGAGAGAGAGAGAGAAAGAGACTTAAGTCTGCTATTAAAATAAAACTAGAATTGTGCACTTGCTTAGTGGATTGTATTGGATTTGTGACTACATGTACAGCTCTAAGACCTTACTGGGATGAGCTCTGACTCCTGCAATGTGCCAGAAAAAGCATTCCTACTTTTCCTTGAGATAACTGACCAAGTGTTTTCTTAGAACCAAAGTTTTAAAACTTATTAAGATGTATTTGCTTGTAACATAGCTGTAGAGGTTTTTGGGGAAGGGGAATTGGAAGATRGGGGTAGGCAGTGAGATAAAAGGCAGCTTCAGAGAAGAAAAGCTGGTCATGCCTGGCTGCAGAGGAAAATGAGTAAAGGGTATTACTGAGCAGCGGGATAGTGGCTTTTCTTGCTGCTCTGAAACTGCATCTGTTGAAGCAAAGTCTAAMCCCAGATGAAAAACAAAGTGAAAAGGTCTTTTCTGTTTTGTTTTGTTTTGTTTTTGTTGGGTTTTTTTTCCAGCTGTTGCTACAATAATATACTCCTAGAACAGATCTTGTCACATCACAGGTGTGGTGTAGCTGCAAATATTTTTCTATATGATGAGAAGCTGCAGTAGTTAATGAAATAGCAAGGAAAAGGTTATAGCAGAAAATAAAGGGTGGGTTTATTAAGGATGTATAAAATTATACCTTGTGCTGCTTTTTGTTTTTATTTTTGTTTTCTTCAAAGCTGATTGGCTAGATTAGCCTGACTTTGGCAGAGTTAGCAAATGACTGAGGCCTGAGTAATTCCTGATATGAGCACTGGATCTTTTTGACAGCAGTATTGAAGGAAGGAAGGAAAAGTTAAGAACACCATGCAGTTCCAGGGGCTTTTGTTTGTTTGTTTTGTCTGTTGTGGTTTTGTTTTGTTATTTTGTATCAATCTCTGGTTGTTCATACAGGAGAAGGAAAAATATTTTTGTTGGACAAAGCTCTTGCTTAAAAGAGAGTAAAAAAAGAGACTGTTTTAAGGTTGTTGGTTTTTTTCCTGTTGTTGTTCTTATTTACTGGTATGCAGATTTAGAAACTACTTCCATGCTAGGAAGCTGCTTAATTTTAATTGTATATTACTCAAGCACCTTTTTTGAAGCTCAGAAAAAAAAGGAGATCATGCTTCTTTAAACTTTAGCATTATAGGAATATTTATGTAAATATAATTATGCTAAGAAACAACAAAAAGTATTTGTATGTTTGTGTATATATATTATATGTATATACACAGGCACGTAGGTATGTATGTAGGTATACGTATGTATACCTAGGTGCATGTGCATATACACTATACATATATACTGTATATATAAAACGCTATATATACAGTATATATTTTTCTATTTTTTTTTTCTTGTTGAATGTATTTTTATCTGAGAGAGATTTTACCCAGAGCAGAAACAGCTAAACAGGCATTCCATATCAGTGCTTAACCGCTCGTGAGTTTAGGCAAGACGAGGAAAGAGCATCTCATTCTACCTACAGTCTGATCCKATTGGAAGGTGTCCGCGTGTGCCGCGTGTGGGTGTGCGTGCACTCTCGCCTCGGCGTGTGTACAGTGCGTGCACSAACACGGCGGGAAGCGTTGCTCTTGCTACTTGCTACGTTTCAGGGTGTTCCTTATTTCTCTTTTCCTGCTTAGCCTTAAAAAGGCTTTTTAATGAATGCATTGGCTAGAGACACTGATGACAATATAAATGCAGCACTAATCAGCTCCTTAGAATAACACCGTGGGCTCCTGGATTTTCCTTTTCTCTATTTTTGTTTTTGTGTGTGTGTGTGTGTTTTTTTCTTTTTTTGTTTTGTTTTTTTGTTTTTTCAAACAATTGTTTGAAACAACTACTGGAATATTGTCCACATTAAGCTGGAAGTTTGTTGTAGCTTGCCTCATTTATAACTCTGACTGTATAATACAATGTTAACTTTCCAAACAGGTCTTGGCACTTTTATACTAATTACCCATTTGTGCATTGCCTTTTTTTCTTTTACAAATGCTTGTCATAAAAGACACAGATACCCAGTATGCTTAATGTGAAAAGAAAATGTATTTTTTGTAAAGGAACTCTCAAGTATTGTTGTAAATACTTGGTCAGAGGTTGCTGAACTTTAAAACTGAAAAAAAACCTAATTTATTATTATAATGACCTAATTTATTAATCTGAAGATTAACAATTTTTTTGTTTTAGAATATCAAAAAGGTGTTCTAGCTGTTTGCATCAAAGAAAAAAAATGTATCATTAAGGGTCAACATTTTTTCTGCTTATATAACTTCAGTTTCCAAACACAAATAAGAAAAAATGTAGTCTCCCCAATGTTTTGTACTCAATCTGATATTGAAACAGAGATGTTTCTGTCCAGTTACTGCAAAGATTTTGTCAAGACAAAACATCCATTCCTTGCATAAGAGTAAGCAGTCTTTATCCAGAATTGTAAATGCTTGCTTTTGTTTTACAATCAAGGCCATATTCTGAAAATATTAGCAGGATATAGGACATGGTGTAAAATGTTTTTTATTATTATTATTATTTTATTATTATTATTATTTTAAAGATATGATTTATCCTATGTGCTGTATCCATTACACTCTTTTACTTTGGTTCCTGTTGTGCTCTTGTAAGAGAAATGCAAATATAATTTTCTGAAAAATAGATGCATATGTGGCACTCGGAGTGCACTGCGGTTCAGCAGATTGCTTGTTTACTTTTTTAACTGTAAGGCGGTTTCTTGTAATTTGGCTCTTGGCAGCACAATAAAAAAATTTTAAACCTATCAGCGCATACTTTCTGAATGTTCATACATACTGCTTCACTGAAGTGGTCCTTGAGGTATTTGTTTTTATCTTGATTTTATTTTTCCCTTCAGGTAGGATTTCATGTGTCATCAAGCTGATGTGAGTCCAGAACAGTTCAGGAAAAGTACAGGAAAATAATATTTCCATAACTRTTACTTCAGTTAAGGAAAGTTCTGRATTTTACACAGGGGGATTTTCACCTTAGAGCAGTTTGTGGAATTCCACATAGTTCCAGCACTCAATAAGTATCTCTCAGCGTTGGCCTCTGCCATCTGTCCTAACCACAACTATCATGCAGGTCATGGACAGTCATATGGGGCTGAGGTATGAGCTTGATGGCTCTTCTGTAGGTCCYRGAGATGTTTGTACAACCAGAGGCCRTGCTTAAACCCTCCGTTTCTCTCGTTTGGTTTTGACGTGTGGAGTGAAGAGAGCTGCAGCAGCAAGAGGGCCAGAAATCACAAATAAGTCTTGTCATGCCAAAAGAAACAAAGCTGAGCTCTACCACAATCAAAACACACAAAAGCAATAAATAAATAAATAAATAAAATAAAAAGAAGTGACGTTAAAAAATAAACCAAATAAAAGGTCGAGGGTGGTACRTTATCAAAGGGGGCACAGTCTCCAGCTGTGACTGGTGGATGTGTGGGGAGGTGTGCAAGCAGCGGAGGTGATGGTTTCTTCCAAGCAGTTTGCACTTCAGGGACTTCCCAAGCTGCAGAGAATGTCCATATTAGCCCACAAAGTTCTTTCTCCTTTTTGTAAAATAGTGGAATTGATGTAAAGTTCTGTAGCACCTAGAGGCATGGCATTTCTTGGTTAAACAACGTGATGTGTGGGGAAAAAGAAGCCTCCTTTTCTTGTTTTGACTCTGCTCCCTTAAAGTTTTCATTTGATATTCCCTTACTTTCTGCATTCCAAGAAAGTGGATCATCATCTAAATGCCAGCCATTAACTTCTCTCAATTTTTTTTCCTCTTTTTTGTGCTGAAAATTCCCAAGCTCTTTGTATGAGAGCAATTCCTCCATACCTTTTAGTCAGCCTTGCCATTGCATCAAGGGATGCAGGGATTGAAAATGTCTATGTTGTTTAAAGAACGTGCACCCTGGAGCTAGCATTATATGTGTATATATGTCTATAGATACTGGCTTGACTGCCACTGACCACTGAATTGGTGTCCTCATAGAGGAGGCTGCAATAAGCCAAAATGCCCAAGTAGTAGTTATCATGACTTTGACTAGGGCAGGCCAGGGGATTTGTTTGTTTTGCCCCCTCATGTGCATCCTTTCATATATGCTGAATTTTACACAATATTTTATACAATGATTCAATATACARTGAAACTCTCCTAGCCAGCCCTTACTTTTACTACTCAGGAAAACGTAACTACTGTTCATTTCTTTGATATTCCCTCACTCTTCTCACATCCATGCATTATGCTTTAAGAGCTTGTCCTCAAGCTACCTGCAGGATTCTAGTGCTAACCTATGAACAGGGGCCTCAGGGTTCACATCTCACCAAAACGAACAGATACAGMAACCTAAATGTGAAGGTCTGATATTATTTTATAAAGTTGTCCTTTTATATCTTCACCCTGTGTTAGCCCTATGGATTCCAGCAAACCTTCTACACAAGATGTATCCAGAAAGGGATTTATTACAGTATTTTGACTTCACGCTGCTTTTTGAATTCTTGACTTGCCTTGCTGTAACCTGCTAGAGACTATCTACCAGTTTCCTCCTTTGGGCGCAGCTCCGCCGYCCGAAGGACACCTGTTTATGTCCAGTAATCTCCTTTCTCTTGCTAGTTAACTATTCCATCTTTATTGCTCTGAGACGTGACAYGCCTTCCAGAGCAGTGTCGTTACAAATTCTTACACTGACTGCCTATATTTCCTCAGGTCATGTGTGAGGAGGAAAAACATATATATATGTACATATGTATATACACACACACACAATAATGGGCACTGCTTGTTCTTAGTGCTCAGGAACGAGATCCCAGGGTTACTATGAACAGCACTGTGAGAATGTCCTAAACTGAGCCTGAAAACGTAGGTAAGACGTTGGGAAGAAGGAACAAAATGGAACACATCATAGTGCYGACACGTTAAGGCCACGACTGACCCACACGTGCACACGGAAGGTACTCCCGTCTCCCTCACGCTGCCTGCAGTGTGGGAAGGGGCCGCATGTGGAGCACCCGTGTCGCACACGGCTCCATCACAACGGCCASGAGGCAGCACGAAACGCTTAACGTCTCGCATGGGTTTGGGGCACTCTTTAAGTCGAGAAATTTCTCACCACATACTTGTTGGGGACGCCAAAAGTTTACAGTGGATCAAAAAAACTTGGTTTTTTTTTTTTTTTTTAAAAAAAAAGCCTCTAGCCTCTTCTAGGTAAAAATAACCCATTGCATAAATAGACACAGCATAAAGATAGCAAAGGAGGGAAGGGCCGTGACCGTGTGCTAATAAAAGAGAGGTATTTCCCGCAGCTCAGCTTTATCCTTGTGGGTGGCTGCTCGTGTAAGCAGCCGCAGCCCCGCTCACCCCTGGCTGACCGGCTCACACAGACGGCACAGCCGGTCCCCGCTTCCCATCCCCTTCTCCCAGCGACCCGCGCCGCTGCTCAGAGGCGCCAGCCGCCGCCTCCCTCCGCGCGCCCGGG